>JARWLC010000017.1:69810534-70195534 GCA_033318265.1 Phyllotis vaccarum | reverse complement strand
CTCACTAAGTTTTCCAAACTGGCAATCCTCCTGCCTCTGTCTCTGGAGTAGCTGGAATGACAAGTTTTCACCACTAGGCTCAACTTCCTTCATTCTCTTTAGAGTGAGCTAGAAATGGCATCTGAGGTAATCCAGGCTGGTGTGGAAAGGGGTGGGGGGCTACATACCAGAGTGACAACCACACCTCCAGAGACAAGTCACCACCATGGCATCAGAGTCAATGATGGGCTCTGATAATGTCTACTCCTTTGTCTGTCTGTCTGACTGTCCATCCCTCCTCTCTCCTATATCACCTGATGTGGGAATGCCTTTCTGTATGCTGTGAATATCAGTCTTTAAATAAAGGAGCTGTTTTGGCCCATGACAGGCACCATAGAAGAAGTAAGAGGAGAAGTCAGAGCATAAAGAAGTAGGGTGAAGTCAGACAGACTGAGCCAGAAGCCCAAAGGAGCAACATGTGAGGAACACAGGTGAGCCACAGGCCATGTGGCAGACAGATTAATAAAAATGGGTTGAGTTAAGATGAAAGAGCTAGCTAGCAATGTGCCTGAGCCATAGGCCAAACAGCATGAACTTAATATAAGCGTCTGAGTCATTTCTGGGGCCTGAGCAGCTGCAGGCAGCTGAGGGGTCTGGGGCTAAAGGTCTGTGGGTCTAGACCTCTGGCTACCCGGGACCAAAAAACCTAATTATAACAATCACCTGTCCATCTAACATTGTCTTTAAATTTTCTCTATCCTTAACTTTGCTTGGCATGGATGAATGTAGTTATTTTATTTATTTTGGGGGGTGTGCATGTGTGTGTGTGTGTGTGTGTGTGTGTGTGTGCATTCACATGTGCAGGTGTGCTCATTTGTGAGCTCACATTGGAAGGACAAGCCATCTATATCTCGTGTTCTCTTCATTCACCAATCTTAGTTTTTGAGGCAGGGTCTCTCACAAAACCTAAAAGCTTCTCAGTTCAGCAGCTGGTCAACGAGCTCCCTATAACTCACCTGCCTCTATATCCTCCAAAGCCTTGGATTACAGATGAGGTGTATGCCATGCCGGGCTGGGGTTTTTGGTTAAATTCTCATGCTTTTACGGCAGGCATGTTATCCATGGAGGCAACTTCTTAGCTCCTATTAACTTAAACATTGGGTCTCCAGATGTACCCAAGGCTAGCCTAGAGCTTGAAGCAATCTTTTTACCTCAGCTTCCCACATGATGGGTTAGCCTCCTCACAGTGATGAAACACAATTCTTGGCTTAGCATGGGGAACTGGAAAAATTGTTTCATTAAATTTTTTTAACTCGTGTACATGTGTGTCCATGGACACGTACGGTATGTATGTGGAGGTCAGAGGACAACTTTGAGGATTCCGTTCTTTATTTTCATCACGTTGGTCCCAAGGATCAAATTCAAGCTTGACATCAAACGCCTTAACCCACTAGGTCATTTTTGTTGACGTAACATGAGGACTAGACATTTTGGGCATGTGGAGGGATCCCATCATGTCTGCAGAAGCTGTATGCTTGGGCATGGGGAAGGGTAGCACCCAATGGGAGAGAAAACTGGGGTGAGCTAGATCCTGAGTTCAAGCTCAGGCTGCTACTCAAGAGACAGTAGGGAGCCACGGCAGGTTTGGGAGCCCACGGTAAGTGCAGCAAACTGCATAAATAGAAAGGATCCCACATTGGTCCACCCACCCTGAGCCTCTATGTCTGTCCTTGGAGCCTTGGGAGGGAGAGAATAGGGAGGAACCTGGGGACTGGCTGGGCCACTTTTGTTTTCTTTTCTTGCTTCCTTAGGAGACTTTAGTCAATGTTAGCATTTAGTCTTGCAGGGGTGGAAGAACTGTAGGAATAAGCATTGCCAGGTAGGTCAGGGGTTCACCAAGGGAGGGGACAGGAGGCCCTAGGGATGCAGAGACCAGCTGAGCTAGCATAAAAGGACAATAGGGTTTCTGAAGCTCTGCCCTATCTCTGTGGGTAGGACTACCTCGCCCCTTTGCTGTCTTCAGGGCGACTCTTGTCCTGGACACCTGACAATAAATGCCAGGAAAAAGTTTTGATTGTTACAATAGGAAAGAAATGAGTTTGGAGTGTGGTAGCACCTGCCTAGAATCCCCCAGTGAGGGGCTGGAGTGTGGCTCAGTGGTAGAGCCCCTGCCTAGAATCCCCCAGTGAGGGGCTGGGGTGTGGCTCAGTGGTAGAGCACCTGCAGAGAATCCCCCAGTGAGGGGCTGGGGTGTGGCTCAGTGGTAGAGCCCCTGCCTAGAATCCCCCAGTGAGGGGCTGGAGTGTGGCTCAGTGGTAGAGCACCTGCCTAGAATCCCCCAGTGAGGGGCTGGGGTGTGGCTCAGTGGTAGAGCACCTGCAGAGAATCCTATTATATGTGGGGAGGGGGGCATGGATCACAAAGCCCTTTGTTTTAGCCCCAGCATGGCACCAATGTGCAAGCATATCTGGGGAAGTGTGTATATGCTGAGCTTTGAAGAAAAGCTGCTAACCCGCCCAGGTCACACAGGACGTGGCATCCCACAAAGAATGTCACCCACAATGCTGACAAGTGGCAGGCCTCTGCTCAGGGACTCTCCAGGGTGGCTTTCCTGCTGTGCCTTGGTTCCTGATGAGCTAGGCACATGCCCAGAAGTGTGGCCCAGAAGTTGCTTTCTCCCACCTTCTTGCAGGAGGTCACTCAAGGGCAGAGGATGTAGCTGCAGTCAGGACATGTGGCCGCCAAGAGCGGAAGGATCGCACTGGGGGCTTCCGCAGGTAGTAACCTTAATGGGTTGGGGACACTGGGACAGGAGCCAGGCAGCTTGGGGTTCTGAACAAGGCCTTGAAGAGAGCAGAAATGGCAGATCCATTCCCCACCTGTCCCTGGAACCCCCAGGGCTTCCAGGTGGAGCAGGCTGAAGACACAGCAGCGGAGAGAGGAGCCTGGTGCAGCTGTTTGCTCCGTTAAGGTTTAATCTCCAAAACAGGAAGGCTTGTATTGACACAAGCCACAGCCACAGACGGAACTGGGCCTCATGCCTGCCAGGTTCAGCTCCCGGCCCCTTCCTGCTTAGTGCAAGGATCTCCTCACAGACCCTGCCACCCAACACTGGTGCTTCCAGCTTCCCATACCCTCCACCCCACATCGTATCTCAGGATTACCTCTCCTGCTTTGCAAGCCCAAGGGAGGGGGTGTCATGATGATCAAGGCATGAGGAGAAGGAAGGTAGAGGCCCTCTGTCCCCCAGTCCCATTTTATAAAGAAGGAAGCCACACTGGCTCATAGAGGGAAGTGAGCCAACTTGGGTCACACAGCATGAGGGGGCCATCTCAAACATACTTGGGTGTGGCTCTGTTAACCCCTCCACACGCACTATCTTCCCAGCAGGGAACTGGATCCCAGAGAGGCCCCTGTCTCCTGTCTGGTGGAGAGGGGACCCAAGCTAGTATGATTGGAGTTGGCAGTTGACAGTACAAATACTCTCCTACCAGAAGAAGCAGGCCACGAGGTTAGGAGGTGTTCCATGTGCTGGGTGGACCTCAGGGGTCATTCTATGCAACCACTTTACCTGGCAGATAAGATCCTGCTCAGCAGGTGTCTAATAGTTCCTCACCTGCCCCTGGCAGATATGTCAGGGCCCAAGAGTCTCTTGTCAGAGCTGAGGCTACCCCACTGTGCTAACCCATGAATCTTTCTGGGCGTGCGTTCCCTAGACCACTGTTTCATGCCAACCTCATGGCAACCTTTCTCTCATTTCTTTTTTCTAAGCTGGAGTAAGGTGGACTTTGGTGAACAAAGGTGGACTCCTGGATCCTAGAGATGGGCTTTAATCTGTCCCCTTCCCTGAGATCTAAGCATGATTTGAACCCTGATGATTTGAACCAACTTTATTTGTTGTTGAAAACCCTGGACTCAGCCATCCCAGGAGGCTTCTAGACTCTCCCCACCCCACTCTTCACCTCTGTCAGGAAGGCTCCACCTCACTGCTCTGTTTCTGTCTCTTGCAGGAAGTCTGGGTTTGCAAGTCTGGGTTTGCACGGCTCCTCTATCAACCCTCATTTACCCCCTCCAGCTCTGCACACAGCCTGGGACCTGATAGCAGCAGCCACCCAAACACAAAGGATAGTTTCTTGGATATGATCCTTCCCTGTGGATGCACAAGGTCCCCAAGGGCTTTAGGGCTAAAGTCGCATTTCACAGATGAGAGAGTGAAGCCAGAAGGGCAAGCTCTGCCTAGGGCCACACACAGGAATCACTGAACAGATGCACCAGGTTTGAAAGGAGTGTGCACAGGACTGACTCCCCAGTCTAATCTGCAGTGTGTGTGTCTGTGTCTGTGTGTGCACGCGTCTGTGTCTGTGTGTGTCTGTGTGTAGTCTCAGGCCTCACATCAGCCTTTCCAAGGCTGTTACCCTCATAACCTACAGCCCTTCTCGAGTGCCCCATCCCCAGTGCTTTGTCCTGCAGTAGGCCACCCCTCCCTCTTGTCTCATCCAGTACAGCCATTGCTGTTACTCTATCCCTCTGACCCAGTTTCTCTCCCTGTCTATTCCTTGGGGCAGGAGATCCTGGGGGGACAGTGTCCCCCTTTGAGGCAGGTCCAATGGTGGATCAGGTGTCCTAGGTGGGGCAGGCAGGGGCGTCTGCCTGCTGGGGTAGGGGCCATGGCTTTCAGGTCTTCAATAGCCCAAGATTAGATTCCCTCCCCGGGGACCTCTGTTGTGTGGCCATTGTGATGGCCTGGGAACCAAGGCCTCCCAGACAGAGACTGGCCTGCCTGCCCCTGAAACCAAGGCCTCAAACTGGATCCCAGCATCCTTTGGGTTGTTTAGACAGCCAAGGGTAGGGGAAACTCCCTTAGCCATAATGGGCACCATGGATATATATGAGCCCCAGGCCTGTCACACACTTTGTCTACCACCCAAGGCCACTGCTTTCAGGTGAAGGAGTAGCCTCTTTGTAGTATCACTCAGAGAGTGACTGGATATCCAGTGTGTGGCCTTAGCCAGTTGCAACCTATGTAGAGGTGTATAGACGCCTTGACAATGTCCTCACCTCCATCCCCTTTATCTTGAGACTTTCTTCAGCTTTTCTTGCTCTCTTTAGTAATGGCCCCACCCACTCATGGCTTCTTAGACAGCAAAGCCATCTTTCCCATTCCCTTTGAGGGTAGAAGATCTGCTTGGCCTTGTGGAGAAGCCCAGTCAGCTTCTCCCGGTGCCTGATCACTCACACATAGGATGGCATGTGGTTTATTACCTGGACAAGTTAAGTTTTAATACTAAGCATGGAACCTAGGGCTTTGTACTCTACCACTGAGTCACACCCCAGCCCCTCACTGGGGGATTCTAGGCAGGGGCTCTACCACTGAGCCACACCCCAGCCCCTCACTGGGGATTCTAGGCAGGGGCTCTACCACTGAGCCACACCCCAGCCCCTCACTGGGGGATTCTAGGCAGGGGCTCTACCACTGAGCCACACCCCAGCCCCTCACTGGGGATTCTAGGCAGGGGCTCTACCACTGAGCCACACCCCAGCCCCTCACTGGGGGATTCTAGGCAGAGGCTCTACCACTAAAATATTGTATCTCTGGCCCATTTTAAAAGAACAAACAAAAACAGGGTCTTACTGTTTAGCCCTGACTGTTTTGGAATTTACTCTGTAAACCAGTCTAGCCTCCAACCCTCGGAGATCTGCCTGCTTCTGCCTCCCACTATGTGCCACTACATCAGGCTTCATTTTACTTTTTATTCGGAAAGAGGAGTTTACTAGTTGTCTAGGCTGGCCCTGAACTTAAGCTGTAGCTGGGCTAAACCTGGTTTCCTTTCACCTCAGCTCTGCTTACCAGTAGCATCTGATAACCTGCTAGGCAGTGGTGGGTCACGCTTTTAATCCTAGCACTCCAGAAGCAGAGGCAGGAGGATCTCTGTTAGTTCGAGGCCAACCTGGTTTACAGAGTGAGTTCCAGGACAGCCAGGGCTACACAGAGAAACTCTTTCTCAGAAAACCAAAACAAACAAAAAATCCAACTGGTACCAGGTCTCTTGAGCCTCTTTGGACCCTTTGTATTGGCAGCTGCTCTAGTCCAACTGAGCCTGGCTTTGCGGTCTGACGTTCTGTGGCTGTGATGGTATCCTTACGATGCCAAGCCTTGTGACTTATAAGGACAAGAAGCCCTTAGTGAGACCAGCAGCCTGCTGGGTAGCCCCCTGGTTTTCCATGGCCAGTTTGGAATGACCTGTAGCTATAAATATCATTGAAATGTCATCTCAAATAGGATGCAGGAGTAAATGAATCAGTCACAGGTAACCTTGCACCCTGGAACACAGGCAGAACGCTACATAGGTCAGCACAGTGGAGAGAGAGAGAGAAAGAGAGAGGTGGGGAGTGGACTGGAGAGATGGCTCAGCACTTAAGGGCACTTGTCTTTGAAGAAGACTCAGGTTTGGTTTCCAGCACCCACATATTGTCTCATGACCACACATGACTTCAGTTCCAGGGGATTTGACCTCTGTGGGTTCCAGAAATGCGTGTGATGCACATTACATGCACATAGGCAAACACTCATACCCATAGAAAAATAAATCAACTTTTAAAAACTGGAAATACAGAGAGAAAGGTGCTTGCTGCCAAGCCTGAAAACCTGAGTTCCATCCCTGGGACCCATATGTGAGAAGGAGACCTCCATTTGTACACACACACACACACACACACACACACACACACACACACACACACACACAAACACACATACACTCAAAAAATAAATAAATAATTTAAAAGAATTTTTTTGAAAAGTGGACAGACAACTGGCCCTAGAAACACATGCCTTGTAATCCCAACACTCAGGAAGCTGGGGCAGAGGGCCTTATATTCAGGGTTAGCCTAGGGTTAGGAAGCAGAGGAAGAGGCAATGAGTCTAGGCCAGTAGATATGCACTGAGATATGGAAGGTGTCCTGAGGCCTGTAAGGACATCATCACAATGTGGGAGCCACAAAGGCTTCCTCAGGAAAAGTCTGTGTGGCATTTCCTGGAAACCATAGCTGGTCTGAATGAGAAAGATTCAACTTTGCATGGACTTCGGGACTCCTAAATCAGAAGTGGATAGAGTTGAGCTGAGATTAGGAGGTGTCTTTCCTCAGAAAGCTAGAAATCCCAGTATATGAGAAGTCTGGGGTGAGATAAAATCCATCTCCTACCTCCTGGGTGCCAGCAGGTATTTTAGCTGAATTCAAATCCATTCTAGTCGTTTGAGAAGCAGGAGATCTGTCCTGCAATGACCCATAGCCCTTACCCAATGAGCTAAAACCTGAGTGAGGGCTCCTGTCTGTGGATTGGCTCCTGTCATCCATGGAAGGTTGCAGTTTGCTGGAATGGTACCCATTGGGCCCCCAGTCCATGCCCCTCCTAGGCCCTGGAAAATAAGCTTGGAGCTTCTGTAACAGGTGTGTCCCAGCTGGGTGGATTTAGCAAGAACTGATTCTTTCCCAGTTCCCAAGGTGACAGCCCCCTCTGATGTTCTGAGGGCCACCATCTGTTCCAAGGCAAGCTGATACCTCAACTGAGACATGGAGTGTGGTCCAAGGGCTGTGGGAGCATCATCCAGGATGGAAGACCTCAAGTCTCAAGTACTCAGGCCATAAGGTTGATCAAAAGCAAGACCCCCTCGCTCAGTTCCCCGTTCCCTCATGGAGGCTTGCCAGATTCTCATGGGAACCTCCGTGAGTTTTCTCCAAATAAGGACCCTTTCTTTTTTCTTTTTTTAAAAAGTGTTTTGTGGGGTTTGTTTGCATTCATTTATTGTGTGTATGAGTATGATACACATTCTCTCCTTCTATCGTATGGGTCCCAGAAACTAAAATCGGGGCTGTGACCTGGTGGCAGGTGCCTTTAGCTACTAAGTTCCTTCTAAGGGCAAGAACTTGAACTACCAGTTAGCCACTCAACCGTAAAAGATAGGATCTCAAGCCAAGCAATGGTGGTGCACACCTTTATTCCCAGCACTAAGGAAGCAGAGACAGAAGGATCTCTGTGAGTTTGAGACCAGCCTGGTCTACAGAGAGAGTTCCAGAACAGCCAAGGTTACACAGAGAAACTCCATCTTGAAAAACCAAAAACCAATAACGCAAGACAGGACCTGGGAGGCCAGCTTTTCCCTCACTGCTAAGCTAGCTCTCCAGCCTCAGGAATCATGGATGACATCTGTGGAAGACGGAGGTAGACAACATTCCTCACAGTGTAGGTTGGCTTGCCAACTCAGAGGGCCTGCCTGCTGGAATTTTGACCTGCAATCCCATTCCAAATGACAGACCAACCAAATATCCCTGGGCTCTTGCTCATCCTGAGGCCCCTAGAGACCAGTCTGATTTAAGAGACAAATATATTATTCGTGACTCTTCACCCTCAGACCAGCTGAAGGCTGTGCATAGCCTTCTCACACCCAGCCATCAAGTTTGGGCATGAGGGCTGGGCAAGGGGCCACTAGATCTTCCGGAGTGAGGTCAGGCTCCCTGGGAATGTCCCAGCAGCCAAGAGGTGCCTTCTGCTGCATTACGGCTGTATCCTATGTTGCCTTGTTTATGCCGTGTTGGGAATGGAACCCAGGGCTCCCCGCACCACTAGGAAAACACTCTAGTAACTGAGCTGCAGCCCAGTTCAGTGTTCATTGACCAAGGACAGAATCTAAGGCATGGCCAAGAGATCTCAAGACCCTCACCAGCAGATGCAGCTTGGGCGGGCTGAAAGGGCAGCTCGCTCCACCACCTGCTGTCCTGATTCTTCCGCGGCTTTGTCTGGGGAGGCGGTGGGAACCAGCCTTTGCTTGGCCTCCCAGCCCCCAGGCTGTCGCCCCCTGGGAGGCCTGGTCAGCAAGCTCAGGTGTCTCACACAGCCGGTTCCTCTGCCTCTTACTGAAGAGCCAGGGGAGGTCACTCCCCAGAGGCCACGGGCGGCTCTGGCCCCGCCTTCAGGGACAGTGGACAGGTGGAGTGGCCGTCTGGCGATAGGTGAGCCCAGCCAGACCTGATGCCATCTCTCTGTCCCTTGAGAGGAGAGGCCGCCCAGGTGTGTCCACAAAAATATCCTCTGAAGTCCCTTCCCACGACCTCTGTGCCCACCCCATCCCCAGGGCCACCATGTCTGCCAGTGTGAGTTATTGTTTGCCTCTGTCACCCACTTTTCCTTGGGGACCCAGGGTTATGACTATTTCTCTCAGGAAGTGAAGGAAAAGTCCCTCCTCATTGTCTGTGTTGGGGGCAGGGGGGGGGGGTGAACCCACACACCCCTCAAGCTGTTCCTACAAAATCTATGCCTGCCTTGGGTTTGATTTTTGAATTCCAGTGGGAAACTGAGGCAGAGGAAAACTAGAGGCTTTGCTCTGGGGCCGTCTACCTGTTAGTCACCTGCTTCTTAAAGTCACACCACCGATGTTAAATTGAATGGGGCTGGGGATGTTGGTAGAGTGCTCACCTAGCATGCACAAAGCCCTGGCTTCCATCCCCTGCACCACATAACACCTGTATGTCTAGTATTTGGGAGGTAGAGAAAGAAGAACCCAGACTTCAATGTGTGTATCCTCGGCTACATGGCAAATTAAGAGGCCAGCCTGGACTACATGAGCCTTCAGTCTCAAAACAAAGCAAAATGAAAAACATTTCTACTTATTTGCTGGGTGACCTTAGCTGATGGAGGCAACCTCTCTGTGCTCAGCATCTTCATCTATACGTGGGAATATTAGAAGGATTTTGTGAGATTGATAACACAAGTACATGTGATGCCCCCCACACAGCTAGGATGCAGGGATCAGCCATACCTGCCACATGACAGTCACAGCAGACCTCCAGAGCCCAGGGCCTGTGGGCAGGTACCTGAGCCTTGCTTTGTCCCACTTCAACTGAGGCCTCCCACACTAAATGATCTAAAAAAAACCCCTAGCCAAGCCTGTGGCCCTTGTGGGGTTCCTGGGCTACCCAGGCCCACATGGCTGCTTTTATCCCTAGCAATGATTTGAGCTGAGAAACCAGGCTATGGTGACTTTGCTGCTATTCCACTGGCCAGGAGAGAAGGTAGAGGGCAGAACCCGGGGTGGGGACTTCCAGCTGCAACCGGCAGCGGTAGAGGTGGCGGGAAGCTGTGTGGTTTTCCAATGTGTGGGCCCGCTCTAACTTGCAGGCCGGCTCTATTCCATGCCCAGACGCCCACACACAGCAGATCCATGAGCCCAGAGGGACCTTTGCCAACCTTCATGAGAGGCTGCCTGGTTCCATCACGTGGGATGGGGTCGGAGGGCAAAAGCTGTCTATCCTCTGCTGTCCTATGGGAAGACAGCCAAGAAACCATAGCCCTCCAACTGGACATTCATTCACTTATTCATTGACCCACTTGTTCATTCATTCACTCACCCACTTCTTCATTCATCCACTCATTCATGCATTTTGCAGACAGCAAGGGATCTTCCTATGTGTCCTTGTCTTTTCTGGACCATGATGGTTCCTAATTGTCCAAGGCACCTTACCTCCACAGCTGACTGAGCACCTGGGGATATGCAGGAAGTGCAGAGTGGAGGTGATCATGGGCCTCAACATGGTAGTTTCCAGGTTGAATATTTTTGGTCTTCCTGGAGAGTTTTCACCCACACACTGTTGGGAGAAGCTCCCTGTCTGCCTTTCTCAGCTTGTTCTCAAGAAGGGTAGCTGACAACCCCTTCCCACGTTAGGGTGCAGATGGGAGGCTGTTGCTGGGTCCCTGAGGAACCCTGTGAAGATGATTACTACTTCTCAGCTCCTGTGGTAGTTGAGAAAACAAGCTTCTTAGGGATCTGCGCAGCCTGAAACCTCATGTTTTAAAATGAGTGTGAGTGTGTGTGTGCGCACATGCGTGCACGTACAGACATGTATGGAGATCAGAAGACAACTTTGTCATTCATAGGAACACTGCTCCCCTCCATTGAGACAGTCTCATTAGACTAGAGCTGACTAGCTAGCCTGGCTGGCCAATGAACCCCAGGAAGCTTCCAGACTTCCTTACAGCTGGGATTATAACTGGTCTGTAAGGGATAAAGACTATGATTTTAAATTTTGTTTGTTTGTTTTTCAAGACAAACTTTCTCTGTGTAGCCCTGGCTGTCCTGGAACTTGCTCTGTAGACCAGACTGGCCTCGAACTCACAGATCTGCCTCCCTCTGCCTCCCGCCGCCAGAGTGTGAAGATAAAGGTGTGTTACACAGAAGCACAGACACATTTTTACTTTTATCTTTAATTATGAGGTGGGTGGGGCGTATGTGTGTCTGAGTACCATTACCAGAGAGGTCCAAAGAGGACGTCAGAACACCCAGAGCTGGAGATACAAAGTGTGTGAATGCTAAGACTTGGTCCTCTGGAAGAGCAGTATGAACACGGCCACTGAGCCACAGTTCTATGCCTGGGTAAAGATATTCTAAAGAGACACTTGTGCCTCTCTCTTTAGCTATCATACTATCGAAATGATGAACCCCAAGACAATGGAATTCCCTCAGACATTGCACACTGGGAGAGACCAGCTGAAAGCCTGGGCCAATGGAGATGATGGCCTTTTAGCTGCAGAACCTACTCTCAGGGTCACATGTACTCTGTAAAGGAGTCTCTATGCAGTCACACATTAAGCTCTATTGTGCACTTGGAATTGGACTGATTGTTGCCTGAAAACCTTTTCCCAAACTGTACTGTATTTTAAACATGTTGACAATGAATCTCTTGACATCCCTGAATCTGATACAAGCTGATGAAGTCAGTCTCAAACCAGGTTTTATCCTCATATCTTTTCTGGGTTCATTTCTCTGCCTGAACATCTGCTGGGTGTTGCTTAACTGGAGCCCAGCACTGGATACGTGACTCATAGAGAAACTAAGAAAGTATTATTTGAATAGAAACTAGAGCCAGACAGTGGTGGCCCAGGCTTTTTATCCCAACACCTGGGAGGCAGAGGCAGGCAGATCTCTGTGAGTTCAAGGACAGTCTAGTCTACAGCTCTACAGAGCTAATTCCAGGACAACCAGAGCTAGGAAAAGAAATTCTATCAAAGAAGAATAAGAAAAGAATAAGAAGAGGAGGAGACAGACGGACGGAAGGAAGGGAGGAAGGAAGGAAGGAAAAAAATAAATTAGGGGTTGGGGGGCTGGAGAGGCGGCTCAGAGATTAAGAACACTGCTGCTCTTCCAGAGGTCCTGAGTTCAATTCCCAGCACCCACACGGTGGCTCACAAGCGTTTGTACTGAGGTCTGGTGTCCTTTTCCAGCCTGCAGGCAAGCATGCAGGCAGAACACTGTATACATAATAAATCCATCTTTAAAAAAATTAGGGGTTAGGGAAATTTGGTTCATTCACTGAAAAGGGTCGTGACCTTAAGAGAGTAAATTAAATTAACATGGGTCTTTCTCAATCCTCTGAGGCAAAGCATTTTGTACAACTAGTGAAATATTTGTTTACTATACAGAATAACAAAATATTCAGAGCTACAGCTCTGTGGCTTCAGATGCATATGAACTAATAAAAGAGAGACCGTGGAAAGATCAAAAGGAAACAGAGAGAGAGCTTAACATGCTTCTGCCATCTTGTATGACGTATTTATATGAAGTATTCTCAGTATTGACCATCGAAACAGTCAAAGTCTTGCCGGGCTGTGGAGGCACACATCTTTAATTCCAGCACTTGGGAGGCAGAGGCAGGAGGATCTCTGTGAGTTCCAGGCTAGTCTAGTCTACAAGGTGTGTTTAACGACAGCCAAAGCTACACGGAAAAAACTCCTGTCTGGAAATAACAACACCCCCCTCCAAAAAAAAAAAAAAAAAATCAAAGTATTGATCAACTCCAAAAACTAAATACTTGGCTAAGATTTTACTTAAAAATAAACACATCTGTCTCATTAGTATGCAAGTTTGCTTTATTGTTGTATATACATGTGTTTATGGTATTGTGTGTGTGTGGTAGTAATAGTAAGTGTGCATGCACATGTATGCTCATGTCTGTGGAAGCCTAAGTGACTGTAGAAAATCTTCTCTCAATCTCTCTTCTCGTTCTTTGCTTGTTTTGTTGAGACAGGGTCTTACTATGCAGCCTTATCTGGACTGGGATTGCTCTGTAGACCAGGCTGGCCTTGAACTCATAGAGATCCTCCTGCCTCTGTGCCCCAGCCTGGCTTCTACCTTCATTTTGGGGGGGGGGACAAAATCTCCAACTGAACCTGGAGTTCACTGATTGAGCTAGACTGACTGGCCAATGAACTTCAGGGATCATCTAGCCGCTGACACCCAAACGTGGTGGGGTTACAAGCATGCTCCACCACGCCTGGCTTTTCACATGGGTTTAGGGCGTCTGAGCTCTAGTATCATCATGCTTGTATGGACAGCATTTTACTGACTGAGTCTTTAATAAGCTTTGGAGTACGATGCATACCAAAGAACTGTTTTAAAGATAAATCTCTTTGTGATTTATATTATCAATAAACTTTTATTTGTGGACCTGTTTTATGAATCTGCAAATCTGAGATTGTGTAAAAATTTCGCAAATATTACAGTTTGGGTGTGGTGGGATTCAGGTGTCAGCTGATAAGGTTGGAAGACATTTATCCAGGGTCCTGGGCTCCTGAAGGGGGAGTGGCCAGCCCTATTCAAGAGGGGCTGCTGGGATCTTGGGGGGCCCTTTTTTGGTTCCTGAATGCTTGAGAGACTGGTTCGGCATCCATCGTCCATTGAATGGATAATCCGATCTCTCAGGTGCCTATATAAGCTGTTACCTATATCGTGAGTGTTGCTTTATATTTCAATAAATATTAATCTTGGATTGGTATGTTTTAAGAGAGATTTACACCTTCATTTGGGAAAGTGGCCATTAGTGGAAACCATTTGAGAAGTCACATTTCTGTGACATACTGGTCTGGAATCCTAGATTCTAGACCTCCATCTTCTGGGGGCAGAAGAGGAAGAGGAGAGAGGGGCAGATATCTTCAAGGTCAGATCTGTGGTCCCAAGGGAGATGTAGAGTTAAGTCTTTCAGATGGAGTCAGGCACAGCACCTCAGCCTCCCCTTGGTGCCAGTGTCCATGGAACATAGCTCCTACCCTGAGCAGGGAGCACTCAATACTTCTAAGAATCAATCATACTCTTGGCCATGGAGCTCCTGCCCCCAGCAGAGGCATCATTCTAGAGAGACAGTTGGCAAATGACTCTGGGGGTGACTAAAGGTGTGGGCTGAACACCTAGACATGGTGATGCTGACCTGTTGTGACCCTAGCAGAGGCGACATGATTTTGAGGATAGCCTGAGCAACATAATGAGGGCATCCTGGGCTACCTGAGAGTCTGTTTCCAGAAGTTTCAGTGAAGGTACAGGGTCTGTGGCTTTGGAAACGGTGACATTTCTATGAACACTTGAGGCAGACAGTCTAATGAACGCACTAGGCCCTGAGGCAAGAGCTGACCTGGTTCACTGCAAGAGCAGAAAGGTCACAGTTAGAGCAGAGCACAGAGACTCAAAATGAGGTCACTGTGTGACCAACGGAGGAGCAGAGGGCTGGAGAGAGGGGACAGACTGAATGAAGACCCTCTTCTTCACAAGAGGAGAAATTGACCACCTGGCTGAGTCCAATTCCCGCCAAATCACTATAGTTCCCAGAGAACTGGAAGGGACATGGGGACAATGCCTGGGACAAAGAGCTAGGGCCAGGGGCCCTGGGAGTTGGATTTATGGCCTCTCTTGACCCCAGAAGAGAAACTAGCCTTGTTGGGCACAGTCAAGTCACGGAGACCAGCCTGGGGGTTGGACAAGGGTAATGAAAGACCCAGAGAAAGGATTAGTCCAGGCCCAAAGGCCTGGCAGGTACCATGGCAACCTGGAGCCTGAGCTGGGACAATGGGCCTGTGTTAACACCCTCCTCCGCCTCTGTGGGGCTGGGGTCTTGTTAACCAGTTTCTTAGGCTGAGGGCTGCCATTCACATGGAAATATGGGCTTTGGAGCTGAGGGGGTGGGAGGTGACTGGGCAGGTGCTGGGCCTTAGGAAACAGTGAGTCCTACCTTTTTTTTGGCCCCTATTTCAGGGTCCACATTGCCTCCTCCACAGCCCTGTGTCCTGTCACTTAGGCACTGTGGGCAGCCCAGACTTTATGGGGCCCACGGTTGTTTGGTTTGGACTCACAAAATGAGGGGTTGGTGACATGGTCCCGGGGAGAACAGTAGGGCGGCCTCTGGAGGTGAAAAGCCTGTAGGTGGAGGTGCTTTGGTGAGGGGACCTACAGATCCCATGAAGTAAGGTGGGGAAGGAGGGGACAATCAGGGCTGGTGCCTCAAGCCAACCTCATTCTGGGGACTTCCAGGATGACTCTTGTCTCTCTGCTCTGTTCCTACTTCAAGCCTCGCCCCGCCCTTTTCATCTGGCTCCACCAATGGCCTCTGTCTACCAGAGGTGGCTGGCCTCAAAGCTTAAGACGGTCCTCTCCTACTCATCTGGCTATCCCTCTCAGCCCTCACATAGAGACCTCTCACACACCAGCTTTGGGCCCCTTGTCTAATAGAGACCCCTTTCCAGCCCCCACCCCGGCCCCAGTCCTGTCTACTGTCTTCTAACATGGCTCAGGCACTTAATGGGACCTCTGATTTCCTTTAGCTTTACCATAATACCCAAGTATGCTACTCCAAACTGGGTCATCCTCACCTCTAGGAGAGTCTAGGGAGGAAACTCACACAGGATTTGAAAGTGTCCAGAACCAGGCGGGTGGGATGGCACCCAAGCCTTCTTCTGAGGTTGCGAGATGCTCACAGCAGTGGGGGCAGGGGCAGAACAGAGCCCCGAGGCTCCACTAAGGCGGCAGCAGCGCTGGGGAAAGCCCCTTGCAAACTGAGATGCCCTGGAATGCTTGGGCAAGCCAGAGTGACAGGGAAGGAAGCAAGCAGGTGTCTAAGCCCCCATTGATGCAGGATTATCGCCATCTGGCTGCATCTCCAGGCAGGGTCCCTCCCTCCTGGTTCTGGGAAGCCACCAGGCAATGCAAGGGTGGTTCCAGCAGTTTCAAGATTGCCTCAGTCTCCCCAGTGGGAGAGGGAGCATTTGAGGTGAAGACAGCCGGGCTGGGGCAGCATCAACCAGTGTGAGGACCTCTAGACAGATGTTTTCCTTAGTGAGTTGGGCAAGGAGAGGTTCCGGTGGTTCTTGGAAGCATGCCCAGCTGGAAGCTGTGGTCATGGTCCTATGCTACAGGCAATGTCCCTTTGGGGAAACTGAGGCTCAAGGTAGACTCTTGCAACTTAAAAATATTTTTATTGGGCATAATGTACATGATGTGTGCCTAGCACATATAAAGGTCAGGGGGTCAGTTCTCTCCTACTACTTGGATGCTGATGCAGGTCATCAGGCTTGCCAAAAGTCCCTTTACCTACTGAGACATTTTTTGTTTTGCTTTTTGAGACTGGGACTCATGTACTCCCAGCTGGTCTTGAATTTGCTTCTGATCCTCCTGTCTCCGCCTCCCGGTGCTGGGATTGCATGCATGTGTGTCCACAAATGTTTTCCTTACAAATGTATGCTTCTGTCTCTGTCCTCAGGTTCTCCATACCCAAACCCAGCTTCAAGCTCCCCAACCCTGGGTACACACACACACACACACACACACACACACACACACACACACACGTTGGATTTCCTTGGAGCAGATTGAGGTCCCAGCTGCACACAGCTGCAGAAGGGAGGACGCATGCTGGAAACATGAGCAGGCTCTGCCTCTGCCCCCAGCTCCCAAGGATGAGCTTTAGGCCCCATCAGAGCCTCTGGCAGGGATGGCTGCCGCCTCCTCCTCCATCCTCCCCCCCCCCCTTCCAGCCTGCCATCTGCCTCTGTCTCTCCTGGGGAGGGGGAGGGACGGTCCACATTCCTCAGCATGGTTCCTCCTCACATCTGGTGCTTCCCAAGTCCCTTGCCTTCTCTACCTTGTCCAAAGATCGCGATCATGTCGGTCCAAAGAGAGGCAGGCACCTTCTTCCCCACACGCTGCCTTTTGTGAGTCTCCAGAGTTTCTCTCAAGGGTAACCCTCAGTCCTTTAGAAAACTTTCTAAACTTGTTGACCCCTACTATGCTGGGACATTCAGGGACAGGATGAAGAGGGCTGACTGGATACCCACCAAGTGTCTGACTGTAATCTTTTTCCCAACGGGATTGAGAGAGCCCAAGGGGTCTGGGGATTAAACTGGAGAGGGTTCCAAGAAAAAAGGGTTGGATGAGCCCTAGACTCATTCGGATTCTGGGTGGCTTTCCATGGTCAGACAATAGGACCCATGCTGCTGTCCGTGAAGGTCCTATGTGTAAGCACACCTAGAGTCCCTAGAGGAAGCAGAGACTCTCTAGGCTGCAGCCAAGCTCTGTGCTTAGCCCTACTGATCCCCAGAACCACTATTATGAGCATCATGGAGGAGAGGATGGGGCACAGAGGAGAGCATCCCTCAGAAGGGCATGTCTGCTGCATTCACTCTTCTCTCCTCTCTCTCTCTCTCTCTCATTGTTTTTGAAACAGAAACTCAAGCAGAGCATACATACACCTCTAACCCCAGCACTTGGGAGACAGAGGCAGGCTGAGTTCAGTTTGAGGCCAGCCTGGTCTACAGAGTGAGTTCCAGGACAGCTTTGAAATCACTGCATAGCCCAGGCTGGCCTGAACCTTTCATTCTCTTGCCTTGGCTCCCTGCTCAAGTCTTTGCCATTTTCCTAGCCCCTATATAGATAGATCTGACTGTTGGGTCCAAACTGCCTGCAACTTTACCACCTGGGCCAACATTGATGGATCACCGCTCTATACTAGGCCCCCCTGCTGCTGTACACCAAGGACAGTCTAGTTCATGACAACCATCTGCCTCTGTGTGTTATCTGTGAGGTCAAGGGAACAGGAAGTGTGAAAAGAAGGCCCTGACTCAACTGGGACAAGGTGCTTGAAGGATGCTCGACAGATAAAGTATATCCAAAGGCCCTGTGGTCAAAGGAAGAGTAATGGATAGATAAGAAGCCAGTGAGATGAATGTTTGTTTTAGGGAGAATGGGGCTGGGGGAGGGGGGCAACACCACACCACATGAATAGAGGATGCTCTAACACAGTTTGCAGTGAATTGCTACCACCCATCTAAGGTGGCCTCCAAGCCAGGAAGATGAGCCAGGAGCTGACTTGGGGAGAGCTGCTTGTCACTGTAGCTAACTCAGGCCAAAACCAGTGTGGCTCTGATGCTAGAGTACACAGCAATGTCACCTATGCAGAACCACATTTAGGGACACTCAGAGGTATAGAGGGCAGAGTAAGAAAAACAGCCTACTATGACTATGCTGTCTCTATTTCCTGCACCCTCCCCAGAAGCCCCTTTCCTCCAGCACCCCTCCCCCTCTGAGGACTTCCCCCTTCCTATCCCCCCCCCCCCCCCCCCAGCACACAACAGCCGCCAGGCGGGTCCTCTTTCCCCTGGGCCCCTCTCTCTAGCTCCTCAGCCAAGCAGTTGCTTGAGACTAATTGAATTTTCCGCCTGGGAAGGGTCTGGGGAGTTCAGGGCGGAGCTGGCTGGCTAGTCCTTGTTAACAAGGCGGGTGCCCTCCCTCAAGCCTTGCCCCACCCTCCCCTTCCCCCCTGTGCCTCTTGTGGAATGGGAGTGGAGTGCTGGGGAGGGGGCCTGGGGAAAAAAAAAGGTCCAGCAGTCAGAAGGCAGCCTCGCCCTAGTAGAGAGAGAATTCTAGCAGACAGAAGAGGTTTGGCTGACAGCCTTTGGTTTTAATTGTCCTGCGATAAGGCTCTCTGGGCCTCAGTTTCCTCTCTTGCCCCAAAGAGAACTGGAACCAGGGTGCTTTGGTAGAAACCAGACTGATTTCACAGCCGTTATGGAGGCCACCCTACCCTGGAGGGACTCACCCCATTGCTGAGTGTAGAAGGGATGAATAGCAGAAGGCAGTGGCCATAGACAAGGATCTAAATGGACAGAGGTCCTGTGATACCCAGTCAGATTCTTACTCAGCATCCCCCACCTCTGGAGCCCTCACCCCTACTTGAACAATATTCTAGACACTCATAGGTGGCCAAGCCACATGCTTTTCCGATCCTTTTGATACCATCAGCCTCCCAGGACCAAAGAGGCCCTTGGAAGCTGTAAAGGTGCTAGACAAGATCCTCTGGAGACTACAGTCAAATTAGGAGATTCCTCTGGCTCCTGGCTCCCACAGTGCCTCCCACGGGAGTGCTCCAGTAGGTGTGAGGGAGCTAGCTAGGAGGGGGAGACAGTGAAGGACTGTGGTGAGACTGGTCTCTCAGGGTTGGTGACTGGGCATTGCTGTGCCTATGAGCTTTGTAGGCACAGGGCTGGCCAAACTCAAGGAGACACTAAGGCCTTGTGGAAACAGCTGCCATCTCCATACATGTGGGAGAGAAACACCAGGACCTGGGTCAAGCTGCCAAGATCCCTGTCTGTGTTTGCTCACAGCCTGCCTCTGCCCTCATCCAGTCCACTGCAGCATGGCAGCTGGGGAAGATGCCCAATGCAGACCTGTCTAGGTCCTGATACAGAAATTGGGTGAGCCTAGGGGAGGGTGCTGGGAAGGGGCAGGAAATGGACAGGGCAACTGGGGTGACATAGAGCTTTGAGCTACTATCTACAGTGTTGATGTCTGGGTGATTGTGACATGGCTTACCTCCCTTCCTCCTCTGGCCTTCAAGGCAGTAACTTACCTTCCCACCACTCTTGAAGGGCACATGCTGGGACTCCACATGCTCTCAATGGTCTGCTTAAAGGTGGTATGAGAAACCCATATAAGACACCCAGTAAGATCAGGACAACCTCTGGGGACAACAGCAGTCACACTGCCCAGCAAGAGTCAGGATGGGGATTTCTCTCCACTTTCTGATTGAGACATCTCACCCTCACCTCTCTCTCTATCCAGTCACTTAGTCTTCACCCCAATCCATCTCTAGTACTTTCCCGAATACCTGCCACTGACTTGAGTGATGTTGGGATACAAGCCCTGACCACACATGTATCCTTCTCTGGAACCTCATGGTGGCCACAGCTCAGCACTCCAGGCAGGCAGACAAGAGGGTCTTAGGAACATCCAGTGTGGGCTGGCTCACCCCTAGTATTCATAAGACCTATTGGAGGATGATGTTTCTAGTGGATCTTCAGGCTGGACAGGAGTCAGGAACCCTAGTCATTGCAGATCAAGGCAGAACATTTATAGAGTGGAGCTTTCAGAAGATTCTGGGCACCCCAGATAAAAAGGAGAGTGTAGTGGGGAGGAGCGTGTGTAGAGATAAAGACAGAAAATGAGGGACAGAGACAATGAGCCACAGAAAGAGTATGGTTTAGGAGGGACAGACAGGGGCATAGAGGAAAGTAAAGAGGACCAGAGTCCTGTCCTCAGGGTAAGGACCATGGAGTTTAGGGCTGGAGGATGAGGAGCCTCTTTGCTCAGAAATGAACTTCCCTCTGGGGAGGTCTTGGTGGTCCACTTCTCTTTGGTAAGAACTTTTTTTTTTTTCATCAGATCAACCTAGGTTGGGTACAGAGCCAGGGTGATAGATACTCCTCCATAAGATCCCCTGTGGTACACTGCCAGGGGTCTCCAATGGCCCTTCTCACATCCTTTCTTAGAACACAAGGCTGGCACCTCCCCTGAGCCTACAATAGTGTCAGGCGATTGTACTCATGTATTCTGAAACAGGCCGGCACTGTACTGTGAGTATTGTCACTGGGTCAGGACAATACTCACGGGCTTCTGGAGACCCCTGTCAGTCAGTCACAGGGCTGCTTACCATGACTCAGTTTCCCCTCTAAGAGCTCCTTCTCTGAACAGGAAGGAGGAAACCGTTGGTCTCTAGGGTATGTGTCCGTACTCCAGGAAGGATCTTTGAGAAGGGGGGGTGAGCTAGGAGATGGGAGGCTTCAGCCTATCCTGTCTTCTCTCTCGTCCCCCATAATTCTCTGACTCTCCCCACTCAGTATCCTGAGAGGAAAAGAGAGACAGGAAATGGATGGACAGAGGGATGGGTAGACGAATGGTTGGTTGGATAGATGGATGGATGGGTGGATGGCTGCAGTCATGGATCAGGTGATAGATCTAAGGACACATAGTTGAGTGGATGGGTAGAGTGGGTGGGTGGGATAGAGGAATAGATGGTGGAGGAGCACACGTAAGGGTGGGTGGGTGGATGGTGTGATGGCTACTCTTCGTTGTCAACCCAATACATCTGGGGAGAGGGCCCTCAATCAGATTGGCCTGTGGACATGACTGGCATTTTCTTGATTGCTGGTTGATGTAGAAGGGACTAGCCCACTATGGCTGATCTTGGGCCCGGGAGTAAGTGATCCAGTTACCAACATTCCTCTTTGGGCTCTGTTTCAGTTTCTGCTTCAAGCTCCTGCTTGAAGTTCCTGCCTTGGTTTCCCTCACTGATGGACCGTAGCCCGAATTCTGTTATAAACTCTTTCCTACCTATCTGAAGGCTTCTATTCCTCTGTTACTGCAAAGAGAGGCCATGACCAAGGCAACTGTTATTAGGGAAAATATTTAAGTAGGGCTCCCCTACAATTCAGAGGTTTAGTCCATTGTCATCATGGCAGGTGGCCTGCAGGCAGACAGGATGCTGGAGAAGGAGCTGAGAGTTTTACATCTTGATCCACAGGCTCTGTGTCCCATGCTGGGTGTAGCTTGAGCATAGTAGACCTCAAAGCAGCCCTCCCTACACACACACACACATAAGCACTACAGTGTCACACTTCCTCCAATAAGGCCACCACAGCTACTCCAACAAAGCCACACCTCCTAATAGTGCCGTTCCCTATGAAAGCTATTTTCTTTCAAAACCACCACACTATCCAAGTTGCTTTTGGTCCTGGTGTTTATCAAAGCAACAAAGTAGATGGGTGAATGGAGGGGATGTATATTAAAAGGATGGATGGCTGGCTGGCTGGCTGGCTGGATGAATGGATGGATGGATGGATGGATGGATGGATGGATGAATGGATGAATGGATGAATGGCCCCATGGCCCCTGTAGGTACATTCAGAAGCCTGCTGCTGTAGGCTGAGTGACAGCATCCCTGGCTAGATGACTAAGGAGAGGTCAAGACTTAGACACTCCAAACTTCTAAGAAAATCCCAATCCCTAGGAATGCCAAACTATGTGACCCAGAGCATGAACATGATCTCACCAAGATAGAAATACCTGGGTAGGTGGAGAGGTTGCTCAGTGGTTAGAATACTTGTTTGCTCTTGCAGAGGACCAGGGTTTAATTCCCAGAGCCCACATAGTGGCTCATAATCATTTATAACTCTAGTTACAGGGGGTCTGATGCCCTCTCTGGCTTCCATGGGCATCAGGCAGGCCTGTGGTACACATATACACACGTAGGTAAAACATTTCACACATAAAATAAATAAATCTGTTTGTTTGTTTTTGTTTTTCAAGACAGAGTTTCTCTGTGTAACAGTCCTCGCTGTTCTGGAACTCACTCTGTAGACCAGGCTGACTTTGAATTCACAGAGATCCACTTGCTTCTGCCTCCTGAGTGCTGGGTTAAGGACATGGGCCACCACTGCCCGGCCCTATAAATAAATTCCCAAAATAATTGCATTTTTATTTTCTTAAAGTTTACTTATTTATTATGTATACAGTGTTCTGGCTGCATGTATGCCTGCATTGCAGGCCAGAAGAGGGCACCGGAATTCATTATAGATGGGCTGTGAGCCACCATGTGGGTGCTGGGAATTGAACCCGGGTCCTCTGGAAGAGCAGCCAGTGTTCTTAACCTCTGAGCCATCTCTCCAGCCACCAAAAATAATTTTTTTTTAAAAAGAAGATGATTGCTAAGACTCTCCTCAGGATCACAGAGAACCCAGGAGGCCCTTGTGTGGAAGGTTAGTTGGGGTCTCTGAGCAGAAAACAATCTTCTAATTTCTTCCTGGTGTAGCCCCAGTCAGAGGCTGGAGGCCTAATGATCCATGTGAGGAAGCCAAGCCTGCAGGCTTAGCTCAAGATAAGAAGCCCTGCAGACCCCAGGGTCTCCCCACCCAGTCCCTGCTTCTGTGGTGCGGACACAAGGACACATGCAAATGTCTTTCTGTGAACACAAACTCTATATGGCTGCAAATGACTCTTCACCCTGCCCTGCTTCTAACCTGTGACCTTGGCCATACACTGCCCCTTCCTGCCCTCTGTGTCCTTCTATGGGTTAAAAACATGAATCCTTTTTGGTTGAAGATAGAGGGGCTGGCCTGTGTGAGGACTACAGAGCTGGGTGTGGACCAGGTCCTCCTGAGCCAACTTGGCCCCTGCTCCTGTGTCTGACCCCCATGCTTCCTCCCTGCACCCCCTCTGGGGAGGGACCTTAATTAACATCTTCCTGTTCAGTTTCCAAAAACATCCAAAGGAGGGTTATTTTGCAAAGGAAATGTTTTTGAAAGAATCTCGAGACCCGTTGTTCCGACCCAGGGAAGTGAGGGCAGCGGTCAGAGCAGGGACATTGAGTGGGGCTTAGAAGGACCCTGATGGTTAGGTGGACAGACATGATAGGCCTTGTCTCACAGTTGCCATCTACCTTCCTAGCAGACAGGGTCCTGGGGTGACAGTAGGGATGCTGGAAGCCAAGGGATCAGGAGGACAGGAAGAGGAAGGGGGAATAATGGGAACCCCCTCCTTTGCAAGCCCCAGGTGTGTCTCAGGCTCTGTGTCTGGATGCCTTACTTAGCCCACTTCTCCTGAGCAACAGTTCCACAAACACCAACCTGGTCTATTCTTCTTCTGTGTTCAACCCACTTAGACCATCCTCTGACCGTGAAGACAGGTGTCCTCCAGCACCTTGGGGACTTGTTTCGTGTTGAGCCTGTGTCTGTCCAGCAGCTGGGACTCTGAGTTCGTGTTGTCTTTTCCCTTGAACTTGGTCCGTGGAAGACTTTTGTCTACTGCTTCAAGTTACATGCATATCCCAACCTTCCTTCTTTCTTTAAAACAAAACCAGATTCATCGTATTTATTTGCATGTCCGTCCACGTGTGGGGTGTGTGCATATGTACACACAGGTACCAGCAGAAGCCACAAGAGGGCGTTGTTTTCCTTGAAGCTGGAGTTACAGCTGGTTGGGAGCCACCTGCCTTGGGTGCTGGGATTTGAACCGAGGTCTGCAAGAGCAAGAAGAGCTCAGAATCACTGAGCCGTCTCTCCAGCCCCCCCCCCTCCTTTCCTTCCTTTCTTTCCATGAGGTCTGAGGTATGTGGATCCGATTCAGGGTCTAATTCACACTAGAGAAACACTACCAACTGAGTTACATATCAGCCTCCCCCTCCTACCTTTGCTTCCCTTGGTCCTTTTAATTATTTCTACCGAGGGCTAGAATTACAGACATAAGCTGACTAGATTTTTTTTTTTTTTTAGTGTAGTCCAGGTTAGCCTCAAGAAGCCCAGGCTGGCCTCAAGGAAGACTGAACTAGTCTATCTGCTTCCACATCCCAAATACTGGATTATAAGCATATACCCCCACACTTGGTTTGTATAGTGCTGGGAGTGAAGCCCCTGTGCTCCTAGATCCTGAGAATCAATTGCGCTGTGACATTTCCATTGCCACAAACCCAGCAGGGTTGACGGTGTGTGGGAGGCACCAGCCACGATCATTTCATGTTACCCTCCTCTCCGAAAGAAATGACGGTGTCCGTTAGAGGGGGCTCAAGAGACCCCATGGGCCCTGACCTGACCCTGACCCACTGAAGACGGCTGACCACCTCTCAGCTGTGTCACAGCCTGTCACCTGTCGCTTTTTCTTGTCCGTTGTCAAACCTCCCAACATATTTCAGTCCACAAAGTGTGTTTGATAAGCTTTATTGAATGACTGAATGATGACTTGGTCATGGACTTAAAATAGGGTCTCTTAAAATATATATATTATATATATATAATATATATATATATATATTATATATATGCTCAAAAGAGCACCCCTCAGGTACTGGGTGTGTAGTTTCGTTGATGGAGAGTTTGCCTGGCATGGGAGGAAGGCCTGTATTCTGAATTCTGTCCCAGGACGTCATAAAGGGGGTGTCCACGGTCCCATCACTTTGGAGATAGAGACAGAAAAATCAGAAGTAAGTCAGAAGTCCAAGGTCATCCTCAGCTATGTGATGACTTCCAGGCCAGCCTTGGCTACTTGAGACCCTCTCTCAACAACTCCGAAAAGCAGCCTTGATTTCCCGCTTTCTAGACACCCACGCTCCTTGGTGCCAGCTTTGTCTTACGCCTCTTTACAAGCCAGTCTCAGCTCTCCATGGCCTCCGGCCCCCTCATGCTGGGGAAATTCCACAAGCTGCATCCAGGCCTGGCCACTCAGAGAACATTTCTCAACCCCCTCGGGGACTCGAGACAGGGGTGGAACAGCGGGTCAGGGTCTGCAGCCAGCTGAGGAAAGTGAACATGAGGCAAAGGGACTTTACTCTGTGGGCTGGAGCTCCTCTGGCTACTCCCCTAAGCCTATCTGGGCCTCAGTTTCCCCTTTGAGAAAAGAGTTTGCTGGGGCTGCCCAGCCTGGGACCGGCACTTACTGGCCTGCTCATTTTTTTCTGCTCACTTTTCTTCCTCAAGTGTTCCCACCTCTGTTAATACTGCTTTTCTTCTCTGGCCTCCCTCCTTCTGGGATTGAGTCTAAGAACTCATGCCTTTCCTCCTTGGCCCTCTGTTTATTCCTTATGCTGAGACCAAGTTTCACCGTAGGTTGCCCAGGCTGGTATTGAACTCATGATCCCCTCCCATAGAGCTGAGGGTGACAAACTGCTGACGCCAGGCCCTGCCATGTCTACTTTTTCCATCTGTTGCTTTCTCTTTGTCTCTGGCTCTCCTGTCCCCATTTCCAGCCCTTCCCGCTTCTTCAGTGTTCCTTGGGGGTTCGCAGCTCCTCCCCAGCCCACAGATGTCCTGGAACTGGTGTGAGGTTATTTTGGGAGTTGGTGGCTCCCCTGGGTCTTTCCCAAGCGCCTTGGCTGGATGAGGCACTTTGGAAGCCAGTGGACTCTGGCCTCTGCCGGAGGAGGCAGCCCTTGCTGCCTGGGGCTGAGGGGAGTGTGGCTCAGGGACACAGCACAGACTTCCTGGTGACAGAGGTTCGAGCAGCGGCCAGAGTCTGTCCCTAAGGATCCCAAAGAGCTCATTCCCAGCCATGGGTACAATATAAAACTTATTTTTCCCCCCATCTTTATCTCTTTGATTTATTTTTTGATACAAAATCCCATGTAACCTAGGCTTGCTTCCAACTTGCTATGTAACCAAGGATGACCCTGAATTTCAAACCTTTCTGCCTCTACCTCCTGAATACAGGAAGGATGGGTGAGCACCAATCATTTCCAATTTATGCAGGTTCAGAGTTGGAACTCAGGGCTTCATCCTTGCTAGACAAGCAGTTTACCAACCAAGCCACACCCCCAATCCCACTTTTTTTAAAAAAATATGATGTGTAACCTAGACAGGCACAGGACTCAGCCTCCCCTGCCTTTGTCTCCTGACCTCAGGTACTGCAGGTGTGAACCCGCACAACTGTCTCGTACATTTTTTCCTAATTTTAAAAAAATAAATAAGTAATGATCTGTGGGGTGTTAGGGAGACAGCCCGGTGCGTCAAGTGCTTGCTGTATAAGCATGAGGACCTGAGTTCGAATCCCCAGCATGACACACCTATAACCTCAGAGCTGGGGATGGGGATGGGCAGATCCCTGGAGCTCACCGACTAACCATTTTAGCCAATTGGTGAGTTTCAGGGTCAGGGAAAAGCCCTGTCAGCAGATCGAGACAAGACAAAGGAAGCCACCTGGTACTACAACTTCAGACATCCGTGGACACACACGCAATACCACACACATGAACACATACACACACTTACATTTTTTAATTTTATTTTATGTGCCTAAGTTTTTTGTTTGTACACCATCTGCATGACTGGTACCTGCAGAGACCAGAAGAGGGCATCAGATCCCTGGGAGCTGGAGTCACAGGTGGTTTGTGAACCCCCGTGTGGGTGCTGGGAATTGCTGGGGAGTCCTCTGGAAGAGCAGCCAGTGCTCTAGACTGCTAAGCTTTCTCCCCAGCTCCCTCCCCTGACATTTTCTAAGTGCACAGGATAAATTTTAATTATAGACTTTACTTAACCCAGTGTCAAAACTTATCATTTAAACATGTAGTCAATATAAAAATCATAGTTACTAGAATAATTACCGGAAGATAGTATCTGTACAAATCAGTGGGTGTTACTGGGACATTTCCGTTCATACGTGTGTCATGGACTGATCTTCCCGACCCCCTCTTTCCTCCCCACTTCCTACCCCCTCCCCAGCTCTTATCATCCTTAATGCCCTCCTTTTTATGTTTTTCTAATCTTCTGGTTTTTGAGGTTTTCATGTTTCAAAGAAAACATTTAACGCTTGTTTTTCTTTAATTTTTTTTTTTTAAACTTTGCTTCATTTTTGAGACAAGATTTTGTGAAGCTGAGGCTGGCCTTGAACTTCTGATTCTCGGCTGCTGTAATAAGTTAGGCATGGCAACGCACGCCTGTGACCTCAGCACTCTGTTGGCTGAGGCAGGAGGATTTCAGAGAACTCAAGGCTAGCTTGGGCTGAGGAATGAGACCAACCGTGTCTGAAAACGGAGGAGGCGAGGGCTGGCTACATGGCACAGGGGTGGAACACTTTCCTAGCATGCAAGAAGCCCTGGATTCCATCTCCAGCACCACGTGAAGCAGACACGGGGCACAGCTCTAATTCCATCACTCAGGAGGTGGAGGAAAGAGTATCTGGAGGGCAAGGTCATCCTCAGCTACACAGTGAGTTCAAGGGCAGCCTGGGCTACGCAGGACTGTCTCCAAAAGGAAAAAAGGAAGAGATTATTAATACAAACTTGAACATCTTTTGTCTTGACTTTGGAATCTAGTATGTGTTATGTACTCACGTCTCCATGGAACATTCCAAATGCTTAATGGATGCATTCTGTCAGTCTCTCCCTCTGCAATACAAACCACATGAACACAGTTGGTCCTGCTCTCCCAGTGTCTACCCATGCAATCGGTGCTCTATACATGTCCTTGCAGGGCTCTGTGTGGCAGTGCATGTGTATGTAATCTTTGCACACAGCAGTTTGAATCTACATTATTCACATTAAAAAAAAAAAAAAAAGCTGAGTTTGGCTGCGACCACCTGTAACTCTGGTGCTGTGGGAATGTCTCTGGGGCTTGGAGTCACCACCCTAGCACCTTCAGGATCAATTAGAGACCCTGTCTCAAAGGAATAGATAGCAAGTGACAGAGCAGGACACCTGACATCCTCCTCTGGCCTAAGCATGTGCACGCGCACGTGCACACACACAAATAAAATTGGGGTTGAAGGGATGGCTCAGCCACTTCAAGAGTGTTACTCTTATCCTGAAGTTTGAACCCCAGCACCCAGTGAGGGGTGACTTACAGCTACTTGTAAATCCAGTTCTAGGGGACCCTATCAAAATCCAATACCCTCTTCAAATTTGTCCTCTACAAATATCCCCAAAGCACGTGTGTGCATACGTGTGCACACACATACACATTAAAATAAATCTTTAAAATAAAAAAAATACTTATGTCTGGCGACCCATGTCCTCCATCCTTCCCTGGCTCTAGGCCAGTCCTCAGAATTCCTGCACCTACATCTTTAGGATAGCTTGAAAGGGATCCCCCAGACACTTGGCTGTCTGATTGTATTTACAGCCTTCCTTCCTCTAATCCAGCTGTTTATAGCCCTGGCAGCCTCCGGTGTCCCTGGAGCTCTGCATGCATCTGGAGAAAATATCTGACTCCCTCCAGGTCAGATGTTAGTGGGTGGGCGTGCTCTGCCTGCCTAGCTGGCCCTAACCTGTCTGTTTCAGTGGCCTGTTCATGTTGTATCCATGTCCCGGGCAACTCTCTGTGTGCCAGACCTGGGCCGACCTCAAAGATGGCCACACTTTAGGCTCATTCACATTTAGCATTGGATGAATTTGTTTTCACAGCCCAGGCTCTTGTGCTTTGGATGGTTGGAAGGCAGTCCCTCCTCCACTACCACCCCTTACCTCCCCGTCCCACCCCCAGCCTCCATCACCATTCTCTCCTCTCCTGCTGTGTGCCATAACTGATTTAAGTATCTGGGCATCTTCCTTTGGCTTGGCTCCTTACTGCCACCTAGAGGTTGTTAACAGCAACAGCCTAGTCCACCCAGCAGGGACCTAATTCTCCATCCATAAAGGTTCTGTAGTCCAACAGGGCTGTGAACAGATGTGAACACTCTTTGATGATCGCAAAGTTGATGGATTATTGGTGAGTTTGGCCCAGAAACTGACAAGGGTAGCCAAGAAAAGAGGATTCCTTTTCTTTCCTCACCAGGACTTTTCACGTGCTGGTCTCATTGTGGGAAACCCTCACAGGACATAGGCTACTCTCCTCCAGTCAACTATGATGCTTCCTCTTCCAGGAAGCCTTCCTAGCAGTTCACATCTGGGCCAAATATCTCCTCTTCTCCCCCCTTCTTCTTATTTATTGATTTTTATTTTTCTCTTGAGATAGTGTCTCTCCATGTGATCCTGGATGTACTGGAACCCCTATGTATAAGACCAGGCTGGTCTCAATCTTGTAGAGATCCACCTGCCTCTGCCACTGAGTGATGAGATCAAAGGCCCTACCACATCTGGATTTTTCTTTTCCTTATTTCTTCCTTCTCTTATTCTTATGCCTGTCCCTTTTCTACGCCACTCTACAGCCCAGGCTGTCCTCTAACTTTCAATTTTTTTGCCTCAGCCTCCTGGGTGCTGTATTTATGGTTCTGGGCCACCACACATCCAGATTGCTGTTGGTATCTTTTCTCACCTCCTAACTCCTACTCATTATACAACACCCACCCTCAGTGTCTCCTCCTCCTGGAGGCCAACTCTGATAGACTCTCATTCTGTGAGCAGCTGTGCTTTCAGGGGATGGCCCAGCACTGCGCTTAGGGTGGGGACTCAGGCACACTGGTGGCTTCAAACCCTGCTTTGGTGATGGCCTAGCTGTGGATCTGTGTTCTTACATTTTTTTTCCATACTATGAATTTCAGGACCAAACCCACAGGCTGTCAGCTACAGAAGTGCGTGTAAACTGCCCAGGAGGTACTTAGTAGAGAGCAAGCCTGGGCTATGCATAGTGATCCTTTCTTAACAACAATCTGGTTGTAGTGGCACAGATCTACAACCCCAGCACTGAGGAGACTGGAACAAAGGAATAAAAACTTGGAGGCCAGCCTGAGCTACATAGGGACATTCTTTTTAAAAAATTACTTCTATTTTATGTGCATTATTTCTGTGTGAGGCTGTCAAATCCCCTGGAACTGAAGTTACAGGCAGGTGTAAGCTGCCATGTGGGTGCTGGGAAATGAACCTGGGTCCTTGGAAGAGTAACCAGAGCTCTTAACTGCTGAGCCTTCTCTCCAGTTCCCACAGGGGCATTCTTAAAAACAAATGAACAGAAGAAATCACAAAGAATGATGAAAAGAGATACGAGGAAGGGGAGGAAGAGGAGGACAGTTGGTGGTATGCACTGGGCAGGGTCTGGCCAAAGTGACCACCTATTCCCCTATTCCGGTGCAGCTCCTCTCAAAGCTGGGTGGAGACCTGCTCCTGTTCAGAACCTTCAAAGTCAACAGCTCCAGGCAAAACCGCACATCCGGGTGGAGGTGGAGGTTGGACAAGGGGTGGTACCTAAATATCAGGCCTGTTATTCTCAACCCTGAGCCACTCCATGTGGTACCGGACCCCACTGGACAGCATAGCACAAACAAGTACTGCCCACCACGCCATCCAGCCTCACAAGACCAACCAAGCCAGGGCAGAGGCAGCCAGAGAAGGATCTGGGCTACCTGGCATTGGTAGCCATCTCCTGAGCTATAACTGCCTGAGTCACCAGGATCTGTCACAGCCTCCTACCCCAATCCTACAGACACAAGTTCCAGCCACTCCTGGATATGAGCACAGGCCTGCATGACACCATGGACCAGAACTCAAATATGGGTATGTAACTGACCTCCTCAGAATGTCCTGAGGTTCCCAGCCTTTCCAGAGCTGTGGAGACTGGGCGTGGGCAACTGCCCACTTTCCTGCAATGCAAATCCCATAAGCCAGGAGGGAGGTTGAGACTCACAAAGAAATGAGACCTCTGAAAAAAAGCTCTTTGGCCTCTCTGCCCCAGACAATAACACCTGTACCTTCTGTCCAGCAGATCTGGGGCTCCCACCATCATGGCTTTCCCCCATCCCCCAAATTCATAGTTAGGATCTCCAGGCAGCCAGACCGAGAGCAAGATGCCTGTACCAGCATTCTTCCTATCCTAGAAAATATCCTAGAGGTAGAGTGACTCATTAAACTCCCCTGTCCAGCCAGATCTGTCTCTGATCTTCCCTCACCAAGCAGACAGGCACAGTGAGTAAGGCCAGCATTGACAAACCCAGTGTGAAGTTGAGAAGCCCAGACGTCACTGGCTTAAGGTATCCAAAGAGTCAGAATATGTTCCACACTCCTGACTGTGGGCTCTTCTGTGCGCTAAGCCCTGGGCACTGTGTTTGTGTGTGGGGGCGGGGGGGGGGGGGGATAGACAGGACAGGCCCAGCAGGCTCACCCTATGGAGCCTCTGTTGCCCTTGGCTGCCCCCTGCAGGAAGAGTTAATTCTGCCTCTTCCTGAAAGAAATACTAGGTAACTGCACTGCACTGGTCGGCCTAACTTTGGTACCCGTCAGTCACTCCCTGCCAGACTGTGTCCGTGCAGTGGCACCTTGGAAGAGGTAAAGAAGGCCAGAGGCTCAGCTTTGCTGGGGCCTGGAAGGGACACAAGATCATCGTATACTCCTGTGCAGGCAATAGCTCTGGGCCCCCAGCCTAGCTGGCCCAACTTCCCTCCTTAGAGAGTCCCAGCGGCCCCCGCAGCCGCCCCCACAGACTTGGGCTTCTCTCCTCTGTCCTTGAGGTAGCCTCAAGGGCCCCAGTGGAGCCCTCTTATTGGCTCAGCCTAAGAGGCAGCCAGCCAGGAGGGGTGTGGGGGTGTGGGAAAGGACCTCCCCATCTGTAAACTGGGGACTGGAATGTGCTGAGCAGAGCCCAGCCTAATCCCCCATTCATCCCCTGGAGGCCACTGAGCCACTGCACAGGGCAGCCAGAGGGTGGGGAGACAGGAGGAGGGCCATACTCCCAGCATGGTGGGAGACAATGGATGGATGCTCAGACAGATCCCATAAGGCCAGCCAGGGTTCCAGAGGAGGATCTGCGTCCCTCACCCTTTGAGACACGTGGGTCAGTTTGGGGCTCTGGTATATGGGGACGAGGCGGTTTATACCCTCTCTAGATGGGAGGTGTGTCCCCAGGTGTATGCAAGACCCTGAAAAGTCATGGTGGCAGAGTCACACAAACCTAAGGAAGTGTGTTGCAAGGACCAGTAACCTTGCTGAGAATGAACCCAGGGAAAGAGCTCTGCTACTAAGCCGTGTTCCCAGCACCCCCCCCCCCACAGCAGAGTAGCCCGAGGAGTGAGGGGGGAAAAAAAGATCACAAAAGTCCACGTGACCCAGGTAAGGCCCCCCGGAGGTGGGGCTCCTATGCCCCGCCCCAGCGAGCTCTGCTATAATCACGACAGCTTCCTCCTCCTCAGTGGCTGAGGGCAATGGCGTTGCAGGTGGGTAAGACCCATCACCATGGGAGGTTCCATATGCTGGAGAAGGTAGGGTGGGGAGCCTACCTTCTCCCCACTATAGAGCTGGGGGAACATCTATGTCTTCAGACCCCAAACAGAGGGGCTATGGGGATAAGATTTCTGGACCATCTCACCCAGAGCAATGTCAAGGAGGAGGGCTTGGGCTGGGTGAGAGTATCCTAAATAAACGGTACACTTGGAGGGGAGGCAGGAGGCTGCAGCCCTATGGGGCTCTGACTCTATGTTTTACCTTCAGTTTGAAGCCTTCTGTGCAGAGGGCCTGGCCCCGGGCTGGAGCCTGACAGTGCAGGGCCATGCCGATGCTGGAGAAGACAAGTAAGAGCCTTCCTCCCTTCCTGGGGCAACGGTAGGGACCCTCCAGCCCCACTCCTAACCCTGAACACACCCCTTGCCCACAGGTTTGAGATCAACTTCTTAACTGACACGGGAGACATTGCTTTCCACGTCAAACCCCGATTCTCCAATGCCACGGTGGTGGGCAACGCCTTCCAGGGAGGATGCTGGGGACAGGAAGAAGTCAACACGTTCCCGCTGACCCTGGGAGAGCCTTTTGAGGTGACAGGGCCTGAGGGAGGAAGTAGAGGTGGGGATGGGGTACCCAAGGCCAATGGAGAAGGAGACTATTGTGGATATTTACATGGCTTGATGCAATGGCTTTCCTGCTGGACCTGGGTGACCTCCCTTTCCTAGGGCTCTATATTTGCTCACTGGGATGCTTCTCTTTCTGGCTGCCAATCTCCCTGTCTTGGAGAAAAGAGGGGTCCCCAGCTGGAAACTCAGGGTTAGGTAGAACATATTGTGCTTTGCCAAGTAACTGAGATGACCCCTACTCTGACTCCCTCGTCACAGATGGAGGTGAGTGCAGACTCAGAATACTTCCACATTTACGCCCAGGAGCACAAGGTACTCCAGTTCCCACATCGTCACCGACCACTGACCACCATCACCAGAGTGCGGGTTCTCAGCAACCATCGGCTGGCCCAGGTGGAGCTAGCCAAGAGGAGCCTGAACTGGGGGTAATGTGCCTACCCTGTCCTCCTGTGCACCTCACCAGGGACTCCTATTCATTTGCATCCTGGGTGGCCATAGTGTGCCACCCTCTCTTAGCCTTGCATATCTACCCCCTAGTAGTCCACATCTAGTCAAAGGGAGTGGAGTTAAGATCAGAACCTTGGACTCTTGCAGGGATGGGGGCTACTGAGTGGACCACAGCCTCCAATAGCCAGCCTTGGCCATCCTGCATCCTCTGCCACCTGGAGCCATCCCCTATGGCTGCAGGGGAGCTGAGGTTCAGTGTGAACTCCCAGCTTTACCTTCAATAAAATATGAGCAGTTTGCAGAACTGGTTGCTATGGCAGTGAGGACATGGTGCGGGGCTGTGATAGCCACAGATGTGCTTACCAGGGCAATGGGCTTCCTGAGATCAATGCCCCTCAGGCACTGCCAGGTTCCTCCCCCTGTTCTCAGGACCCTGGAAGCTGGGGTTGGATTTCAAAGGACAACCTCTGACGCTCACATGACACTCCGTCATGACATGGAACATGACTACTGGATCCCTGCAGGTTCTGTCCCAGAGTGGAAAGGAGACTCGGGTAGAGTCTAGAACCCAAGTTGGGAGAGTTGGCACGAGGCTCTGCCTGGCCCAGTCTAAGAGACCACTTCAGAGGCCCCCAAGTTTCCTGGAAGCCCCCCCCCACTTCCCTTTGGAGTCTTTCCTGTTTGTGCTTGTCCCACCTGGAAGGGAGACGTGCTCCTGTCCCTGTCGCCTTCTGTGTGTGTGTGACAGTGAGGCACAAAGTAGTGGGAGGGAGGGGAGGACCCTGAGGGCCACAGACAGGAACCAGCCTACAGTCTCCCAGCTCTGTACCTTCCACAAATCCTCCTTCCTCCCTGGAGGAAAGTTCACTTCCGCCTGAGAAGGGCCTAACCTTCCAACCAGAGCCCAAAAGCTCCCAGGGATAGGCAAGGGGACTGCAGGGACTCACTATGACAAGAGTGTTGGTAGCTTCCACAATGCTAGAATGGTATCGGTCATCCACTCAACTCTTCCTACCTATTTAATTATCATCTGTCTACCCAATTATCTACTATACACAATTATACATAAATAAACATTTGTGGCACACGTGTAGGTGCACATACCTGAGTGTATGAGGAGGCCAGAGGATCGGTGTCCACTTCTACCAGCTCTGCCTTTATTGCTCTGAGAAAGCATATCTCACTGAATCGGAAACTCACTCTTTGGCTAGGCTTCCTGGCCTGCAAGCTCTAGAGGTCCATTTGACTCTGTCCTGCAGGGTGGGGTTACAGGCATGTACAGCCATGGCCAGCTTTTCACGTGGGTGCTGGGACTTGAACTCAGGTCTTCATGCTTGCAGACCTGAGTTTTGTTAGTTCTGCAAATCTACTGGGGGATGACCCACTGAGTCATCCCCCAGCCGATTATCTTTGCTCTTTTCATCTGTCTGTCATCATCTCTTTCTACCTATCAACTAGCATTTGTAAATCTTACCAGCTATCTATAATTTATAATCTATCTTTTTATCATGTATTTATCACCTATCATTTATCATCTATATCTACTATCTGTATCTGTCATCTTCCTAGCTACGTTCTACTTTTTGGGGGGTAGGTGGGTGGGAGAGGTATTTCAAGCCAGGGTTTTCCTGTGTAGACCAGGCTGGCCTTGAACTCAGAGATCTGTCTGTCTCTGCCTCTAAAATGAGTGCTGGGATTAAAGACATCCCACCACTGTCTGGCAATCTATAGTCTATTTATACTTGTCTATTGACTTGTCTGTCTGTCTGTTTACCTACACCCTCTGTCTATGCTTCCTTTCTACCTGGGAACACACTGAGCCCAGCACTGCCCCAGGGTTCAATCACAGCCCCAGAAGACACTAGGTAGAAATGAGACCTTTTCAGGTGAGTTCATGTGAAGAAAGCAGTTGGTCAGTTTTGAGCCAGGCAGGTAGCAGAGAGTGAAACCCTGGACTCTGGGATGACAGCCCAGACTGAGCCTGAGCTCTGCTTCACTCTGCTAGAAACCCTAGAGCTCTGTCAGAGTAAGGAGCCTGAGCCCAAGACCCACACTGTGAAGCTTAAACATTGTCAATTCAGGAGATGGGCTGAGTGAGCCAGCTGCACTAAGACTCTAGTGGGGAAACTGAGGCTAGAGGCAGGAAGCAAGCGGGAAACAGGGAGACACCTGGGTTCACAGCTGGGCAGGGTTTAGAGAGCTGCTGGCGCCGACCCCCAGGTGGGACAATGGCGGCCCAGAATCCATCTGTGCGGTTTCCTGTCTCTGCTCATTTCCCCAGCCTACGTCCTGGCCCAGCTGGCCTGGGGCCCCTTCCTGCCTTCTCTTAGGACTTCTGGTCTTTATGTCAGTCACAAGGGCCTGGGGACTGTCCACAATGTGTCTTTCTCAGCAGTGTTTGGCTTTGGTAGAGGGTGAGGGGCCAGGTAAGTGACCCCCTCGGGTTGCCTGGATCCTGGGTCCTGGGGCTCTGTGTGCCCTAAGACAGAGTCCCTGCTTGCCCTCTCCTTAAGACCTGATCTGGCTGCTTGCTCAATGTCTTGAAGCCTCAGTTTCCCCACAGCGTAAAGCAGTATTACACAGTACCGGGGTAAAAAAGTGAGCAAAGATGCAAGGCTTCTATCAGACAGATCAGAGAGGATAGGTAACTTGCTAAGTGGCTCAGAAATGAGACCAAGCTAGCAAAGATGTCCAGACTGGACACACATACCCGTGTGCACGCTCACACTCATCTTTGCTCAATAAACCTGCGTGAGGACATCTGTGTAAGAACACCCATATACACACATCCCCTATGTGTACATGCACAAACACATTCATGCACACATACTTATGTGCATGCACACTTGCCTCGGTGCCTCCACTCTGGCCTTCAGTCAAAGGCAGCTGTGCATGGAGGAGATTATGGGAGGGTCAATCCTGGTACAAGGGAGGGGGAGCCTATGTCTCTCCATCTTCAGAATGGAGTGCAGGGGACTGGAGCCCAAGAGCGCCTTGCTGTGTGCCTTGTTATCACATTTGCTATGGTCCCCACTGTCTTCGGTGCACACCATGGGCCCAGCATTGCAGCAAGGTCAGCTGGGCAATTTGTTTTTTTGGCTAGGATGACACCTCATCCAGGAAGCCTTCCCGGGTCTCTATCCAGCCCCCACAACCTAGGTTTTTTTTTTTTTTTTCCAAGTGCCACCCTTGTCTAGTCAGAGACCAATTCTAATCCCAGCTGCAGCCCACCCCCACTGAACTCTGGAAATGTTTGTTGAATGAGATAGTACATAAACTGAAGACTTTCCTGGAGGAAATCGAAATCATTAAGTCTTGAACAAGCCAGAATCCTCTCCTGTCTGGGGACCACAGAACTCTAGAAGTATTTATTATGCATGTATGAGCATGCACGTGCACACCCCCCCACACACACACTCACAACCCATGAGAAGGTACTCAGTGCCTTTCCCCTGAGGCTTTGTGGCTTTGGCTTCCTCTCTTTCCAGGATGGCACCTCTTTTCCATCCACACTGAGCAGCAGAGGGTATGACAGCTGGTGCCTGCCTCACCCTCTACCTCCTGTTTCAAAGGTGCTCTTCCAGCCAGCATCAGTGGCCCGCGCCTTTAAACCCAGCACTCTGGAGGCAGAGGCAGGTGGATCTCTGTGAGTTTAAGGCCAGCCTGGTCTACTGAGCAAGTCCCAGGATGACCAGAGCTGTACAGTGAGACCCTGTTTCAGAAAAAAAAAAAAAAAAATAGAAAGAAAAAAGATTAACATAAAAGAAGCCAGTTGTCAAAGAAACACTGAGGATCTTTCCCTACTTTATCTTCTTTTAACAAAACATGCATAAGAAGAGCCTACTGTTTACATAAAATAATAAAAATGGCTGATGCCATGCTAGCATTGTCTCAATGTATCTGGGGACCCGGGGTTTTCAGGACCTTACGCTCAGCTTCAGTAGTCCACTCTCATCCTTCTTAGGGTGTTTTCTCTCTCTCTCTCTCTCTCTCTCTCTCTCTCTCTCTCTCTCTCTCTCTCTCTCTCTCTCTCTCTCTCTCTTTGAGTCAGGGTTTCTCTGAGTAGCTCTGGCTGCCTTGGAACTCACTCTGTAGCCTGAACTCACAGAGGTCCACTTGCTTTTGCCTCCCGAGTGTTGGGATCAAAGGCGTGTGCCACCACGCTGGCTTCTTTTCTTAATAAACTCGTGTCCTTGGTACAATTTATTGTCCTTGGTCACAAGAATCTGAGTATATTTCCCTTTTTTATTTATTTATCTATTTATTTAGTAGTGAGGTAAGAAGGATGCATGCGCAGTACATGGATGGGCAGGGGCAGTTCTCTCCTCCACCTTGTGGATGCCAGGAATGGATCTCTCAGGCCATGATGTTTGGCTGCAAGCATCTTTACCTGCTGAGCCATCTTGCCAGCTCCTGAACCTGGATATTTCAACAGATGTCCTTTGAGCATCCATTCCTGTACACCAAAATTGACCAATAAATAGGAGGGGGGGAACCACCTCTGAGCAACAGGAGCCTGAGGGGACAAATGCCACCCAAATAGACACAGTCTATGATGGCAAGGCTGCACTCTGGAACAGAAATGATCACCTCCAGATCATTGGAACTACCGTGGCTCCAAGAGGTTCTCAACCTGTGGGTCATGACCCCTTCACCAACCCTCTATTTTTTTTTTTTTTTAAAAAATTACATTACGATTCACAACCATAGCAAAATTATGATTATGAAATAGCAACACAAATAAATGTATGGTTGGGAGTTGTCACAACATGGGGAGCTATATTAAATAGTCAAAACATTAGGGCCACTGCCTTAGAGCCACGAGGCCTTCTCTAGTCCATTTTGCAGAGCCTGAGCCGTGATGACCAGCCAGACTCTACCTTGACTCGGGCTGCTTAGGCATGCATACCTCTCACTTAGGCCCTATTTTTTTTTTTTTTTCCTCTGTTCAAGTGCCTCAGTCACCCAAGTGACCCAGATCACTAGACCCATTTATCCGTTCCTCTTCCAAACTCACCGATTATCTCTTGTCCCTATTATCTTGATACAGACAGAAGAGGGAACTTCTGTTGAGGAATTGTGTGGTGACATATTGTATATTTAATAAAATTAGTCTGGAATACCAGAGGACAGAATCATCCACAGCCAAGTCCTGAGGGTCAGGGAGTGGTGACCCATGCCTTAATTTCCATCACTCAGGAGACAGAGATCTCCGTGAGTTCAAGGCTAAAAGTCAGGCAGTGGTAATGCATGCCCTTAGTCCCAGCACTTGGAAGACAGAGGCAGAAGGATCTCTGTGAGTTCGAGGCTAGTCTGGTCTACGAAGCAAGTTCCAGGACAGCCAGGAGCCAGGACTACACAGAAAACTCAGTCTCAAAAAACAAACAAACAAAAAACCCATAAAAACTAAAAGGCTGGAGAGGTGGCTCTGTCCTCTGATATTCCAGACTGTTTTTTATTAAGTAGACAATATATCACCACAGAGTTGCCTCCACTGGATTGGTCTGTTGGACATGTCTGTGGATCATTTTCTTGACTGAATGGTTGGTAAGGGAGAGCTCACTCCACCTTGGGTAGGTGGTCCTGAGAGGTATGAGAAAGGTAGCTGAGCAAGCCAGTCAGCAGGGTTCCTCCAGGGGCTGAGATTCAGTTCCTGCTTATAGGTCCCTCCCTGAGTTCCTGCCCTGACTCCCCTCAGTGACATGCAAGCTGACCAAACCCCTTCCCTTCCAAGTTGCTCTTGCTTAGTGTTTATCATGGCAATAGAAAGCAGACTAATACATATCAATTCTCTAGTTACCTACTAAACATGAGGCGCTGGAATCTGTCCTAGCAGAGCACAATCCAAATGTCACCAGGTCACCGGGTACCTGTAACCTCAGCACTTTTCAAACAGAAGGATGAGGATCAGAAGTTAAGGGCTTGAAAGTCATTCTCAGCTACATAGGGCATTCAAGCTCAGCCTGGGCTACATGAGACCCTATCTTTAAAAGAAAGAAGGAAAGAAGGAAGGAAGGAAGGAAGGAAGGAAGGAAGGAAGGAAGGAAGGAAGGAAGGAAGGGAAAGAAAAAGTAACATCTTAGGAGGGGACAGGTCATGGTAGCCTGTATTCAGAAGCCCCATAGATGAAGTGTCCTGTGGAAGGGACAGAGAAACTCACAAGCACAATACTCAGGAACAGGGGATCTGATAAATAAGCCACCTCTGTGCATGGCTCAATGGTAGAGCCCCTGCCTAGAATCCCCCAGTGAGGGGCTGGGGTGTGGCTCAGTGGTAGAGCCCCTGCCTAGAATCCCCCAGTGAGGGGCTGTGGTGTGGCTCAGTGGTAGAGCCCCTGTCTAGAATCCCCCAGTGAGGGGCTGGGGTGTGGCTCAGTGGTTGAGTCCCTGCCTAGAATCTACCAATGAGGGGACATAGTACAACCCATAATCTCCACACACAGTTTGAAGTGAGCCTTGGCTATACAGCCTTGGAGTTCAAGGCTAACTCCACCTACATAAAACTCTCTCTCAAAAATTTAAAGAAAATCAAATAAATACAATTATTAGGACAACAGTATCCAGGGGTCCAAGACAGAGGCATAGTGGATGTCAAGGAGCCTCAGTGGCTCTCCTCTGCAGCTCTGTGGCCGGAAGCCATGCTCCGGACAGTTGCCAAAACCATTGAACTCCACAGTACAAAGAGGCACCTTCACTGTATGCAAATTTTTAAAACATTAGCCAGGAAGCCAGGGGAGCGGGAATGGAATGTGGCCCGGCACAGGGATACTAATTGAATTACAAACGTGTGACATCATTCCTGAACGGGGAGGTGGGGGGGAGGAGAAAGAGGCTGATCTAAGCAATTTGGGACACTATTTTGTCCAAAGACTGTAAGACTGGGGAGGGACCTAACTGTGTTCCAGCACCAGGCCTGGGAGGGTGAGGCTGCTTCTCTCTCACAGGGATATGCAGTTTAGTGGTTCTGAAATCCTCAGACTAAGATGAAAATCAGAGGCAGCTGGATCAGAGATGAGGGGAACCATTCGGCTTCCCCGGACCAGAGAAAGAAATGAGCCTCAGACAGATTAACAAAAAATGCTGTAACGACAGGACAGCCCCAGGCAGGGGACAGGCTGGACTCTAGCCTTATTCCGTAGGCAGAAATTAATGCAAGAGTCATCGGAGCCCTTAATATAGAGGCTAAAACTATTAAGCTCTTGGGGGAACAAAAAAGAAGGGTGGAGGGTGTTTGATTTGACAAAATAGGACCCCAAAAGTTCAGGTAATACATGAGACATGAGAAGTTGGACCTAATTTAAAACATGGATAGATCAAGGATTCTACTAGGCCTGTGAAGAGGCAATCCATATGATGGGGAAAATATTTGGAAGTCGGGTGTAGAGGGGATGCTAAGTGCATGGCTGAAATCCCAGCTCTTGGAAGGCCGAGCCAGGAGGATCTTGTGTATTTGGTTTGGATTTTGGCTTTAGGGTTTTTTGTTCGGTTGGGTTTTTTTGGTTTTGTTTTGGGGCTTTGTTTATTTGTTTTGGATTTCTGTTTGTTAGTTTGTTTTGGTTGAGACAAGATTTCTCTGTGTGTATCCCCAGCTGTCCTGGAACTCACTCTCTAGATCAGTCTGGCCTCAGACTCACAGAGATCCACCTGCCTCTGTCTGCTGAGTGCTGGGATTAAAGGTGTGTGCCACCCACACCTTTCCTTCCTGCTCCATTCTGTCACTGCCCTCAGCATAACCTCGGTGATAGCTCAGGAGTTAAAAACGCATTCTCTCTTGCAGAGGACCTGAGTTCGGCTCCCACACCCAACATCCAGTGACTCATTACTGCCTGTAACTCCAGCTCCAACGGTTTTCTGACACCTTCTTCTAGCTTCTTCAGGACCCAGAACACATATGACAATCATGCACATACACACTACACACACACACCCCACATCCATAAATAAAATTTATATTTTAAAAGTGCACAGTAGATTGGGATACAACTTTACAATTGGGATCTGAGATTGAATTCTAAACTCCAGAGCTCGGGATCATCTATGGTATCCCTGAGGTCACTGGAACAGTCTATGACCTTAAAAATAGAATCCGCAATGTCACTTGAAAAATATTTTATTTATTGAAGGCACTTGCCACCAAGCCTGATGACCTGAGTTTGATCCGCAGCACCCACATGTGGAAGCAAACTGGTTCCACAAGTTGTCCTCTGACCTCCACAGATGCCACAGCACATGGGTAAAAAGCCACATGATCATGAAAACCTAAGTCTGATTCCCTAAAATCCAGGTAGAGTTGGACATGGTAACACATTGTCCATCCCAGCACTGGTGAGGTGCAGAGTTGCAGATCCTTGAAGATCACTGGCTAGCTAGATCAGCCTGTCTGGTGAGTTCCAGGCCAAAGATCTCAAAGGGAAGGTGGAGAGTGTCCCAAGGAACGCCACTGAAGTTCTGCTCTCTGTGTGTATGTGAACACACGTGAGTGCACATCACATGGAGGAGCAGAGATGCCAAGATCTACACACGGGTCTTTTTGGCTAGCGGATGCAGATGGGTGCCCAGGAGCCAACCAAGCAGGAAGCATTCCGTTAGGGATACCAACCTTGGAGTCCATCCTCTTTGGGAAATGGGCTGACAAGTATCTCTGTAAGTCTGGAGTTTGTGGGGAGATGTAGCATTGTCTCCAGTGCACCTGGATGCTGAGCCCAGATCCCTTTGCTGATGGCTTCCTACTGTCCCTCGCTCATTTAGTCAGCTCAGCCATCTGCAGAAAAGCATCCTCCAGGGGCTGACACCTGCTGGCAGGAGCTGTCTTTTCAGAACCAGGTAGTCTACTCCACCAGGGCCTGCCTGCCCTATTCAGCTAATCATTTTGCTCCCTAGAGCTTGAGGACAGAGGCAAAGCTGGCCAGGACCCCAAAGGACAGAAGCCAGGATTCTGGGGGGGATGAGTGCTTGCAGGCATGAAGGATCTGCCAGAGACAGGAGTCTAAATGTATCTGAGGTGTCCACATACCTGCCTGGAACAGGAAAGTTGAGGCAGGGACCTGAGCAAGGGGTCTAGGGGGAAGTCTAGGGGAAGGATCAGCATAGAGGCTGTCTTTGTGTTAGGGATGTTCAGAGGACAATGGTGGTGTTTCCAGGGCCCTCCTTCCTTGGTTATCACCCTGATTGGTGAGACTCCAAGCCTCCCCCTTTTCACTCCCATGAATGACAGGCAGGATATGCAGAAAATCCCAACTTCAGCCCTTTCCCACTCAGCATCCCTGATACCCACAGGAAGCCTTGTAACATTACAGATACTGCTCAAAGCAGCCCAGAATACTACCGTCCCTTAGCCAATGGGCAGGAAAGAAGGTGTCTACCAACTTCACACCAATCCAGCACCCATGTCCGTTCAGGGGCATGTCCCTGCAGTCACACACCTGTCGCCTGCTAGGTCCCTGTTGTGATTGGTCCAAGCAGGGATGCTCCTCTAGGGAGGTGGCACCCATGTGGCATCTCTTAATCATAGTTGTTTTTTTAACGTAGGAAAAGCTTGTCTTTGCAGGTGAGGGGGTCATGTGGGGGGTCCTCCATCACTGTGTTTTTTAGAGTCTTATCTCTGAAAGCAACCCGAGAACCATCAGCTTACTGGAAAAAGAGGGATTTTTGTTTGTTTGTTTGTTTATCTGTTTGGTTGGTTTGTTTTGGGCTCGTGGTTTCAGAACTTTCGGTCTGTGTTCAGCTGGGTCATAGTGGGGTGGGTTGTGGCGGATGAACATGGTGAGGAGGGGTAGGAGGACGGAGGAGGGAAGAGGGAGAAGCAGCGAGAGGAGGAGGAGGGTGGGCCAGTGAGATGGCTCGGTGGGTATAGGAGCCTGTCACCAATCCTGAAGATCTGAGTCCCATTCCTGGGACTCACATAGTGGAGGGAGAGGCCTGTCTCCCAAAAGCTATCCTTTCCTATTCAACCCATAGTAAGCCCCGTGCATGTCTGGACCTCCTCGAATAGGAAGGGCTCACAATGTGGCCCTAGCTGGCTATGGCTTGAACCACAGCGGCCTTCAGAACCTTCTTGAGTATTTTAGTGACTTTGATTAGAAAAATACATATTTTAAAGAAATGGCTTCTTCTTTTTAAATTGTGTGTGTGTGTGTGTGGCTTCTTTTTAAATTGTGTGTGTGTGTGTGTGTGTGTGTGTGTGTGTGTGTGTGTGTGTGTGTGTGTAAGAAAGAGAGAGAGCACATTATTGGGTGTGAGTGAGCACAGGGACACAAAAGCCTGGTACATGTATGCCTGGTGCCCAAGGAGGCCGGAAGAGGGCATCAGATCTTCTGGAACTAGAGTCATAGATGGTTGTGAGCCATCATGTGAATTCTGGGAACTGACCCCAGGTCTCTGTAAGAGCATCCAGTGCTCTTGGCCACTGATGCCTTTCTCCAGCCCCCCTCAACCTGTTTTCTTATAAACGAATTACAAAGAGGTTTTGCAAATATTGTTTTTGGAGAGGACATTGAAGACCTGCAGCTGGGGAAGGGTAGATCACTCTGGGCTCTGGCTGAGTTCCTGCCAGTTTGGGGGAACAGACAGAGAGTGGGAAATGGGCACTGCCAGTGGCCGGATGGAGCAGCATCCAGACCTCAAGAGTCCAGGGGAGGCCCGGAGGGGACCCATTGTGCTCTGGCCAACTGCCTAGAACATCCCGGAACTTGGAGATGGGGGCCACCTCCTTCCGAGAGCACACCAGGCCCTGTCTTTACAGAATGGGCAATACCAGGGGTGGGGGGGGGTAAGAGAATCGGGAGGCAGAACCTTGGATGTGTCAGGAGGTGGAGTTTGCCACCAACAGTCAGTGCCCCAAGCTGGATCCCCCTGTCTGTGCTTGTGACTTGAGGACCTTAGAAGCCATTCAATGACCAGCCCTCCACCCAGCCTCTCTCCAGCCAAAAGACCCCTTCCTTCACCATGCACTCTGCCATCCTGACAGCCAGCCATTCAGAGCCTGTCAGCACGGGCCCAGGTCCAGCTTAGGAGACAAAGCTGTCCCCAGGGGCACAGCCTGGCTGACCCTGGATGGGTAGTTGGCACTGATGCTTGGGCAGCCCCTCACCATGGATACCACCACCCACGTTCAGCTCAGAGGTGGTCATTGTTTCCCTGCCAGAGTGTGGCAAGCACCCAAGAGCCCAGGCTGGCACAGCCATGGTGATGTCTCAGGCCATGGAATGGAAGAGAGTTCTTTCCCACGCACTAGGATCCAGTGGGCCTAGAAGAATGAACTGATAGGTTAAGAAACCGAGGCCTGAAGAAGTGTGTTAGCCATCAGTGCCAGTAGGAACTGGGCAGTGGTTGCCCTACATGAACACCCATCCACCCATCTTTTGAGGCCCATGGGGCTTCCTCCCTCAGTTTTACTTGAGTGACACTCTCCCCAGTACCTCCCCATCCATCCAGGAGGGTCTCTTGCCACCTTCCTAACTCACCCCAGCTCCTCTTTGGAGACCATCTTAGGCCACGTGAGCTTGTGCACTATGGGGTCTGGCCCCACGTGGCTCAGGCTGAAGGGTCCCTAAAGAATCTTCCAGGTCCTCTCTCTCCTCACTAGCCGGGATGCTGGACTGCATCTGCTGAGCCCTGGGTCTCACATGAAGGATGCAGAGGTGGGCCCATTTATCTACTCACACTAGCATCAGGACCAGGCAGGTGGCAGCTTTTCCCTAGAGACTCCAGGCCAAACAGGGTGAGGTAGAGGATTTCAGGAAGCAATGGCATGGAGGACTCTTCTGAGCTGGGTTCAAACCTGTCTACACTTTCCAGCTGGGCAGATATCTGCCACTTGTATCTATTTCAGTCTCTAGTTTAGGACTTTGGTTATTGTTGTTTGGTTGGTTTTGGTTTTTTGGGGGGAAGGGGCTATTTGCTTGTTTGTTAGCTTTGTTTATTTTTTGAGACAGGGTTTCTCTGTGCAGCCCTGGCTGTCCTGGAACTCACTCTGTCGACCAGGCTGGCCCCGAACTCAGAGATCTGCCTGCCTCTGCCTCCTGAGTGCTGACATTAAAGGCGTGGGCCACCACCTGGCTAATCTTTACATTTTTATCGGTATGATGTATATGGGGGACATGCAGGCGCTTGCCACTGCACATGTGGAGGTCAGAGGTTAATTTTCAGAAACTGGTTTTCTCTTTCCACCTTAAAACTTGTATTCATTTATTTTTAAGTTATGTGAAGTACGTACTTATATAGAGGATATGTGTGAGCGCAGGTGTTTGAGGGGCCTAAGGTGTCAGACCTCCCTGAAGCTGTAGGTTATGAGCCGCCTGACATGCATTGCTGGGAATTGAACTCGGGTCCTTCTCAAGAGCAGCCCCTACACATTGTTGTGGAGGCAAGGTTTCTCTTTTCATTTCTGCTAAGCTGGGCACTCTAAGATAGCTGGCCTTCGACCTCAGAGCATGTCTCTGCCCATGTCCCATGGCAGAGGAATGCCAGGATTGCAGATGTACTCCACATCCAGATTTTTAAGTGGGTTTCTGGAATTGAAGCCAGGTTTTCAGACTTGCATAAAAAGTGCTTTAGCCACTGAGCCATAAGGTCTAACCTCTAGTTTTATTTTTGTTTTTGAGCAAGGGTCTCATGTATCCCAAGCTGGTCTTGAATTAGCTAAAGAGTCCAGGATCTCCTTGAATTTCTGGTTCACTAGCTCCCAGTGCTGGAACCACAGGTGTGCACCATCATGCCAGTTTATGCGGGTGCTAAGGGTAGAATCCAGGGCTTGATGCATGCCAAGCAAACACTCCCACCCACTGGGCTACATCTCCAGACCTCATGGGGTTTTTTTTGTTTGTTTTTGAGATAAGACTTCACTCTGTAGCTCTGACTGGCCTCAATTGTGCCATTAACACAAGATACCCTTGAACTCACAGCAATTCTCCTGCCTCAGCCTCTTCAGTAATAAGATTACAAGATTTATTTTTCTTTTTTGTAATTTATTTATTTCATTTTATATACATTGGTGTTTTGCCTGCAAGTATGTCTGTATGGGAAATCAGATCCCTTGAAAGAGAAGTTACAGACAGCCGTGAGCTGCCGTGTGGGTGCTGGGACTTGAACCCAAGTCCTCCGGAGAAGAATTTTTAACTGCTGAGCCACATCTCCAGCCCCCACATTTAAAAATTTTTTGGTGACAGAATTTCTCTGTGTAGCCTTGGCAGTTCCAAAACTTGCTCTGTGGACCAGGTTGGCCTCAAACTCAGAGATCCACCTGCCTCTGCCTCCCAAGTGCTGGGATTAAAACCACCACTGCCCAGCTCAGGATATTTCTTGTCTCTGTGAAGCAATAGAACTCACTCTGTAGACTGGGCCAGCCTTGAATCCAGAGAGCTGCCTACCTCTATCTCCTGAATGCCAGGATTGAAGGCATGTGCCACCATGCCCAGCATGGATAGATGTTTTAAACAACTAAGTGGAAAAAGTTAGAATTTAAGCTAGGGCATAATATGGAGACCCTATGCTAGGCAAGGTCCAGAGAGTTTGGAACAGTAACTGTTCAGGGCCCCAGGGAAGGTCCAGAGAGCTCTGTGGGGATTGGGAGCCAGGTGAGGGCTCAGGAAAGAAATATTCTCTGGGTCAGAAGCAAGGGAGCTGCTGGAATAGTAGTTCTGAGGTTCTACAGGATGGTAAGTGGGCACTGGGGGGAAGCTTTGACTCCCCACAAAAGGAGCTTTGTTTTACAAGGGGACCCCACTTTTTCAAAGGAATCCCCATGGTGAAAGGTAGAATTTCAAGTTCAGAGATTCTGACAGAGGCACATGGGAGGAAACACTATGGCTTACGGCCACTGCAGCCTCATGTAGACAAGTTTATGCGGGAGGATGAGCTGGAGGCCAGGCCTGCCACCAGAGAGGGTTATACGGATTCCTTTGTATCCACACGCATTCAGGATGACCGGAGTCACCCTTAGGGAGAGGCTCAAAGGATATCCATGAGCCACAATGTGGCAGGTATTCAGTAGGCTTGAAGATCTAAATGAGGCCAAGCCAGAGGATTCCTGGAGCCCTAAAGATGGGCACTGAGCAGTGACTCCAATAGCAAGTGATGGAGGTGCTGTGAGCTTAGGTCCAGTCCTGCAAGGACTTCTGGGAATAGTATCCCTCAGGGAGACTGGATGGGGGAATACATTCAAGCCAGCATCAAGAATCAACCTGGCCTCAGGTGCCAGGATGGAAGGGCCCCAGTTTAGCTGCAGGAACCTAGTCTGGAGAGGATCCTCTTGGCCTAGGAATCCAGGAGTGTGAGCTGCCACTTTCTGTGGTGGCTTGTTGGGACCCCACACCTCATCAGGTACTGCTCTTCCCAGTGCATGGGAGGGTGGTTTCAGGACTGGGGTTGGCAGGGGCCGACCCGCCAGCAATCTTACTGTTCCATGCAGATGAATTTAATGGTGACCCCTATCAAGCTCATTCCTGAGTCGAGACTGCCCCCTAATGGACAGTGTTGGAGATACAGTCTTTGAACCAAGGCTGTTCCCTGGTGGAAGGAGCAGGCTCTCCCAGGGAACCTGGACTTTAAAGAGGTTAGGCCTGCTCCTGCAAGAGCCTGTCCTGAGAGACTCTGGCTGCCTTCTTCATAGACACTGGCAGCTGAGACCACAGGCTCCTCGGATTAGTGGGATAGGGTGCGTGAGTGTTGACTTGGTTCTGGGGGTCGCTCCCAGGGCCCTTGCTCTGACACAGGCACTCAGCAGTGGCTTCTGTGTGACCTTGGACAATTCATTGCCTCTCCGAGGCTCAGTTTCTCCACCTGTACAGGGCTGTGGTAATTCCAGTAAGGTGGCCACAGTATGTGTAAAGATATGCTGAAGGTAAATACAGATGGGTTTTTGAAGGTCCAGTGTCCCCCTCTTAAAAAAAAAAAAAAATCCCAGAGAGGAAAAGGGGCAGGGACGGGAAAGGAAGAGAAGAAAGGAAAAGGGGGGCTGGCTCAGTGGGTTTGAGTCCTTTGAGCTTCAGCCAAACCTGAACGTCGGGGTTCATCCCTGGAGCCCACGTGACCGAAGGAGAGCTGACGTCATCGAGCTGTCACGTGATCTTCACAAGTGCAATATAGCAGGCATCCTACCCCTACACCCTAATAAGTGTCAAACAATGGGGGGGGGAGAAAGAGCAAGCTGTGGTGGTAAATGCATCTAGAGGTTGAGGCAGGAGGATAGCAATGAGTTTCAGGCCAGAGTGGGCCATAGAAAGGGAATGTTTTGTAAAAGGAAACTTAAAAAAATTTAAAGCCAGAATATAAAGCATATTTTTATAAACAATAAAAATAACATCAAAACAAAATGTAAAAATATCCTAACAGTAACTTTTCTAGGAATTAGAAATTTAGATGACGAATTTTTGATAGAATGGCTCACATACGTTACCAAGGTTAGTTTTACTTTTATTTATTTATTTTTTTAAAAAATATCTTTTTAAACTTTTGCTTGTGGTTGCCAGAACATTATAGGTTGACATGCAGCTAAGTAAGGCTTGGTGATGGCACAGGTCTGTCATTCTACCTACTCAGGAGAGTCACAAACTCAGACTCAAGAGAAAAAGTAAGAGGGCTGGGATGTGACTCAGTGTTAGAGCCCCTGCCTAGAATCCCCCAATGAGGGGCTGGGGTGTGGCTCAGTGGTAGAGCCCCTGCCTAGAATCCCCCAGTGAGGGGATGGGGTGTGGCTCAGTGGTAGAGCCCTTGCCTAGAATCCCCCAATGAGGGGCTGGGGTGTGGCTCAGTGGTAGAGCACCTGCCTAGAATCCCCCAATGAGGGGCTGGGGTGTGGCTCAGTGTTAGAGCCCCTGCCTAGAATCCCCCAGTGAGGGGCTGGGGTGTGGCTCAGTGGTAGAGCACCTGCCTAGAATCCCCCAGTGAGAGGCTGGGGTGTGGCTCAGTGGTAGAGCACCTGCCTAGAATCCCCCAGTGAGAGGCTGGGGTGTGGCTCAGTGTTAGAGCCCCTGCCTAGAATCCCCCAGTGAGGGGCTGGGGTGTGGCTCAGTGGTAGAGCCCTTGCCTAGAATCCCCCAGTGAGGGGCTGGGGTGTGGCTCAGTGGCAGAGGGCCTATCTAACATGCAGGAGGCCTTCTGTTTGATCCCACAGCACCAAACAAGAAACAAAATCAACAGAAAACATATGGCTCAAAAAGCTGTTGGAAAGATTAGACAAGTTCACTTGTCCGTCCATCAGCCCTGAGCAGGAACAGCTGGTCCTGTCCCTTACTAATACAAAGTGGGTGCTAAATGGAGGAATGTCTTGAAATTCTTGTGTTTTCTCTGAAAGCTTTATAATCTGCATTCTGTCTCTCTGTGCTGCTTTTCATGAGATCTATACTTAGGTCATGATCATTGGCTGGGGAAGATCTGCCACCATTTAACCTGGATATCAGCTTCCTCTTTATACACCAGAATAAGTAAGGATGCTAGGTGCCCACCTTTCCACAGGAGGCTGGGAAGAGCTCACTCAGTCCTGGGAATCCTCACTTACCAGCTCCAGCCCTGTAGAACAACATAAAAAGTATGGCTGCATTCCTTGGAGCCCAGAGGCAGGGCCATCAACTCCCAGCATCTTCCAGAGGATCCCCAAGCATGAAGTTCCTTGCTTTGTGCCATCACAAGTAAGGGAAAGAAGCCAGCATGAACTTTTAAGTAGGGTCTATAACTGTCCCCTGAGGTGAGTGGAATATCTGTGCTGAGTGATGTCTTTGCTGGTTTTGCATTTAGGGACTATCATAAGAGATGGGAGCCCAGTTCTGGGGATTTCGTGACTTGGATGAATTCATGCAAGATTGAACAAAGCAAGACACAGTGCAATTACAGCTGCTGCATGTAACAGACGTATTATGCTCTGCTCCTGTATGCATCAGGTAGGACACCACGCACCTGGGAAGTGGGACACCCTGGAGTACAGCTTTAAAGAGGGGAGGCAAGTGGGTAAGGAGACAGCCCTGATAGGGGTCCCTGACTCCAGTATTGGGTCTTCCAGTTCATTCCAGAAAGAGTTGCAGTCTGAATTTTTTTGTGAAATGTCTGGACTCTTAAAACTCTGGAGGGTGCTAGAAATGTGGTTCAGAAGGTAGAGTGTTTGCCTAGCATGTGTAAAGCCCTGTTCCATCCCCAATGTTGTATAAACAGTCATGGTCCACACTCCTATCAGTCAGCACTCGAGGATCTAGAGCTCAGGGTTATCCTTAGCTATATGGAGAGAGACAGGCAAGCTTGAGCTATGTGAGACCTGTCTAAATAAATAAATGAATTAAAAACTCCAACTGTGGCTCAGATCTCTTCAAGGGACAACACGGAAAGCCACCAGGCTGTCACATGCTCAGCTATGGAGTCTGGTCAAATGGAATGAAGGAACAGAGACCCAATCCATTCATCTGGCGTTTTCCTCAGATAAGGCAAGAGGTAATATGGGATATTTGAGAACACTTTTATTATTATTATTATTATTATCGAGCATTCAGGATCATCCTAAAAATGAGATCCCTCTTGAGGATAAATGGTGAGCCTGGCAATAGGTCATAACCTGAGAGAGAAGTAGGGATCTGAGTCCATATCTGCTGTGGACCTGAGAGTTTGGAGGCATGCCTGAGGCCCAAGTTTCATTATGGCAAGGCGTCCCAAGATCCATGTCCTCCTTCGGGATGACAGTGGGGATCTTAGGTTCATGTCTTTACTTCCTCTGTGGCAAGGATGAGACTACTCCTGTATGAGGAACCCCAAAGTGTCAGCAAAGGGCCAAGGGATGATACTACAGTGAATGTCAGGTGGAGGGTCCACCACCACACCCCTTACATGTCTATGGAGATGGCTCAGAAGGCAAGAGAACTTGCTATGCAAGCATGAGGACCTGAGTTCAAATCCCCAGGACCCATGTAAAAAGCGAAGGTCTGGTGGGGTCAAAGAGGCACAAGAGGCCAAGGGTTCCAAATGAGGCTGTACAGAGAGACAAATGAGAGAAGAGACTTCATGACCAGAGGAAGATGGTAAAGGTATGTGTGGTGTGTCCTGGTATTTATATGCAAGGACACCACTGGCCTTGAGGCTGAACCCACATTGGGGCCAGTTGGGGACCAGAAGACATTGTGGATACCATCTTTCTAGAAGAGATGGGGGTCTACTAAGAAATGGCTGCACAGAGCTTATCTATGGGCATGAATCAAGGCTCCCTTCCTGGCTGCAGGGGAGTGGAGTCTCACAGGAAGCCATGGTCAGTTGCTGGTACATGAGAAACTGTGGTTCACAACTTGTATTACAACACGTCTGGAGCCCATGTGTCCATCTGGCTGCATTCCTACTACAGCCCTGCACGGGATTTCATCCCTGCCTGCCCGGAAGTCATCACATCCAAGACAAATGAAACCGGTGGTCCAGCAGAGGACATCCCTTTTCTATGGACCTGCCTTCCTAGACTGTTAAAAGGAGTCCGGCACAAGCAAAGGCTATGGGTGTGCCTAGCAGGTCCAGAACCTTAGGATCTAGCCTCAGTACTACGTAAACTAGGAATGGTAGCACATGCATACAATTGGGAGATCAGGGCTACCCTCTGCAATACAGTGAGTTTGAGGCCAGCCTAGACTACATGAATCCTTGTCTCTAAAAGGGGGGAAGATGGCTCTGGAGATGGCTCAGTGGTTAAGGGTATTTACTGTGCAAGCTTGAGGACCTGGGTTCAAGTCCCCAGCACCCACATAAAAAGCCAGCATGGCATACCTGTAACCATGGAATTGTAACTCCAGCTCCAGGGGATCTGATACTTCTGATCTTCTCCAGCATTGGCACCCATCTGTGCAAACCCACATACAACCTCACACCTACACAAATTTAAAACGATAAAATAAAAAGGAGGGTCCTGGTCTCTATCATCCTGGCAAATTCTGTCCCCCAAAGTGAGGGGTCTTGGGCTGTCAAGGTGGCCAACTTAGATGCCCCTGGGGGTCTGGCAGGAAACAGATGGGCTCCAGGCAGCAGCAATGTGAGAACCTAGTGGGTGTGCATCCACCCTCAGTCACTCACATCCAGCTGCATGATAAAGCCTATCCCACTTTATCCCATACATGCACATACACATGAGTGTGTGTGTGTGTGTGTGTGTGTGTGTGTGTGTGTGTGTGTGTGTGTGTGCGCGTGCGTGTGCAGGTGTTCAGGTGCCTAAGTGACTATGTCCCCAGTTGTCAGGCTTGGCAGCAAGTGTTTGGCAGCAAGCCACTGAGCCATCTCACTGATCTTTTTTCTGTCACTATTTCTTTTTTTTAAATTTCTTTAAAATATTTATTTATTTACTTATTGAGACAGGGTTTCACTTTGTATTCCTGACTATCCTGGAACTCACTATGTAGAACAGGCTAGCCTCAAACTCACAGAGCTCCATCTGTCTCTGCCTCTCGAGTGCTGAGACAAGGGTGAGCACTGAATTTTTTGATTCAGGCTCTCTCACTGAACCTGGAGCTCCCTGGATGACCAGCAAGTCCCAAGCTGCTGCTGGGCTTATAGAAGAAGTATGTCCTCTATGTCCAACTTTTGCGTGGATGCTGGGAACCTGAACTCAGGTCCTCGCTTCTATAGCAAGTACTTCACCCACTATGACCCATCTCCCCAGCCTAGTTCATAGCTTTGTATCTTACCTCTTCCCAGCACTAACATTAGGCTCCTGGTGCCAACAGGTAAGTCACCATGGCAGGGTGGTTCAGTCATGCAGAACCTAAGTCCTACCAGCAGGGGGCAATGGAGACTCCCACTCCAAAGCGGCTCTGTGGACTCCCCGGCTCCATCCAACTTCTCATCAGTATACGTGTATAAGATGAGAAGATGAGTTATTACGGTCCCCACCTCCTCACTGGGTAACGTTGTTCCAAAACCTTCTTTTGGCTGCGTCTTAGAGGTTTGTTCCTGGAGAGCTCGTTAAAAATTCTGTCCAATTCTGTCCATGGTCCCAAGCAAAGCCTCAGGCATCCTAGCAGATAAGGGGCTGGTGGTCCAGATGCAGACACCCCCAAATCTCCTTTGCTGCTTCCTGAGCACCCTCCCAGTTCCGCCCCGCCACCAGCCCGTGTAGAAACTTCTCCAGGAAGTATCTCTTCCACAAGTTCAAGAGCCCTGCTTGCTGCCCAGGGTGGGGTTGTGCCCCTGTGCTGGACTCGGATCAATGCCAGGGCCACTCCCTGGGCTGGAGATGTTTTTCCTAGGCAGCTAACATTTTCCTGTCTCCTCCCTCTGGCTCTGAGCCTCTCCGCCAAGCTGGCCAACATCATGGGGCCCGTTACTCCCTCCCCACCAGCACGTGAGACCACTTTCAACTACTTGGCCTCTCTGCCAGCTTCTGACTTTGCAATTAGCGTCCAGGGGATACTGTCCCATGTGGCCTGGGGCTGAGCCTCTTAGTCCTGCCTTGTCCTATCCCGCTCTCCCAGAGGTGGGGCTGGGACATGGAGCCCAGGGCCTACTGAGAGTAAGTTGGCCTGCGCAGATCGGGTGGTACAGTCTGGTTGGATGCCTGGTGGTGGGTGGGGCTCCTGGTTCTGTGTTTTTCGAACATCGCAGTTCAGAGCAACAGTGTGGACTCTGTACATCATCCCAGCCAGGGCCTCAATTTCCCCAGCTGGAACACTTGGCAAAAATCCACAGGATTCCTTCCGGCTCAGTCTAGAATTTTCCAACAACCGTCAATAAGCCCTGCTATCCCCTTCAAACCCGAGTTATCTATGCTGTGTGGTCCTGTAGATGGTCAGCATTCCTTTGGGGGAACAATGTCCATGAGGAGGAACCATAGTAGGACAGCAGCTCCCCAGATAAAGGCGCATCCTTCTTGGGAGGAGGGGGGTAGTGATCACAAATATCTTCTGGAAACAATTTGATTTTGGCTGTTTTGCTTTTAGCCCCCCTCTCATGTGTATGTGTGTGTGTGTGTGTGTGTGTGTGTGTGTGTGTGAGAGAGAGAGAGAGAGAGAGAGAGAGAGAGAGAGAGAGAGAGAGAGAGAGAGAGAGAGACAGTGTCATGGAAGAGCTTCCAGGAATTGATTCTCCTCCCCTTGTACTATGTGTGTCCCAAACACTGAACTCAAGTACTCTGGCTTGGCTACAAATGCCTTCATTCACTGGGCCGTCTCATTGTCCACCTTGGGAACATGAAGACATATAAATCCACCTGTCCCACAGTCACACACCAAACGGGGCAGACCAAGCCCTTGCCACTCTCTAAATCAATGTTGGAGCTCTGGGCTCTGGAAGAAGTTTCTGGATGTTTTGGCCCCAAATAAACCTTTTAGAGACTTTTCAAAGGCAGCCCAGCATGGAACCCTTTAAAAGCCACACTTTGCAAATCTGTGCCCCATGTTTTCAAAACCCAGAGCTTTCAGGAAACCAACTTAAAGGCAAGATGCTGTGGAAGGACAGCAATTTATGCAAGCACTTCCTTCACGTGGATGGCTTCTCGAGCTCCGCCCCCACGTTTGCACGATGCTCATAAAAGGGTGTGATTTCATCCAAGCCATGGCTGAAATGGGTTGACCAAGTTTTTGCTCCATGAGGGCACACTCGAGGCCATCAGAATCTAGAAACTCTGGCGTCTTTGTCCCACACGTCTCATATAAACTGTCCCCTCAGCCATCTCTCCTCAGGCATGCCATCAAAAGCAGAAAAATCCATTCTAAAACCAGACACAGATGGCTTTGTTGGTAAAGTGCTTGGCTGGGAACGCAAAGACCCACACTGGATCTCCAGAACACACGTGAGAATGCTGGGGCTATGTGACCAGCCAGCCTATTCAGGGAGTCTGAGGCTAGCCAGAGACAACGTCTGTCTCAGAAAGCAAGGTGGTGCTGAGAAGACAACTCCGTGGGTGTCATGCATGAGGTCTGGAACTTGGACGCCCAGAAATCATGTAAATACCTGTGATTCCAGCCTTGAAGAGTGGAGGCCGGAGATCCTCAGAGAAATTTGACTAGCCAGAGCTGCCAGTCGGGGGGGGGGGGGGGGCATGTTGATTGAGAGACCCTGCCTCAGTGAATAAAATGGAAGCATGATGGAATGATTTCCAACATCAACCTTGGGCACCCAAACGCACACACGCATTCACATGCATCCATGTGCATGCACATGCAAGTGTGCAAAAATATGCACACACACACACACACACACACACACACACACACACACAAAGTGGAAAAAGAAAGAAAACTACAGTACACCCACCAGCCCTTTTTCAACAGGTCCTCAGGTATTCCAGGGTAGCTTTAAGCTCAATAGTAGCTAAGGGTGACCCTGTACTCCTGATCCTCCTGCCTCCACCTTTCAAATTCTAGGGTTACAGATGAGCATCACCATGCTGGTTTATTTGGTGCTGAGGATGGAACCCAGGCTTCATGTATGTCAGTCGAGAGCTCTGCTGACTGAGCTATGTCCAGGGCCCAGATGCTGTTTTTCTATAGCATTTTTACATGTATATCAAACACATGCTCCGCTCTGCCAGCACGTTACTTCTCTGAGAAGAGGGATGCTTCATGTTTCTGGAGATGGCTGAGATGCCAGGTGTCCTGGCCAAGGTCTACCATCACTCTGGATGCAGAGGGGCTTCTCTCCAACCAGGAGCAGAAGTGCCATTTCCTGTCTAGGAGACCACAGCCCATGGCTGACAGAACCCTTCAGTGAGCCATGCAGGTGAAAGCAAGGTCTTGTGTAAGGTATTACACCCATGCACCCATCTACCAGCCACCAGGAGCGGGGACACAGTGACACACAGTTGTGGGGTCAAAGCCAGCAGGACAGCAGAGCAGCCATTCAGCTGTGAAGCTACTGATGCACTTTATCCCAGACTTTTGTGTTAATAAAGAGTCAAAGAGCCAGAGCAGTGGCTTGATGGATAAGGCGTTTGCTGTGCGAAATGAGGACCAGAGTTTAGATCACCGATGCCTGTGTAAAACAATAAAACAAAGAGGCATGGCAGATCAGCCTGTGATGCCAGCACTGGGTGACAGAGACAAGATTACCAGCCCCATGCTCCTATAAATCCCACCCTATCTTTCTCGCTGTGGTGGATTGAGTATAATGAGCTATGAGCCACAATGAATCCTTCCCTCTGGGCTGACAAGATGGCTCAGCATGTAAAGGAGCTTGCTGCCAAGGCAAACGTGAGTCTTATCCCTGGGACCCACATGATAGAGGCAAAGAACCAACCCTATAAGTTGGCTTCTAAGTACACATGTGAATTGTGTTATGCATGCATGTGTATGGGCGCATGCCCCCCCCCCCCACCAAAGTAAATGTAATTTAAAAATCAATCTTTCCCCAAGATGTTTCTGTCAGATTTTGGACACAGCAACTGGCCATCTCCCTGGTGTTTTAAAATGAATTCTTCAATAGAAGGTTTTGGTTTCTCTAGGTCTTGGCAGAGAAAGAAAATATTCATAAATATTAATTACTTTTCATGAATATTAATAATTACTATTAATATTTTATAATGCTGATAAATAACCAGGGCCTGTCTACACAAGCACCACTTGAGAAAGTTCCATGACATTTCCTTTTCTAATTGGAACATTTTCAACTTTAGTTTGTCAAATGCCAAGGTATTAATTCAATAGGATAGTCAGGACCCTGTGTGTTAAACACCATACACCCAACTGGGGGATTCTAGGCAGGGGCTCTACCACTGAGCAAACACCCTAGCCCCTCACTGGGGGATTCTAGGCAGGGGCTCTAACCACTGAGCCACACCCCAGCTGCTCACTGGAGGTAAGCACTCTACCACTAAGCTCTCTTTTAATGTTTTATTTCAAGACGGTCTCACTGAGTTGCTCAGGCTGCCCTTGCCTTGAACTCAACTTGTAGCCCAGGCAGGCCTTAATCTTGTGACCCTCCGGCCTCAGCATCCCAAGTAACTTGGATAACGGGCCTAAATCACTAGGCTGGGGCAAGATTTGTGAATCTCAGAGCCAGGACTGCCCTTGGGTTAAAAGAACAGCTGGGATGGAAAGTCAGCTTCGCTCTAAGGCTCTAATCCCATCAGCAGGGAGCCCTGAAGATTTATCTCTGCTTACTTCTCAAAGGCATCACCATTTCATAAAAGGGCGTTGAGGCTGGAGAGATGGCTCCGCCGTTAAGAGCACTAGCTGCCCTTCCAGGGGACCTGGCGCACACATGGTGGCTTTCAATTGTCTGGAACTCAATTCCAGGGGATCCAACGCCCTCTTCTGATCTCTGTGGGTACTGCATGTACGTGGTACCCAAATACAAAAAGTAAATAATGTATATATATATGTATATATATACATGTATATATACACACACACACATATATATATATATATATATACATATATATATACCACAGCAAAGCCTGTGATAGCTAGGAATGGTCTAGGTATGTCCCCCAGGGCTTTACATGTCTGAAGCCTGTCCCCGAGGGCCAGAGAGTTTGAAGCTAAGGAAGCCCGTGCCCCCAGAAGAGGCAGAAGGACCACAGCCACATTTGGTTTTGTCTAGCGAGATTGCTCCCTCCTGCACACATTCCAGCTGCTGCCACATCTCTGAGGAGGGACTGATGTTTGCACTAGGCCCTTAAAAAACTCACTGAACCTGGGGCAGGGGTTGATATCATAACAGCCAACTAAAACAGCTGTCTTCAAATTTAGGCTCTTCTCTCGTGAAGACACTTTGAGATCCTACCCCTGCAGGGGGAGGGGTGAGGGAGGCTTGGCTATCCCATCAGCCCCTGGCCCCTTCCTGTGCCTGCTTGGTGCCCGATGCAAAGAACCACAAGAGCGCAAGGGTGCGGGCGCCATGCTTTACTCCAGCTCTCTCCCACTTTCGTATTAAATATATCTGAAATATATTAATCTTAGAAAACAGTATTAACAGTGTTCCATGAATACGGGCTGCGGAGTAAACAAATCCAGATTGCAAAAGGGCGGGGTGTGCAAAACCCAGGAGTGTGAGGTGCTTGGGCCTTGGTCGTTCTGATGGGTGTGGCATCCTCTGCCTGTCACCCGAGAAGGGAAAGGAAGCCAGGAGAGAACCCGGGAGGCGCAGGGCCCCATCCTCAAAGGACCACCTCCCTGGGATAGTCGTTCAGTTGAATGGGCAGCGCAAGTGCTTATTTGGTGCCGGGGAGCTTAGTCTCTGAGCAGGTTTTCTGGCTTAGGATAGCCAAAGAGAACAAAGTCGGCTTCATAGAGTTTATAGAGCTGCTGCCTCCAGGCCAGGGGGATGTTGGCGAACCAATCCTCCTCCCAGCTGCTGGCCGTCCTGTTCCGGTAACTGGGGGGGAAGTGGAGCTGGGAGTCCACTTTGAGGGCCCTCAGGAGCTGAGCAGCATCCTCATCCAGGGTCTCTAGCTTCCCTACGAAGTCATAGTCTATCTGGCACGGGTGGCAGAGGCGGTACACCTGTCGCCAGTGCTCGTTGAAGGGCGCCAGCTTCTCGGTGTGTGGGTCCAGCAGGTACTGGATGAAGTTGGCGAAGGAGACCTTGAGACCTGCACTGAAGGCCTCGCTCACTGAGGTGGGCAGGCTGGTGTGGTTGGCATAGAGCCGGAGCATGGGCACCGCGAACTTACGATAGAACTCTTCATTCTCCAACTCGAACTTGCTACGGAAAGCGGAGATGAGGCGCACGAAGGGGTCGCGCACGAACAGGAACTTGGTGTACTTCTTCAGTTTGACCTTCATGAGGTGACGAGAGAACTTCCCGTAGCGGCGCCAGAACTTGTTGAAGGTCAGATGCGTGCTGGAGTTGTGCACATGCTCCCGGGGGATATCCAGGGGGTCTCGGTAGGGACTGCCCCGGTCCAGCAGGCTCTCACTCAACACAATCATCACTCGCTTCCAGTTGGTACAGGCCACTTTGGGAACGTAGCAGTAGATGACCCCGTGCCGATCGTCCACGATCAGGTGGTTGAGTTCGTAATTGGGGATGTCATCAAAAGAGCGGTCCTTGGTGGGAAATGCCAGGCTGGCGTTGGCACAGAAGTCTCTTAGCAGGCTCCTCCTCTCGGCCTGCTGCCGGTCACGGTCTGGGTTCTGCTGGGCATCATGGGTGGACCAGTCATAACCTCTCACGTTCTCCTCCATGTGGCTCAGGACTGGCTTGCTGGGGGCAAGCACGGGTGGCTGCTCAGTTTTCCTTCTGGAAAGGTCGCTCTGCTTCGCATCAGAACTAAGTAGTGTATCCAAAAACTCATCCACATCAGGAGTGAACACATTCTCACCGCCCAGCCCTGGGGTGGGAAGGGGTTCTAGGATGTGTGGTCTGGATAGGGATGTATGCAGATAGAAGTGGGCAGTGCCCACGTTGTCCCAATATACAATGATCAAAAGAATCATGAGGGCCGACCCCAAAACCAGCCACAGCCGGAAGAGTCGAGGCTTGGTCATGCTGCCCTGGGCAGGGCCCACACCTGGCCCTTCACTTCAGTCTTGTGTACAGCTGGAACATGGTGCTGGGAGATGAACCTGGAGAGGCCAGAACACACCAGGTTAGAGGTTCAGAACAGCATGGAATTTTCTTACACAGAGGCCCTTGGGTGGCAGGTATTGCTGACATCGGGGACCTCCCCTCCACTTCCCACCAAACAGCTATGCCTGCACGTCCAGCCTCTTAGCCTCTAGCCTGTGTTGATTCTGGCTGAAGTTTCAGTTACCCCTTCTTGGAGAGTCACCAAAGTAAGTAGAGACTCTTTGACTCTGTACTGAAAAAGGTCAAGGGACTAGGCAGATGTCCCAGTGGGTAGAGATCTTATTGTGCCAGTATGAGGACCTGAGTTAGAATCCACTTCAGCCAGGTGTGGCTGGTACACTGGTGCATGTCTTTAATCCCAGCACTAGGGAGGCAGAGGCAGGTGGATCTCTATGAGTTGGAGGCCAGCCTGGTCTACACAGTAAATTCCAGGACAGCCAGGACTATGTAGAGAGACCCAGTTTCAAAACAACAATAATAAAACCCAGGTGAGAATGTGTGTATAATCTCATCACTAGGGAGGCAGAGCCAGGATTCCTGGGGTGCAATGGCCAGCCTATCAAGTCTAGTGGGAAAGCCTCAAGTCCCAGAGAGAGACCTTGCTTCAAAAGGGAAGATGCATGGCTCCAAGGGACACCTGAGGCTGACCTCTGGCCAGCACACACCCCCCCATCCCCACATACACACACACATGTGCACCTGCACACATACTATGCATACCCACTTACAAATCCTGAGATGGATGGTTCCTGAGATGGCATCTGAAGTTGACCTATGACCTCTAGCTTTTGTATATACACTCTCTCTCATACATATATGTACACATAAAATAAAATTTAAAATAAAAATAGGAGAGAAAATGGTTTCCCAAAAACTAACCATTGAAGGAGGTGCCAAGGAGGAAGGCAAGGAAGTTGACAGAAACATCCGTAACTAGGAGGCTATGGCTGAAGTTTATACAATACCCAAGCCACCCTTCCTCCCAAACATCTTCCATTGTATATTCTCAGACCAAGCAAGTGCAGCTGATCCAGACCTTGCTGCAGCATGCAATGGGACATCAGCAAAGTAACCTGCCTCTGGCATAGTCTGGTCCCAATGTGGACAATCAGAGCATCCAGATGGCATGGACCAGAAGCCCAGGTCAGGGGTAAGTGATCTGGTTCCCAGGTCCAAAGCTGGTCCCCAAGGAAGTGCAGCTGTCCTATCACTGAGTTCAGAGTCAGGCTCAAAGAAACCTAGCAACAGGAAAATCAGTCCAGTAACACCCATCCCACTTAAGCTAAGCACTAATAGGAAATCATATCAGAGCCTCTGAGACCACCCTTCACCAAAACAAAGAGGTGCAAGATTCCCACTCCTACTCAGGTGCCATGTGGTAGTCAACATGGTAGTCATGGGGTCAGAGCAGGGAGCCAATCCCCAACCCTCACCTAGCAGCAAAAGATAGTGTGACTGTCAGCATGGTGGTATGGCAGCCTGAGCCTTGACCCTACTGGCATCAACAGCCGGCCAGAAGGCAATGGTTAGATGTGACGGCATGAGGTGGGATAGCTAAATTGACCTGCTGCCCCTTTCATGGCAAGACCGAGAGTTCACTATGATTCCCACCCACACACATGGGGGATGGACAGAGGAAATGGAGACAGGACTGGTTGGCACTCTGCTTTCTCCATTCCTCTCCACTGGGACAGAAAATACTAGTCATACATTAACCAAAAGCAGCATAAGTGGCCATACTGATATTGGATGAAGACAACTTCAGAAGAATTTACTCAAGACAATTCAACCCACAAAGACATGACAAACCTCAAATACATATGCATCACAATATAGCTTCAAAGTACATAAAGCAAAAATTCAGACTCGGGATGGGGGATGTAGCTCAGTTCAGTAGCTACCACGTCCTAGATTCTATCCCCAATTCCTAGCACTGCGTATACACTTTTTAAAGGTATACTAGGGGAAAATTCACAAATATTTGGAGGCTTTAACATTCTACTCTTTTCTTTACATTTTATTTTGTTTGGCTACATATATGCGTGTGTCTATCTATGTGGGTATCTGCAGGCAAGTGTAGGTACCCTCAGAGGCCAGAGGGGCTATCACAAGCTCTGGAGCTGGAATTATGGGTGGTTGTGATCCATGCAATGTGGGTGCTGGTTACCAAACTTGGGTCCTCTGCCAGAAGAGTGCACCCTCTTAAGTGCTGAGTCGTCATCTCTCCAGCCCTGACATTCCAGTCTTGATAACTGAGAGAACCACAGGACAGGATGTACTAATGCTTCCTGCTATACTTTTTCATCTCCAAGCAACAAAGCATTCAACACAGTAGGCCAGATGTAGGCACGGTTAAGGGAACTGAAATGATCCAGAATTATTTAGCTATAATGCTATAAGACAAGCAGTATCAGAAAGGTAATAGGAAAATCTCCAAACACCAAATCACATGTCCCACTGATAAATTAATCCTTAGGCTATCACAAGGGTATTTTTGTTGTTATTTGTGGTTTGAGATAATGTTTCAAAGGGAGTGTTTGTTTGAGACAATGTTTCAAAGGGAATTTTTGTTGTTTGAGACAATGTTTCAAAGGAAATTTGTGGTGTCTGAGTCACTGATTCACTATATAGGCTAGGCTGCTCTCAAACCATCAGTAATCCTCCTTCCTCACTTTCCCTATTTCAGGCATGCACCAGCACCCTTGGCCTCAAAATAATTGTTAAAGTGTATGCATAGGTACATGCATGGGGGTGGGCATGCACAGGCCACAGCTCACAGGTGGAGGCCAGAAGACAACTTCTCTGCAGCTGGTACTCCCCCTCCATCTTGTTTTGAGGCGGGATCTCTCATCTTTGCCATTTTACTACACAAGTTTCCAGCCATCTCTTCCTCTCTGCTTCTTGCTTCACCTTAAGAACACACCTGGCTCTTTATGTGGGTTCCGGGGGATCCAACTCAGTTCATCATACCTATGCAGCAAGCACTTTACCCACAGAGTCACCTCAGCCCCTTAAAGGAAAGATTTTAGAAGACACAGGACCAAATGAAAACTGAGAACACATGCATAAAACCCCGTGGACTCCAGGTAAGCAGGGCCGGAAGTATTGGAAAGTGAGAGACCACGGATTCATTATGTAAACTTGGCCAGGTGTGTGGGCGCATACTTGTTAATTCCAGCAGAGGCAAGAGGCTCTCCATGAGTTCAAATCCAGGTTGAGTGCATATAATGAGAGCCTGTTTCAAACGAAACAAGTAAATAAATAATAAACAAAAACAAATGAATAAATAATAAGTAAACGCTCCCATCTCTCATAACTGGAAAGAGTAAAATAAAGAAATAATAAGGGCTAGAGCATAAATCAGAAAAATGGAAAACAGGTAAAATAAAGAAATTCATGAGGCAAAAACCTAATTTTTAGGCAAGGACAGCAGTGCCCCATGTACTGCCTGCTGGGGGAAAGGTAAAAGGATTATAAAGTCAGGAGAGACTGGACTCCTTAACCACACCCTATCCATAAATAATTCTAGAATCAGGTCTGCTACAGTACCACAGCAGAAGGAGAAATAGGGTAGACTGTTAAAGCCATGGCTCACTCTCCTACTAGAACATTTCACAAGATCATGGGGCTGACAGACCTGTTTATTAAAAATGGTGGAATGGAGAGGTGGCATTTGCTGCTCTTGCAGTGGACCAGGGTTTGGCTCCCAGCATCTAGTGCCTGGAACTCTAGTTCTAGAGGATCTGACACACTCTTCTGGCCTTCAGGGACACCAGGCACACACATGGTGCACAGATACACATGCAAGCAAAATTCTCATGTGTAAAATAAATAATTTTTTTGAAAAATTTGTGAAATGAAGCGATGCATGAAAATAAAACAGGCAATGAATCCTATCTGGGTTCTTAAAGGAAGTAAGACGTGGCACTAAATCCGAGAGTTTTCTTTGAATAACAAACACACTGTGGATGAAACTCAGGATTTCACACACTGAGCTACATCCCCAGCCCCTCATGGGGAATTCTAGGCAGGTGCTTTACCACTGAGCCACACCCCAGCCCCTCACTGGGGATTCTAGGCAGGTGCCCTACCACTGAGCTATAATCCCCATCTAAAGATTCCCTTTACTGAAACCCCATTGTTCCTTCATCCAGCTTTGGACTGGTCCTGGTGAAACAAAGCTGAGTCTACACATCAGCTACACTTGGTCCAGCTGCAGCCCCTCTCATAACTTCTTAGACCAAGGTGACAAACCCACAGACTCTGTCCACTAACACACATTCTCCTTCCAGTCTGAGAGGCCAGGGTTCATTTTTAACATCAAGGCAGTCCACTCTTGTCATGTCTGACCTCAGACAAACCACATAAACAGCAGTTACAGAAATGAGTCAGCTGCGTACAGGAGAGGGCTCTGTGACAGCAGCTCTTTGAAGGGGCCCACTCTGCCACTTTAAAGTCTCAACTCACAGGACTGTGGGGAATAAGAGCTAAGGGAAGAAAATGCTTAGCAGGTCAGTACCCTCAGCAACCAGCTTTATTTTATTTTTATGTAGTTTGGGATCTAGGAATGTCTAGCCTTGTTTCCAGACATGGGGGGAGGGGAGGACAACTATGTTGCCTTCTGTGAGGGTTAGGGAGTCAGCTGGGAGCAATGGAACAGAGAACCACAGCCATGGTCCCTGCCTGCCTTCAAAACAGTCAGGGACCACAAATGACCTCAGAGAGTAATTTTCCATTAAAAAAATAAGGGTGTTATTTTCAAATCCAAAATCTCCAACTCTTTCAAAACAGCAGTCAACAAAAGGCCCCGTGTGCTCTGAAGAGCAGGAGCTGCAGACTAGGGCAGCTCAGCCAAAGAACCTGCCATCAGGTAGATATGCAACAGCTGTGAGACCTGGGCTTTCCCTTCAGCAGGGCATGTCAGGAGCTGGGGAGACTTTCACAAGCCTGGGTCCCTGTGCTCCTAAGTGTCCAGACAACCCACGGCAGATTCAACCCCAAGCTCAACAGCCAGGCAGGTGTGGCTGCCTCTAACAGAACTATCAGACACTTCTCTCACCCACCACATGTGTAACAATGCCACAGGCAAGCCAGGCAGCCAGGAGGTAGGTGCCATGGTGGGGTCCAATGCTTCCAAACCACCCATTATACCAACACAGGCAAGGAGCTTGGGACAGAAGGGTGGCCAGCTGAAGACACTGCAGTGGCCCCAGACCCATCATATGCAGTCACCACTAGCTGGAAGTAAGGACACAGGCAGAGCCACATCTCCATAAGGGCAGCACCGGTGCTTTCAGAATTCATGACCATTAGGCAAGAATTTCAAATAACATAGGAGGGTTGTTTACATGCACCAATAGGACTAGACCATTGGAAGCTCAGATATTTAGCCTGGGGAGATGGCTCGGTGGTAAAGTGTGTTAACCCCAAAACACAAAAATGATCCAATAGGAGATAAGATAGTTTATTTTGGGGCCAAATGAATGATCACAGCCCCAGCACAAAGTTAGGTTACTTTAGATTCTATGTTCCAATGTGGTAACAGTTTAAAGTTGTTAATAGTAACAGAACAAAGGAGGTTATAAATCAAGGCACTTTTCACATACTTTTGCTTTTGTTTTTGAGACATGGTTTCCCTGGCTGTTCTGGAACTTGCTCTGTAGAGCAGGCAGCTTGAACTCCTGAGTGCTGGGATTAAAAGTGTGTATCAAGGCACTTTTCAAACACACTGGAAGAAACTCCAGGTAGTCAGTCAGCAAATCAAAGAGGTCTCTGCTATAGGCCTTGGATGATGGGAGGGGGGGAGCTAGGTATATCTACATCCCAGAGGATGATGGGGGGGGAGCTAGGTATATCTACATTCCAGAGGATGATGGGGGGGGGGAGAGCTAGGTATATCTACATCCCAGAGGATGATGGGGGGGGGGCTAGGTATATCTACATCCCAGAGAATGTGCCAAATAGTCAAAAGGATGTCAGGCCAGATGGCCAGAGATGGTTTAAGAAGATAATTAGGCTCTAGACCTACAACTTCCACCCCCCCCACAATCACTACACACACTCACACAGATACACATACACAACACACATGGCTATTCTGAGAGTGGTGTGTGTGTGTGTGTGTGTGTGTGTGTGTGTGTGTGTGTGTGTGTGTGAAGGTGGATAAAATGAACATTTGAAGGGGAAAATGTGACTGCAGCTGGGATTAATACTAAATGCCTGTCACACCAGCAGTCAGGATGCCGAGGCAGGAGGATTGTAAGTCAGAGGTGTGGTTTGGGCTACACAGAGAAAAAAGGAAGGAAAAAGAGGGGAAAAGGAGGGCGAGAGGGTGAAAAGGGGAGCTGGGGATGTACTTCAATGGTCAGGCACTCAACTAGATTCAATTTCTGTGTGTGTGTGTGTGTGTGTGTGTGTGTGTGTGTGTATGTGTTGTATGTGTTGTGGGAGGGGTGTGTGTGTTGTGTGTGTGTGCGTGTGTGTGTGCGTGTGTGTGTGCATGTGTGTGTGTGTGTGTGCATGTGTGTGTGCATGCTAGATTTGATAGGGCATGGGGTTGCACACCTTCAATCCTAGCATACAAGTGGCAGAAACTTGCGACTTTATGAGTTCTGGGGCTAGCCTGGTATACATAGTGAGAACCTGTCTCAAAAAAAAATTTTTTTTTGATTGCTCTGAACCAACACAGTGGATCTCTTCCATTCTGCCCAGGCCAGAATACAACATTGATTTCAATTCCCCTCCCCCCCCCAAAAAAAGCCCAACAGGTTTTTGTAGAAATTGACATTTTTAAAAAGTTTACTATGAAATGCAAAGGATGACATTACCAAAGGTCAAAGCAAGACAGCGGCTCTCCTTCTGGCTGTCTTCAAGCTGCGCACAGTCATCTGGGTCTATACTTCCTGGCCATTGCAATCAATTGAACCAATCCCAATACCCATTTCAATTTTACTCCACTCCAGCTTGAACTTTCTCTCTCTCCGTAACTTTTTTCCCAGCGTCCTTGTAATACTGGGGATAGAATCCAGAGCTTTATGGATGCTGAAAGGCACCCTACCACTGAGCCACACCCCAGCCCCTCACTGGGGGATTCTAGGCAGGGGCTCTACCACTGAGCCACACCCCAGCCCCTCACTGGGGGATTCTAGGCAGGGGCTCTACCACTGAGCCACACCCCAGCCCCTCACTGGGGGGTTCTAAGCAGGGGCTCTACCACTGAGCCACACCCCAGCCCCTCACTGGAGGATTCTAGGCAGGGGCTCTACCAACCAGAGAACTCTTTCCCTTTTTCCTTTTCATTTGATACAAGATCTCAAAAACTGCCAGGACCGTCTTTGGACTCACTACGCAGCCAGGCAATTCTGGAATTTGCCATCCTCTTGCTTGAACCTCTCAACTAGCTGAGACTTGACTTGAATCACCAGGCTGGGCTTATATTAACCAGTTTTTTAATACTCAATCTCTTTGTGCATATACACTCTGGGCACTGGCTGCTTCTCTGCAGAATTCTACCTAACTACCAATATTTCTTCGCCACCTAGACTGGGGCATTATTTCTTTGTCTCACCATACTGTCAAAATCCCTGCCAGCGAGAAGGTCATAGGTCATGTGAAGGTAGGAAAGCAATGCACTTGGATAGCACGGAGGGAAGTAAAGGCCAGCTACCGTCTGACACAGGTATGTCGGGGACAGCCCTCTGTCTAGAACCCCAGGGGCTCCAGATCCTGTTTGAGGAAAGCATTCCTTCCCAGTTGAATCACTCTGGCCTCTGAGCTTGCTTTAACAGGCTTATTGAGAAATGATTGACACAGAATAAAACCCCCTCTTCTTGTTTAGTGTGTAGTTTAATATACTATTGAGTGGATTTTGGCATATGTATACTACAATTAATATTTCCAGCTGAGCATGGTGCTATATGCCTGTCATCTAGCACTCGGAAGGTGGGGGCAGGAAGAAGAATTCCAAGACAGCTTGCGTTACATGGGACCCTGTCTTTAAAAAAAAGTAAGATGCACCAGGCAGTGGTGGCTCGTGTCTTTAATCCCAGTACTCGGGAGGCAGAATCAGAAGGATTTCTCTGAGTTTGAGGCTAGCCTGGTCTACAGAGCACGCTCCAAGACAGCCAGGGCTACACAGAGAAACCCTGTCTTGAAAAACAAAATAATAATAATAAATACTGCCATCTCTACTGTTTTTTAGAAGGTAAATGGAGTCATACACTACAGAGGCCTTGCTTGTATGGCCTTCCTCAGCATAATCCTTCTGAGGTTAACAAAGGCCATCACTTACGTCAAGAGAATGTACCTTTTGTTATTGCTGAGTAGTATCCCACAGTATTGGGCCAGTTAAAGGGCTCATCAGGTAAAGACACCTCCAAGCCTGAAAACCTGAGTTTAACCCTTGGAAGAAGAGAACTGAATCCCACAGTTTGCCCACTGACTATCACATGAATGTACATGCTTATAGATGCACATACACAAACGTAATAATATATTTTTTTTAAAAAACTGGGGATATAGGTCCATGCTAAAGTGTCCGTCTACAGTTCCCCAGTGAGGGGGTGGGGTGTGGCTCAGTGGTAGAGCCCCTGCCTAGAATCCCCAAGTAAGGGACTGGGGTGTGGCTCAGTGGTAGAGCCCCTGCCTAGAATCCCCCAGTGAGGGGCTGGGGTGTGGCTCAGTGGTAGAGCCCCTGCCTAGAATCCTCCAGTGAGGGGCTGGGGTGTGGCTCAGTGGTAGAGCCCCTGCCTAGAATCCCCAAGTGAGGGACTGGGGTATGGCTCAGCAGTTGAGCCCCTGCCTAGAATCCCCCAGTAGTCTCACTTCTAGCTCTTTCCATACTAGCGACCTAGCCTGTTCATCTTTCCTCTTAGTCACTCTGGTATAGCCACAGAGGTTCCTAGTCATTCATCAGTGGCCTGATGGGACAGGCTCCTGCTATACAGGTTGGACAGGTCCCTCTGCTGGGCCATTCATTCTCTGGGACACTTCAAAGCTCATCATTCACAGCCTTTCCGGTGGTGCCTCAGAAAGTAGGTCCCAGACCCCATACACCTCAGTTTTGGGCCACTAACTCTGTCACCACCCACCATGTAGCCGTTGGCCATATTCCATCTCTTCTCGTGTCACATCTCAGATCTATCACTGTGTGGAGACTGTCACCACTTACACTAAGCAAGTCTTGGAGAACTTATCTCATTTGTCACAGAGCACCCTCAAGGCTCAGGGAACTGGGGCGCATGTGAGGTAGGCGTCAGGACTAACGGTCTCTGCCACCCTAATTCTGAAAGTGGGTGGTAAGTGAGAAAGAACCATCAGCCCTTATCACTTGTAAATATGTTTAATGTTCCTGTACAGGAGCCGAGATGGCTCACTCAGTAGGAGTACATGCTGCCTAAGAATGAGCATAGGAACTTGGATCCTCACATCCATGTAAAAGGCTGCACGTGTCCACACGTACCTGAAATCCCAGCACTGGGGGTGAGTCGTTCTAAGGCCTCACTGGCGAGGCCAAGGCAAAACAGCAAGCTTCAGGTTCAGCCCAAGCTAGCTCAGCAGTTAAGAGCACAGGCTGTTCTTTTAGAGGACTCGGGTTCCAGTCATATCACACAGGTTATGGCTGCCAGTAGCTCTAGTCCCGGGTGATCCAACACTCTTCTGGCTTGTGAGCACTTGGACACAAGTGGACACACACACACACACACACACACACACACACACACACACACACACACACGGATAACAAAAAGGACAAGGATGCCTAACGGCAGCATGGGATCTTTGACAAATGACCAGAGCTGAGACGACACTTAGAACCATGAGAATCAAGAGGAAAAAATGCATACAGGCTAAGAGCTGCACACATGCCAACCGAGGGAAAGTCTCTTGCTCCAAGACAGCCATGCCTGGCTGAGACGGTTGCAATCTGTAGTGATGGGGCCCAGCAAGTTTCTTAGCAACCAGTATTCTTTCTCTATCTTAATTGCTCGCTCTCTCTCTTTCTCTGAGATAGGGTCTAGCCTCCAACTCAAAAATCCAGCCACCTCTGCATCCCAAGCGCTGGCATGTATACGCCCAGCTTGGATTGCTGGTCCTCGGCTTTAGTTCTGATTTTCCCAATCATAGCAGGTGACGACATATATGTCCCCTCCCCTCCAGCCCCTCCCAAGCGTGTCATGACTCCAATTAGAACGTGTTTACATACACTGCCACAGCTATGGGGAGACTATTCACTGCCAGGACTGCCAGAACACCGTAATTATTTTTCTTTTCCCTCCCGCACGAGACCGTTTATTTTTTCAGAAACTAATAACAGTCTTGTGTTTTCGTTTCCTTTGTTTTCTGTGTTCTTAGGACTAATCCAGCCTCAACTCTTAACAACTGTGTCAAGTCCCCTGCAGCTGCCCCAGTATACAGAGTCTTATGAGTCCATCTCCTCCAAATCCCTCCTCTCTCATGCCATGGTGTCTTGCTGGTCCCCTGGTCACCTCTGCATGCAACAGCTCTTCTTACCTATCTTCAGGAAACACACTGTCCCTCCAACTGTCTTTTTTTTTTTTTTTTTTTTAAATAGTTTTATGATGTATATAGTATTCTACCTGCATGTCTGCCTGCAGACCAGAAGGTACCAGGTCTCATTATAGATGGTTGTGAGCCACCATGTGGGTGCTGGGAACCGCACTCAGGACCTCTTGAAGAGCAGCCAGTGCTCTAACCTCTGAGCCATCTCTCCCCCCAACTGTCCTTTTCTGTCTAGGTTCAATACCTTATATGGTGATACAAGCTGGCCAGTCATCCTCAAGTTCAGGAGAGACAAATTTGGACAGTATACTAACTGTCTAGACTAAGCATTCTTGCCTGAGGATGGAGTTCAAGAAGGACAAAGTTTTTCCTCAGGAACTTTTCTGTTCCCTTATTTTTGTTGTTCATGTGCATGTGCACACGGATGTGGAGGCCAGGGGTTGACGGCTAGGTGTCCTCTTCCATCACCTTCCACCTCATTTTTTTGAGACAGAATTTCTCACTGAACCTGGAATCCATCGATTCTGCCAGACTTGCTAGCCAGTGAACTCCAGGGTTCCTGCCCCAGTTCCCACCTCCCCTTCTCGGCCAGCACTGAGCCTGTGGGTAAACATGGCCACACTTGGTTTTGCCATGGGTATAAGTGATCCAAACTCAAGTCTTTATAGTCCCTATGCTTGCAGAGTCAACACTTATCCACTGAGGGAGCTACTAATTTTTTTTTTTTAAGACAGGTTCTCATGTAGCTCAGGCTAACCCCAAACTACTTGCAATGCAGCAGATAACCCTGAACTTCTGATCTTCCCATGTTCATATTCTCTCCCCTTCCCCCCAATCTGGCTCCCAAGTGCTGGGATTGCGTGTGTGAGCCAGCAGGCCCACTCTAGTTTGGGCTTTTAGAGATGGAGTCTCACTATGTAAAACAGGCTGGACTCTTAACTCCCGCCTCAGCCTCCCAAGGCGGAGGAAGACAGCATGTGCCACCCTGCCTGTACCTCATTGTAATGGGTTATTAACTATTTATAAGTTTTTCCTTTTTCCTCCTCGAGGCAGGGGTTTTACTACGTAGCCCTGGCTGTCCTGGAACTCACTATGTAGACCAGGATGGCCTTCACAGAGATCCACCTGTTTCTGCCTCCTGAGTGCTGGGATTAAAGGCATGCACCACCACCACCACCACCGGGCTCATTTATGAATGCCTTTAGAAATAATCCAACTGAATGTTCAAACTGGGGACTGGCCACTGGTTCTTGTAGGTAGGTCTTTTCTCTCTGGACACTCCAGTTGTGAGAAGATCACTCATCTTCCTGGGTAAAGAGAAAGGGCCGGTGGTTCAATGGGCTGGTCCAGCCTGGGAGCTCTATTTCAGAGCTCTCTCTCCTGCTCTGTGGCTGGTGCTGAGGGCAGCCCTTCCCCCATTTGCCACTGGGTCTGCTGTTTCCCATTTGGAAAGTTTCAGAGTTTCTAAATAGTTTTCGAAACCTCACTGGCTAACAGCAGGAAGTATTATGTGAGAGGGCAGGCTATTTCTAGCCACATCTGTGGGCCAGCGACAATCATCAGCAGGGGCTGCACACACTAACGGGGTGTGAAACTCACAGCTAGCCCCTCCAGCTCTAGCTCCTCCTCCAGCCCCTCTTCCCCCTCTCTACCCTCTGCTCCTCCCCCTCCAGCTCTTCCAGGCTTCACCTCTCCAGTGCAGGGATTACATGCTTTCCTGATACTTTGGGGGCGAGGGGGGAGTTTCAAGGCAGGGTTTCTTTGTATAGCCTTGGATGTCCTACAAGTAGCTCTGTAGACTAGGCTAGACTAGAAATTCAGAGATCTACTCCTCTTTGCCTCACCAGTGATGAGATTAAAGGTGTGCATCCTCCCCCCAACCCATCCCCACTGCCACCCTGGCCGGCTGAAATGAAAAAGTAAACTGTTTTAAAGTGATAGTCCAGGGCTGGGGGTGTGACTCTGTTGGTAGGGTGCTCAGCTAGCACGCACAAAGTCCTGGATGCTACCTCCAGCACTGTGTGAACCAGGTGTATTGGCTCAGGCCAGTAACCCCAACACTTGGAAGGTGGAAGCAGTAAGATCAGGAGTTCTGGGTCATTCTTAGCTACAGACGTGAATGAGGCCAGCCTGGGTTACATAAGACCCTGTTTCAAAATGTACATAGCGATCTGGGAATGGTGGGGCACACTGTTCGTTAATCCCAGTACTCTGAGGCAGAGACAAGCAGATCTCTGTGAGTTCGAAGCCAGGCTAGTCTACAAAGCAAGTTCTAGGACATCCAGAGCTACATAGAAAAAACCTTGTCTTGAAAAGCAACAAACAAAATGAACCATACATGCACACACCACACACACACACATTTTCCCACCCAATTTATTTCAGTATTACGAGTAACCAGGCTATTTTCACCCACGGCACTGACGGACCTGGCCTTCCTAGAACAGAATCATACCCCCCTCTCTGTGATCATATGATTCATAATGCCCATGAACTTGTAAGTGCACAGCCACTCTACGCATGTAATTCTCTTCTGTCTGCACCTCCTTTCTCGGGTTGTCCGAGATTCCAAGCCTGAGCACACATACCTTGTGCTGGAGGTCCACGATGACATACCTTCTTAGGATCTAAAGATCATACACTATTCCATGCCTTCCCCAGTACCCCGCATAGTGGATTGGCTGCCCACTCCAGAACTGGTATCACTTTTGCCTTCTGCCCAGTTTCTACAACATCCTACCTATGGAAAGCCTCGCTGCCCAGCCTTTGAAGACCTTGGGAACTTCAGACTCCTCACCCTCTTCTCTCTAGCCACTGTGCTAGACCCAAGCCCCACAATGACACCCACTGCATCTCCCTAGACTCCAAGTTCACCTGCCCTTCCCTCTAGGATCACAGGTTTACCTCTAACAGATCTGGTCCTCACTCATGCCTAACCTCAACTGCAGTCTCCAGCAACGGAACTTGGGCTCCAGCTCGGCATCCAGGCCTTTCTCAAGCAGAGATAGGTCCTTTCAGGGCCAGGAGGATGGCTGAGTTATAAAAATGCTTGCCATGCAAACACAAGGATGCCTGGCATGGTGCTGCGTGCCTATAACCCCAGCACTGGGGAGGCAGAGACAGGAGAGATACCCGAAGCTCACTGGTCATCCAAATCGGTGAATTACAGGCCTGTCTGTCTCAGAGGAGATGGGTGGCATTCCTGAGGATGACACCATAAGCTCTCCTCTGGCTTTCAATGCACCTGCACACATGTACACACACACACACACACACAGTCTTCCCCCCTAAGTTCTAAGTCCCACCCCCTGTGAGCACAGCAGCTCTATGTCCCCCATATTAGCTGCTTCTTCTTCTCTTCACACTTAGTGTTTATTTTGTTAAGTTATTTTCTTAGAGATAGAGTGTCACATAGACCAGGCTAGCCTTCAGCTGCAGACCCTCCTGTCTCCACTTCTTAAGTGCCAGGGTTACAGGTATGTGTCACCTTTCCTGGTGTTCTTTTTCCAGTACTGCAAACATCTTGCATAGAGTGGCACCTGAAGTGTATCATAGAATTAGGGGGACCTGAGCCAGGCGGGCCTGAGCTACCCAGGGCCCATGGTTTGCTCATTCAACAGGAAACGGGTGTGCAGGCCCATATACACAAAATGACAGTAAACAGCTACTGCCTGCCCGTCTGCAAACTCAGTCCTAAATCCTAGCAACTCATCTGTAAGGAAATTAGAAATGAAGACTCCAGGCAGGCCCTTTTGTGTTTTTGGAGACAGAGCCTCACCCTGTAGTCCAGGCTGGTCTGGAACTCACTATGTAGTCCGGGTTGTCTTTAAAACTCACAGAAATCCCCTTGCCTCAGCTTGAAAGTGCTGGCACCACACTCAGGCAACTCTCAAAGCTGCACGATCATACCCTGCACGGAGTAGTTTCCCAATACTCTTTTTTCCTCTCCTTCACATGCAGACACAGGGCCCTAACTCATGTTACCAAGCCTGGAGCCACACTGTAGAGCCCCAGCAATCCAAAGGCTCATAGCACCCCTCCAAGCTGAAGTTCACATTCTCATTCAACCTGGGACTCCCATCACAGTGTGGGATTATAAAATAAATAATTTAAGAAGGGTGCAAACATTAGAGCTCTCTGTGCAACAGCCAGGCGGATGTGCGGAGCCCAGGGTCTGCCAGCGATGTCTTCCAATGTCTTCGTGGCCATAAGCCCAAAGAGAAGATAGGTCCTACTGTTAGCTACTAATGTTCGGCTTCCTGTGGCCCACTAAGCATGAGCCTGCTGCTGGGGGCAACCGTACCAATGCTCAGCCCCATCTGTGAGCTGGGGTCTGCACTGCTGTCTGTGGCCAAGCAAGTTCAGGAGTAGGAGGATGCTCAAATGACTGGAGCCAGTGCTTGCTCTATGCAAACACTAGCTTCACAGACTGCTTCCTGCAAGGTCTTGCCGGGACACTGCAGCATGCCAGTCTCTAAACAATTGCTTTCTCGCCTGGTCACCCAAATAGCCAGAGACAAAACTGATAAGGGTGTCCCCCCCAACCCCGTCGGAGTCAGGCGCTTCTACTGCAAAAGAAATCGGCCAAGCGACCACACCCTCTTGCACGCCTTCTGCAGGGCTTCACAAGAAGATGGCTCCGAGAAGATGCGCGCTGACCAAGGTCACAAAGCCAGCGGGCCAGAACCGAGATTCGAACCCGGGACCACGTGGGAGCTGCCAGAGCTGGGCAGTATGGGGTACGGATCTACGTAGCCCACCCGTGGACCCTTACCCCACCCCGGACCCGCGAGTCCCTTGCACACCTCACTCCATTCGAGCCTGGGCTCCTCACCTAGCTATTGCCGCTGCTGGTGCTGCTGGTGCTGCTGGTGCTGCCGCTGCCGCTTCAGCGGGCGCTGTCGCCTCCTCCCGCTAGCAGCCCCTCCCGCTAGCCGTCCCTCCCGAGGCGCGGCCCCGCCCCCCAGCCCGACCCCCTCATCCATCTTCTCGCGAGAACTAACTAGGAGGACTACGCCCGTCCTCGAGGAGCCTGCGCATTCCTCCCCGCCCGTGCCCCCTCTAGCCGGTGCCATGTGGCGCCTTATTTACGGCCAGAGATTGGTCCCACCCACCATCTATTGGGAGTCCCGCCCCTTCCACGGCAACCAATCCGCGGTGGGGGGCGTGGCTGGTCTCACGGGGCGGGGTCTGTCTCGCAGTTTGAATTTGCAGCGTGGGCAAAGCTGGCTGGCAATCCTGTCAAAGAGTTTATGGGGCTTAGGAGAGAGCATGTAGGTAAAGCTCTTAGTGAGTGCCAGGCATGGGTAATTCAGGCCTGTCATCCCAGCTGCTTAGGGGGCTGAGGCAGAAGGATGGGAAGTTCCAGGCTAGCCTTACTTATGAGATCCTTTCTCAAAAACCAAGCAAGGTATGGAGAGAGGGCTCAGTGGGTAAATAGAGTGCTTGCCTCACAAATGTGAGAACCTGTGTTCAGTCGGATCTCTACCACCCACGCTTATGAGCCAGGATCCGTTGTGTCTGCCTGCCTGCTTGAAACTCCAGCAATGCCAAGATGGGCAGACACAGAGCGATCCCTGGAGCTTGCTGCTGGCTGTCTGGCCCATTCTATATGGTGAGGTGTCAGACCAACGAGAGACTCTGCCTCAAACAAGCGTTGTAAGGTGCCTGAGGTTGTCCTGTGTCCTCCACATATGACGTGCACACACGACCCACCCCCACAAAGCAAAGCAAAGGGGATCCTTTCCATGCCAACAGACTCTCCCAGGACAGAGGTGACTTTCTGTAGCAATCTGACACAGGGTGGCAGAAGGCAGAGCCTAGGAGGATTAATTATATTTCAGTCATGGGTGATCCCAACTTACTACTAGAATTCAGCTAAATCCCGTGTGCATATGACCTGCTCAGGCTGCTGTGACTGTAACACAGACCTCAACTGCAAACAGCTACTTTTTCCAGAGTCCTGCCAGAAGCAGGAATCAAGGTACTAAGTAGACTGATTCTTGCAGAAGCCTCCAAGGCAGAATCTTCCAGCCTTTCTGTGTGCTTCTGCAGACAGGATCAGGACCACCCCCATGACATCATTTTATTGCCACTCTACTGACCCAGTCTCCAAATAAGGTCACTTCTGAAGCACTGGGAGCTGGAGATCCAACATCTCTTCTGGGGGAGGGGGTGGAAGATAGGACACGGTAAGTTTCAGGGCTGGAGGTGTGGGTCAATGGGTGGAGTGCTTCCTGGATTCCATCCAGGTGGCATACACCTGCAACTCCAGAACATTCAGGAGTTGGAGGCAGGAAGATCGGAAGTTCAAAATCATCTTTGGATACACAATAAACTTGAAGGTAGCCTGGGCTACATGAAACAAGACAGTGTCTCCAAAACAAAGTATAAATATAATTATAAGTTCTTTTTTTGAGATAGGGTTGCTCTATGTAGCTCTGCCTGTCCTGGAACCAGGCTGGCCTAAAATACACAGAGGTCCACCTGCCTCTACCCTTGCCTCCCGCGTGCTGGAATTAAAGGCCAATAAGCCCTATTGCATTTTATATAGGCAGGTGTTGTGGTACTAACCTGTAATTCCAATACTTGGGCAATAGAGGCAGGATTGTGAAGTTCAAGGCCAGCCTGGGCTACATAAATGTTATTTTCTATTATGTATCAGTGGAGATGGCTTATACCAATGTAAATACTGACAACTGCAAATTCAAATGAAGAGGCAAAGCACTGGGTGGCTTCCACTGCAGGTAGACGTGCGGCATCGTACTGCCTCTTGGAGAAGCTGTCTTGGAGTGCCAGTGGAGAAGAGTAGTGTGCTTGCTGAGGAAGCATTAAGGACCTGGGTTTGAACCCCAGCAACCATGTAAAAGACTGGGCCTGGCCCTATGCACGCCTGTACCCTCAGAGAGGGGAGGAGTGTTAGAACCAGGTCGCCTGACAAAGCTTGCTGGCCACCAGCTTAGTTCCAGGTTCAAATGAAGACCCTTCTCTCATAGAGTGTGATAGATCAGGGCGCTCCAGGTCCTTACCTCTGTGTGCACGGGCTCATGCACCTGCCCCCACAGAGGCACTGTTCTAGCTAGCTTTCTGTTGCTGTGATAAACAATGACCAAAAGCAGTTTGGCAGGGGTGGTGGTTGGGGGGTTTCAGCTTATAGGTTACATTCCATCACCCAGGGAGATCAAGGTAGGAGCCTGAAGGCAGGAACCAAAGCAGGTCAATGGAGGAACTTCCTTGCTTCCCCTGACTTACTCATCCTACTTTCTGATAAGACCCAGGCTCCACTGGTTCAGTGGTGACACCACCCCATCCGGTGGTGAACAGTCATGACAAAGCCTCCACAGACGTGCCCATGGGCTAATCTGATGGAGGTAATTTCTTAACTAAGGTTCCCGACTCCCAGGTTGTCTAAATGTGTGTCAAGTGACAAAACATGCCAGGCACATACAACTGCAACCCACACACACACACACACACACACACACATACACACACATACACACCTCCCTGATAACTCCACAAACCTTCTTCTGGGTATCTAAGGAAAGTCTGTAAATAAACATCTTCATGCTATTTTTCATGAGTTACCCAAAGCCAGTTTCCATGTGATGATCATGCCTAACACATAGATGACTCAAACTTGAGACAATCAGGACTTTCTGTTCCTTTTAAATCTGTTATTGCGTATTTCTCTCTCTCTCTCTCTCTCTCTCTCTCTCTCTCTCTCTCTCTCTCTCTCTCTGTGTGTGTGTGTGTGTGTGTGTGTGTGTGTGTGTGTGTGTGTGTATCAAAGTCAAAGGACAATTTGCTGGATTGTTTTCTCCACTATGTAGGTTCTGGTATCAAACTGAGGTCCTCAGGCTTGGCAGCAAGTGCCTTAGATCCTAAGCCATCTTGGTGGCTCCTGAAATGGTTAATTGATATACGTTTTCATTTCCTCCTCTATTTCCACACATGCTTCCTATAGAACAACATGTAGAAACATTCTGACCCCGTGAATGTATCCAGCCACTTACACGTAAAGAACTTGACCAACCAGCTGAAGGCACACAGTCCTGTGACAGAATCAGCCCCCCAATCCAAAGTTTGGGTTCCAGGGCATGAGCTACATAACTACAGGGCTACAGGGTGGGAATGTACCAGTCAGTAGGGGTCAATAGTGGTTGGCTGTGCCCTGGAGTTTCCATAATACAGATTCTTTTTGTGGGTTTTTTTTTTTTTTGAGGGGGACAGGGGTTTGTTTTGTTTTGTTTCAGTGTTGGGAATGAACTAATGGATTCTGGGCTAGAACATAGCTACTAAGTGTTCCACCACTGAGCCACACCCCAGCCCCTCACTGGGGGATTCTAGGCAGGGGATCTACCACTGAGCCACACCCCAGCCTCTCACTGGGGGATTCTAGGCAGGGGCTCTACCACTGAGCCACACCCCAGCCTCTCACTGGGGAATTCTAGGCAGGGGCTCTACCACTGAGTCACACCCTAGTCCCTCACTAGGGGACTCTAGGCAGGGGCTCTACCAACAAGTCATGCCCCAGTTTCATGTCATGTTATTTTCCTAGACTCCAAGCTTCTTTATGTAGGTGTCCTGTCCCCCCACCCCACCCCGCTATTCTGCTGGTCTCATACAAAAGCATTGACTTCCCTGGGGCCCAACGTGTGTCTTAGACAGAGGACATGTGCCCAACCAGTTTCATAACCAGGATTGTGACAGAGGAAAAACATAAATAACTGTGGATCTTGCAAGAATGACCCAGAAAATATCTATTGGTAGTGAAGAGGCCACCAGAAGGTTCTGACACACCCTGGGCCTTGGATTGCTGTGAACATCTAGAGGATAAAAAAGGAACCACCAATGGATGGGTCCACGTGAAATTAAAGCTTCTTCATGGCTAAAGAAACAGCAGAGCACACAGATACCTACAGAATAGGAGATCTTGAGTTACAAATATTCAGAAGTTACAAAACAAAAACAACCCCCTACACAACCCTGGAGATATTAAATCCTTAAAAAATACAACTGCCTATTAAGAAATGGGCTAATGCACAGGAAGTGTTCAAAATAAAAACATAAATGATTAATAACTTTTTAAAAAAAGGTTTATTTATTTTATGTGTATAAGTACTCTGTCTTCATGTCTGCCTGTGAGCCACCACGTGGTGGCTGGGAATTGAACTTGGGTCCTCCAGAAAAGCTTCCAGTGCCTTTAACTGCTGAGCTATTTCTTCAGACTGATTAATAACTATTTTTAAAAGAGTTCAACATTAATATTACTCTGAGATACCACTTCACCCTAGCCAGGATAGCTCTTTTTCATTAAGGAATCTGAACTGAGACCAGGTAGGTAACACACACCTTTAATCCCAGCATTTGGGAGGCAGAGGCAGGTAGCTCTCTGAGTTCCTGACCAGCCTGGTCTACAAAGCAAGCTCCAGGACAGCCAAGGCCACAGAGAGAAACACTGTCTCAAAAAGAGGAAGCAAGCTCCAGGACAGCCAAGGCTACAGAGAGAAACCCTGTCTCAAAAAGAGGAAGCAAGCTCCAGGACAGCCAAGGCCACAGAGAGAAACACTGTCTCAAAAAGAGGAAGAAGAAGAATCTGATAACATGTATCTAGAAAGATGGATCATTGGTTAAGAGTACTGGTTGCTCTCGCAGAAGACCCAGGTTTGCTCCCCAGAACCCACAATGCAGCTTACACCCATCCTCAACTCCAGTTTCTGGGCATCTGAAACCTTCACCTGACCTCTCTGGGCACCAGACACTCACATAGTGTGCAAGCAAAATAGTCATGAGTTATTTTTGGAAGCTTTATTTTTTTAAAAGTGAATATTTTGCCTACATGTATGTCTGTGTACCATGTGCATGCAGTGCCTTTAGAGACCGGAAGAGGGCACTGGATCCCCTGGGACTGGAGTTATAGATAGTTGTGAACCATCATGTGGTTGCTAGGAATTGATCCCAGGCCCTCTGAAATGAAAGTGCTTTTAACCACTGAGCCAATTCTTTAGTCCCAGTGTTCATAAAATAAAATTTAATTCTTAAAAAAAGAACTAGCAACAAACACTGGAGAGGCCTAGGGAAAGAGGAACCCTTATTCGCTGCTCTGGAAGGTGATGCGGTAATAAGGTGGAGCCCTTGTGAATGGAGTATTAGTGCCCTTATGAGCAAATTCTCAACCCTCCTCCCACCACAAAAAATCCTCAACAGTCTGCAACGCAGACGCAGGCCTCACCAGAGTCCATCTGCATCATGGCTCTCACCTGTACTCTGCAGCATCTGGTAGATCTTTTAAGAGATCATGGTTGCTGCCATGCTTTGTTCTGGAAGCTGATGGACTCACACATGCATCTTTGCAAGAGCCTAGGAAGCACCACCCAGGCTAGGGTGAGTCTCCAGCCAGAGAGGTCCTTAGCCATCTGCCACTTAATGCTCAGGCCACCAGTGTGCCTCCTAAAACATGGATTCACCTCCTTGCACACCCTCAAATCTGGAGCTCACTCTTGAAAGCCCATTGGCCAAAGAAGTGTCATGTCTCTCCTATCCAGGAGACTCTCAGGCCACTTCCTCCATTCTGACATCCTTCTCAGTATTAACTCCTATTACTCACTATCACCATTATTTGGAGATGCTTGGGGATGAACCCAGAGCCTCACACAAACACTCTACTGAATGACCCAACATCCCACACCTTTTTTTCTTTTATTATTAAATATTGGGTTTTTGAGACAGGTCTTCTTTGTGTACGGCTGTCCTGGAGCTCAGAGATCCACCCACCTCTGCCTCAAGCACTGGAATGCACCACCCCCGCCCAATTTCATTTATTGTTTTTTGGGTTTTTTTGTATTTATTGTATAGTGTAGATACACAGATTCTGTGGCATGTGCAGAGGTCAGAGGACAACCTCCGCTGTCAGTATATGCCAGTCAACTGGCCTAGAAATTTCCAGAAATTCTGTCTCCACCTGGTAGCCCCCTGTTAGGGCACCAAGATCAAAGACACACATTATCTCGTGTTACCAGCTTTTACATGTGCTCTGGGGATCTGGACTCAGATCCTCACAATCGCATCATTGCAAGCGCATGACCACTGAAGTATCTTTTCACCCAACTTTCTTTTTAAGTTCAGCCATGATTGACAAGCTCAAGCCTCCAGTGGCTAGCAACATGTTTCCTAATAAATATTATAGAAAATCTTCACAATCAAAAAACTTTCACATGTAGGCGCATCTCTGGGTTCAAGGCCAACCTGGTCAACAGAATGAGTTCCAGGACAGCCAGGGCTGTGCAGAAAACCCTGTCTTTAAAAAGAAAGTTCGCGTGTGACTGTAAAGTCTTCTTTTAAATAATTTATTTATTTTTATTTTGTGTACATTGGTATTTTGCCTGCAAGCATGTATGTGGGAATCACTAGAGTTACAGACAGCTATGAACTGTCATGTGGAAGCTGGGAATTAAACCTGGGTCCTCTCAAAGAGAAGCCAATGTTCTTAACCACTGAGCCATCTCTCCAGTCCCAGCTGTAAAGTCTTAAAAGTCACCATACATAGCATCTAGAGGTTCTTAGTGTGGGCCTTGTGGCCCACTGGACCTGAGCCTGAGGGACCTGAGACCCCAAGCGGTACATTCAGCTGATCACAGCAGTTGAGGTGGGTATCATCAGAGCTCACAGAGGTCCCAGAAAAGCCCCCAAATGGATGATGGCTTCAAGGAAGCCCTAAGCCATCTCCCTGGCAGCAGGTGTCAGCAGAGAGTGAGGGATGACCACCGACATCCAACTGGGGCATCTGCTTGACATTTCTGGGCCAGGTATACACATGTCTAAAATCGACTTTTTAGTCAGTGAAGGGGCTGCCACGCACCTCCACCTCCCAACTCTAAGGAGGAAAAGCCACAGTCCACCTAGCCCGTCCTCTCTGTGTGGTCATAAAGGGCAGTGCCTAGTCCATGCCAGACGCAACAGAGGCAGAAGCAGGAACCACAGAAGAAAGCTGCCAACTACCTTGTTCTCCTGGCCCGTTCACCTTGATTACCCTGCCTGCAGCTTCTACCCTACCCCTCGCCATATCCACATCTTAAAAGTCAAACACAAAACCATACAAGGCAATGGCCATGTCTTTTCAAACAGGAAACTCAATTTTGTGTCTTCTTCCCCCTAGTTTTAAGACAGAAAGCCTTAGGGATGTGACAGTTGGTATTATGCTCGCCTAGCACACACAGGGTCTTGGGTTCCATCCCCAATACCACACAAACCAGGTGTGGTGGCCCATGCCTATGATCTCAGCAGTTGAGAGCAAAGTTCAGGGTCATCCCCAGCTACATTGCACGTTCAAGGTCAGCCTAAGATACATGAGACCCTGTCTCAAATAAACAAATAAACCCAAACTCCTAAGACTCTTAGGTCTTCCCCATGCATGCTGGCACCCCCAGAACCATCTGCAGACTGCTCAGTGGTGGTGATGGGGACACATTCTCCCACCCTGTCTGAGGCTGCTCAGACCTCCCCCAGGAACCCCTACATCCTGAGTGTGAGCCATGGGTTGTCCATCATTGGAATCCAGGGATATGAAGCAATCCTAGGGGTGTCCTCAGCGACTGTAATGTCCCAAGAAAGGCCCAAAGTCAACATGGGGTCTTGGACATGTCCTTTGCCATGGCGGGGGTAACCCCTGTGTCTTGTACCATTCTCCATCTCTGGTCCAGTGTTGGGGTCCACTGGACTCTTGAACTTCCAGGTAGCTGCTTCCTGCTGCCATCTACTTAGGACGCCTTGGCCTCTTGGCACTGCCACCCTGGGGCTTGGGAGGATTGTTGGGGGGCAGTGGGCTGTGACGCCGGCCTCTGCTGTCTGTAGACCCTGGGGTGGATGGGAGACTTTAGTGTGTGGCCAGACCAATGAAAGAGAGGCCAACATTCACCAGACATTAAGACTTTAGCCCTATCTGTGGCCACAAGCAGCTCAATACTCACAGGGCCTAGATTCCCCTTACACACACACATACACATCTGGGATGGGAAGCTGACATCCTCAATACCAGAATCCTCTCCCAGCTATCATGTGTGACCTCCAAGGCTTTCCCTCCACAAACTTTAGGCTGTGTGGCCTCCCTGCTCCCAGGTCACCCAGGGCCTTCTATTTGATAACATGCCCAGCAGCTCTGGCCAAATGCAACAAGGGTGTGGATCCTTTCCTATCTCTCACACCAAACACGCAATATTAAACAGGCTACCATTCAGCATCTTTGGCTGTCAGCGCCTGGAAGACCCCTTCCTCCAGAACCCTTTAATCTTTTTTCCCCAAACAGCAGAATGGGAGCAGGTTGGGGTGGAGGAATGCAGAAGCAGGAAATGAGGTCAGACAGCAGGAAGGACTTCCCACTTGTCCCCTACCCCTCAAAATCCTGGTAGCCCAACAGCCCAGGGATGTTTGACTTCATCCAATGGCTTGGTAGTCAGGTGGTTCAGAGGGTGGCAAGATGGTACTAAGGACGCTCTGGGGTGGAGGGAACCAGGGTAGCTTGGCTTCTCCATTTGAGATGAATTCAGTAATGCACAGGAGGAGTTAGTCATTCTTGGGTCAGGTTTTAAAATAAAATGGAGGAAGACAGGGGTGAGGCTGTGACCCTCAGATCACTGACGCCTAGACTGGCTACTCTCCTGCAGAGTGGGTGTTTCCCGTCCTGGGAGGCACCTTAGCTGGGATCTTTCTCAGTTTTGAGCAGACCACAACAGCCTTGGCTTTGGAGGAATAAACCAGGGTGAGCTGGGGGTGGGTATGAGCAGTGGACGCAGTGGTACAGGATTGTCATCCTAAACCTCAGGAAATAAGGAGGAGGATTGTGACCTCTAAGGCAGCCTGGACGACACAGTCACTGACTATCTATGTGGCTGGGGAAGGCGCTATCCGAGATCGTAAATTGGGGTTTAGGTTATACAATAAAATAATAATATTGTGTGCATGGTGTGTCTATATGACAATAAACATTTCTATAGAGGCCAGGGTACACTTCCAGATGTTGTTCCTTGAGCCCTAAACTGGCTGGTTGGCTAGTGAACCTCGGGGATCTTCCCATCTCTGGCTCCTCAGATTAGAATTATAAATACATACCACTTCACTGGGCTTTTGTTGTATAATTTCAGTGACTTATCTCTGGTCCTCATACTTGTAAGGCAAGCATACACAGAGTAAACTATATCCCCAGACCCAATAAGAATGCTCTTTAAATGGAGGATCCATATGCAGTGGGTAGGGAATGGACTCACCTGGGTGTTCCTCTGCCCACCAGACACCTAAGCCATGGCTCCAGTCCCCTAGTGCCACCTTCCTAGGACAGAGCCTTGATGACCCCCCTACCCCTACCCCATTCTCCTCATTACAACCTTCACTCTGCTCATTTCCACCCACTGACTCCTGTTCTATCAGCATCAAAATCCTAGCTATGTCTTCCCTCCAACCTTGAAGCCTGCCAACACCCCCCCACACCCCCCCCACATCCCGCATCCGGTCCTCTCCTGCCACCCTGACCCTCAGCTTCCAGCCATTCACTCTGGACCAGCCTCCTCATTCAAAGTTAAGGGAAATGTTTGGGAGGGGAGTAAAGTGCTCCATCAGGGATAGCAGGAAACTTCTGCTGGGACAAGGTCAGCTTGGAAAGCCACCAGGTCACCACTGTCTCCACCCATCCAGTAGAACAAGCTGGGCAAGGGGGACAGGGGGCTCAACTGACCACTTGCAGCCAAGGTCATCCCAGCCCCCTGTCTTCTGTGAGCATTGCTGTCCTCCAAATAGTTCACAAGCAGCAGAGGCCTGGAGAGGGAGGCTGCTGCCCCCTCTACCAACTCTCCCACAGATAGGACGTGAGTGTCCAGGATGCCAGCAGGGTAGGGACAGGGAGGTACAGCCACTGACCTCGGATATCACGTGGCAGGAGGGGAGGCCGGCTTGGGGCTTCCTTGCTTTGCCACATGGCGCTAGGGAAGGTGAAACTGACCTCCGGCACTTGAAGCGTGTTTTCATCTGAGGGAGAAACAAGCAATGGGAAGTATTATCTGTAGGGATGGCCTACCAAGCCTAGAGAGCAGACTAAGAGATGAATCCCCTTCCTCAGGACCTCAGCTCCACAGGAGGCTGGAGAATAGAGGGTGAGTGGGGGGATGGGGACAGGAAGTGAGTAGGGGGAGAGAAGAGAGCCAGGAAGAGTATTTTGCTAGATGGCCTGGGTTGGCTTCAAACTCTCAAGGCCTCTGTCTCAATCTTCCCAAGAGTTGGCAGTTGGAGACAAGGTCTCAGTGTGTAGCCCAGGCTACTCCTGTGTGAGCGTCCTGGGTACTGGGATCACACGCTTAGAGTATAACTCTTGAAGGACCACTGGGCACTAATAGGCTCTGTCATGGGTATGCATGTGGGTTTTTACATGAGTCAGAGGTCAATATCCTGCGTCTTCCTCCATCACTGGTCAGTCCCTCTGTTTGCTGTTTGCTTTTGAGACTGGGTTTCACTGTATAACCCTGGCTGGCCTGAAACTCACTACGAAGGCTGGGCTTTGAACTTCCAGGGATTAAAGGTGTGTACCACCATGCACAGCCTTCCACTTAGTTTTTTGAGTCAGGGTTTCTCAGTGAACTTGGAGTAATGGCTTGGGCCAGGAGCTCTGCGTCTCTGACCCCAGGATGAAGGCAGCAGATGTGCTTTTCTGTGGTTGCTCAAGCTTGTGTGGCACTTTAAGGTCTGATTGTCTCTGTGATCACAGGAATTCACATCTATTAACAGAACAGTGATACCTGAATCCCAGTCCTCAGGAAGTTGAGGCAGGAAGATGGAAATCTTAAGACCAGTCTGGGAAACATAGTAAAACCTTTCTCAAAACAATTTTTAAAAAAAAAAAAAAAAAAAAGTTTCTCTGTTTTATTTGAGTCAGGGTCTCATATAGCCCAGGCTAGCCTAAAATTCACTATGTAGCTGAAGATAACCTTGAGTTTCTGAGTCTTCTGCCTCCATTTCCCAAGTGCTGGGATTACAGGTATGCACCACCACACCCATCCACAGTGCTGGAAATGGAGGAATCTAGGGCCCATACATGATATGTAAACACTCAACCAGTTCAAACTAGATGGTTTACATCTAGTTCAGATCTGAAAGAATGAACCCCTTTCCAGGTCACTGGCACATCTACCCAACAATCAGTTAATCAAACTAAGAAAAACAAAAGCCAAAACTCATACCTAAAGGCCCTGATAGCAGGTGATAGCCCACATTAGCGTGTATGACTTGAAATACAGAAAACATTATTTTCTTTCTTTGACGCCCCCATATGTTGTGGAACATTAGTTTAGTGATACAAAGATGTGTTACATCCTTTTATGTTGCATTGTAACTCTGTGAAGCTGTGTAACTTTGTCTAGAACATTTGATTGCTCTAATTAAGAGCGGAATGGCCAATAGACAGACAGGAGAAAGAACCGGGCGGGGCTGGCAGGCAGAGAGAATAAACAGGAGGAACCATCTGGGCTTGAAAAGGAGGAGAGGAGATGTCAGGGGCCAGCAACTCGGCCACAGAGTAAGAAGGGAAAAAAGATACATAGAATAAAGAAAGGCAAAAAGCCCATAGACAAAATGTAGTTAAAGAGAAATAAGATAATTGAAGCAGGAAAGCTGGCTAGAAACACGTCAAGCTAAGGCCTGGCAATCATAAGTAAAAATAAGTCTACACGTACTTGTTTGGGAGCTGGGTGGTGGGCCTCCAAAGAGTTTAAAAAACCAAAACCAAACAAACAAAACACCAACTACACCCATACCTGTGTGAAAACTGAGGCTGGGTTTCATCTTGGAGGCCACAGGGACAGCAGGGAAAAAGCTTTTCCCTGGTGGCTTTGGTGGCTGGAGGTATGCTGGGGACAGCTGGCTCTCAGACTGATGCTCCATAGAGGGCTGATGTTTCTCGGTCATCTGCGGTTTGGAGAAGGTTCACAGAAGGAGGGACACGGTATGAGGATGCTAGGTCATTTTCATTAAACGCCTACTGTGTGCCAGAGTAGCAGAACCAGCCCCGAGCAAATGAGCAAATGAATGGATGAGTCTGAGTCCTCACCAGGAGGAGGGCTCTCAGGGCTGTGTGGCACATGGGTTAATGTGTGGAGTACAGCCCCTCCCTTGCATGGGTGGGTATAAGCCAATCCAGTAAAGGCTTTGACTGGAACAGTCAGGCAGACACTCCCCAAGTAAGAGAACCCTACTGTCTTCCAAGTGGGACACTGGGTTCTTCCTGCCTTCCTGACTAGACGGAGAAACTTACTTCTCCTCCTCCTCTCTGTCTCTCTCTCTCTCTCTCCCTCCTCCCTCCTTGATTTACTCCATTTCCCTTCTTTTACAGTGAACAAACCAGGTGATTGTTTGCTTTTTTCTTTCTTGAATTTTTTGGTTTTAGTGTTTGGGATACAGGGTCCCAATATGTAGCCCAGGCTAGCCTCAAATTCACAATCTTCCAGCCACAGCCTTCTCAGTGATGGCATTAGAAGCCTGAATCACAATGCCCAGTCTTCTTATCACTCCCCTGTGTCTAGCAGAGGTTAGGGCTTTGGTCACCAAAAGCAGGATGTAGTTACTAGCCAATACCAAACACTAGAAGCACAAAAATGCATAACAGTGGCACACCCAAGAGGTGACTCTCACATGTCACTTAGCAGGCTTGTTCTAAAGCCAACCAATGACCCTTTTCTTTAATTAAAATACAAGTACTGGCTGAGGTCATAGGTCACTGGTAAAGCCCCTGCCTAGAATCCCCCAGTGAGGGGCTGGGGTGTGGCTCAGTGGTAGAGCCCCTGCCTAGAATCCCCCAGTGAGGGGCTGGGGTGTGGCTCAGTGGTAGAGCCCCTGCCTAGAATCCCCCAGTGAGGGGCTGGGGTGTGGCTCAGTGGTAGAGTCCCTGCCTAGAATCCCCCAGTGAGGGGCTGGGGTGTGGCTCAGTGGTAGAGCCCCTGCCTAGAATCCCCCAATGAGGAGCTGGGGTGTGGCTCAGTGGTAGAGCCCCTGCCTAGAATCCCCCAGTGAGGGGCTGGGGTGTGGCTCAGTGGTAGAGCCCCTGCCTAGAACCCCCCAGTGAGGGGCTGGGGTGTGGCTCAGTGGTAGAGCCCCTGCCTAGAATCCCCCAGTGAGGGGCTGGGGTGTGGCTCAGTGGTAGAGCCCCTGCCTAGAACCCCCCAGTGAGGGGCTGGGGTGTGGCTCAGTGGTAGAGCCCCTGCCTAGAACCCCCCAGTGAGGGGCTGGGGTGTGGCTCAGTGGTAGAGCACCTGCCTAGAATCCCTCAGTGAATGTGCCTCAGAAGTAGAGTTTTTGCCCAATACGTACAAGGTCCTGGGTTCTAGCCCTGGTACCACAGAAGGAAGGGAGGAAGGGAGGGAGGACGTATTTAATACTGAACTGGCACGTGAAAATTCTCAGGTCACAGAGCTGCCTTTCTAAGATTATAGCTGCCCAAATGTAAGTGTACACTGGTTTTGGGTCTCCAGTGGGCTCAGGCACTATGAATGACTGGTGTCAGGTAAGCATACTTTTCTTTTAGCTCAGGGATTCTGAACATACGTGGCAGTGTGAGTGCCCATCTGCCCTCCCTGTCATCTTTATTTTCTGTCCCAGCCAAACCCAGCTACCAGACAGACATCTACATACTTGTTGCAGGCTCCAGGTAAATGAGGGTGACATTTTCCTCCCTGCCTTCCTCTCCAAAGAGAGGTCCCTGCTGGGGCTGGCATGGGGCCACCTCCAGTCTGCAGGGCTGGGGGCCCTGGAGTCCAGACAGCTGCCCTCTTTGTCATACACTTTGGAGCGACGGCTGGCTGCTATAAGGGCAATGCTCTTGGTGCCCAGGGCCATCTCCTTGAGGGCCTGGACACTCAGAGGGGGGTTGCTTATCTCTCCTGATGACTGTGGAGTCCTCAGCTCCAAGCCAGCCACAGGCTGCAGTCTGGAGACCAGGCTCTTTGCTCCTAGAGCATTCGGCTTCTGTGAAAGAAAAGCACAAGCCACCTTCAGTCTATCATCATGGCATGGAACCCCGGAAGCAGTCCTACCCCATGCAGGTTACCTGGGAAGGGGCCACCCTCCAGCTAGCACCCTGCATACCAACCTCAAGCATGGGGGGCGTCAGCAGAATGCGGAGGGCTGGTGGAGGAAGAAGACAGTCTTGCTTTCCAAGTCTCCACAATGGAGTGCTTTTTGAGGACCTGTTCCCATCACTGTGGATGAAACAGGAGACACTCTGGAGCCCCTGGGTCCTTTGTCACAGCCTGGGCACCTAGAGTCCAGCCTGAGCTGCTGCTCCAACTCAGAGCATTATAGTCCATGCATTGGGCAAGACGCTGGCTGAGACCATGTTGGCTCATCCATGCTGGTCACCTACTATGGGTGCTGCCCTCTATCCAAGGTGGAGATACACAGCTATGATGTTTAGTCTCGGTTTGTCAAGCTGCTAGGATATAGATTCACCGTGTAAGTGAATCTCTAGGCATGTCTGTGAAGGGTCAGTTGTGGTAGGAAGACCCACCCTAAACCTGAGTGGTACCATCCCATGCTGGGGTCCTGGGCTAAATAAAAAGGCGAAACTGAGCTGAGCATCAGCATTCATTGCTCCTCTTAACTGCAGAAGTCACGTCTGTCTTCTCCACCATAATGGAGTGTACCCTCAAACTGGCTTGGCAAGAGCACCTGCCTGGAATCCCCCAGAGAGGGATTAGGATCATGGATCAGTGGTGGAGCACTTGTCTAGAGTCCTCCAGTGAAGTGCTAGGGTCTGGCTAGATCTTATTCCTAGTTACTGGGGACGGGACGGGACACGGGGCTGTTGCTCATACAGCAAGGTGTTTGCCTCACATGCCCTGGGCTCCATGGATATGCCTGTAATCCTAGCACTGGGGAGGTGGAGGCAGGAGCATTACAAATTCAGCATCATCCTTCAGCCACATAATGAGCTTAAGGCCAGCCCAGGCTATATGAGACTCTGTCTTAAAAAAAAAATCAATAAACAAAACCAAATTTTTAAAAAGATATTGAGGTCACCTTTGTGCTCTTTCCTGTTACAGCGTGTAAGGACACAGGAAGAAGGCAGTCATCTTCCCCAGGAAGATGCCCTCACCATGCTCCCTCACACCTCTGGCAGGCTGAGCTTGGACCTCCAGCTTCCACGACTGCCAGACAATTCGTGTTGCTTAAGCTGTCCAGAATATAGGGTTTTGTTATGGCAGCCTGAGCAACAAGATGCAGGTACAGACTGGTCAGATGTGATCTCTTAAACTCACAGACGGAGCCTACGGGCGTTTAACTTCCTGGGGTTCAGTTTTCATCTTGGAAAGGTGCCACAGAGAAAAAGAACAGAGGAAAAAGGGAAGGAAGGCTTGGGGGTAGGGTGGGGGGGCTAAGTGGCTCTGAACACATTCAGGACAGAAACACCCAAGAAGCAAAAAGGCCACTTAACCTCAGACTCTTCGAATATCCCTACTCTGCATTGTTCCATGTATCCAGCACCTCCTGTAAGGAGTCTACTGTTCTTTAAGTGTGTGTTCATATATGTATGCATGGGTGCGTGTGTCTGTGCAGATGCATGTGGAGGAGGTATACATGTGTGTATGTTCTCTGACTCGTGAAGGACAGGACCATATCAACTGTCACTCTCCAGACACTGTCTATCTTGCTTTTATGAAATGGAGTCTGGAACTCGCTAAGCAGATGAGGCTGGCTGGGCCAGTGAACCCCATGGTGGCTTCCTGTCTCCACGTTCTCAACACAGAGATGGTAATATACATGTGCCATCCTGCCCAGCTATCTTATGTAGGTTCTAGGGGTTGAACTCAGGTCACTGTGCTTGCAAAGGCAGCTTTCTCCCCATGGAGCTATCTCCTCAGCACCTTGTGTATTTGAGAGGAACTGAGGAAGAGATGAGACAGGTCTCTGGAGGATGGGACGTGAACTCTGAAGTGAGCCCTTGGCTGTGTGTCGGCAGAGCCCCTGAAAGCCAAGGCCTCCGTCCCACCAAGGACCTAACTTTCACTCTTCCCAGGCTCCATGCCCACCTGTCTTCTCTAGAAGCATCTGAGGCAGCTCAAATGTAGCACCCCATGGGAGGTCCTACCTGTCACCAGGAGGGTCCCTGCTGGTCTCCTCAGGTGGTAGGGGTGATACATCCATAATGGGACCATCCTGGAAGCAGGGGAGAAGAGTTAGGACATCAGGGGCACAGGAGACAGTGTGGTCAAGCTGAAGGTGATAAGCAGTGGGAAAGCTGGTGTACTTCCTCTACCGGGCCTCAAAGGAAGCCATGAGTTTGGGATCACCAGCCAGGTGATATATCTATCACGGGGACAGGGGAAGCTCCTTGTTCATTTACACTCTGCAGTCTACAGGATGACAATGTCCTAGGTACCAGAGAAGGAGAGGGGCTTGTGTTTAATTAGTGGAGAATTGTGATTTGGGAAGAAGAGAAGGTTCGGGAAGATGGAAATGGTTTCACAGGGATGTGGATTTGTTTAGTGCCATGGAAATCATGGTGGCATGCACCTTTAACCCAGCACTCAAAAGGCAGAGGGCAGGGGGTAAGATCTCGTTTCAAATAGACAAAAATAAATAAAAGACAAATAGTTAGCCTGGTGGTAGAACAGTGGCCTAGAATATGCAAGGTGCTGAGTTCACCCCTCAGTGCTGCCCCTGTCTCAGGCTTTCTATTGCTGTGATGAAACACCAGGGCCAAAAGCAAGCTGGGGAGGACAGGGTTTATCAGGCTTACACTTCAGCATTGCTGTTCATCACCAAAGGAAGTCAGGACAGGAACTCACACAGGGCAGGATCCAGGAGGCAGGAGCTGATGCAGAGGTCATGGAGGGGCGCTGCTTATAGGCTTGCTCCCCATGGCTTGCTCAGCCCACCTTATAGAACCCAGGGATGCAGTCCAGGGATAGCGCCACCCACCTTGGGCTGGGCCCTCCACAACTGATCACTAGTGAGACACTGCCTTGCAGCTGGATCTCATGGCAGCATTTCCTCTGCTGAGGCTCCTTCCTCTGATGACTCCAGCTTGTGTCAGGTTGACACACAAAACCAGGCAGTACAGCTCCCTCCCCAAAACCATGATAAATTTTACGCATAGCTTCTCATAAAAGGGAGAACAGGGAGGGAGAGAAGAGAGAAAGATGCACTGAGGGATGCTTTGAATTATCAACTGGACACAATTTAGAATCCCATGGAGAGTATCAACAGGTTGTCTGGGGGGGGGGGGGCGCTGTGGGCATCGTCTTGATTACATTAATGGATATGAGAAGACCCGGCCTCAAAGTAGGCAGCATCATTCTCTGGGTCCTGGACTGTGAGAAGGAACCACATAAGCATGGTTGTGTTCCCTCTCTGCTCTCCCTTGACGGTGACAGACCACAACCTGGAACAGGCCCAGTAAATCCTTCTTCCCTTACGGGTACTGTGTCCAAGCATTCTATCACAACAACAGAGATGAAGCCAGGACAAATGCAGGAGGGAGAGGGAGGAGGAGTGGGGAGGAGGGGGAGGGAGGGGGGAGGAGGGAGAGGAAGGAGGGGGAGGAGGAGGAGGAGAAGAGGAGGGGAGGATAGGAAAGGAGGGGAGAGGAAGAGGATGGGAGAGGAGGAGATGGAGACAGGTGGGATGCCTGGGGCTCACTGAGAGAGACTATCTCAAAAAAAAAAAAGATAAGGTAGTCAGCACCTGAGGAATCATGTCCACGTGGTTGTTCTCTGACATTCACATCCCTTATGCACTTGCACACATATGCACGTGTGCAGGAATAAATACACAGACACACTCACACACACTCATACATACTCACACACACACTCACACACACTCATACATACTCATACACACACACTCACACACACTCATACATACTCATACACACACTCACACACACTCATACATACTCATACACACACTCACACACACTCATACATACTCATACACACACACTCACACACACTCATACATACTCATACACACACACTCACACACACTCATACATACATACTCATACACACACACACACACTCTCTCTCACACACACACACATTATACACACCAAAAAAGGAAGAACCGTGCATTACAGCTGGTGGCTTAGCAAGGCTTGTCCATGACAACACAGAGATCTTCAGCATGGCTGTCATTAGCAAATGTCAAAATGTGTAACGACACCAGAAAGGGTATGGCTAAAGGCTCACCGGGGTACATGTGCCTAATGGCTTTTTCCCACTGGCCCACTCAGCCATGCTGCTGAGAACTCCAGAGGCTGCTTCTGAACCCTGGGCATCTGCTTGAAGAAGTGGGCGTTAGAGATGCCCAGGTGTGGGCAAGGAGATGCCCTGTGCTAGGAGAAGATGCTACATGCTGAGAACCAGAGCCCAGATCCCAGTGTGTTGAGCAAAGACTTTCACAAACGTCAAATGCTTGTGTGCTCTCTATGTGCCAAAGATGGTCCGTTCAAAACAAAAAACAAAAAACGGTCAGGCTAGGTGCGGGGCTCAGTGACAGAGTCACCCACAAGGCTCTGATAGGCATCCTCAGCATCCTGAGTCACACACACAAACACACACACACACTTATGAAGAAAGAGCAAGCACTGTCTTAACCCAGAAGTCAAGGTTAATAAGCCACACCCTGCACCACAGGCTCAGTGTTCCCTCTGTCCATGTGTGATTCTTATAACCAGCTCAAGCTGAACATGAGGAGATGCCTGTCCAGCCTCAAGTAAGAAACATTCTGTAGAGCAGCCCAGTAGCGAGTGTCAGGTACGGGAGACAGACAAGCTAAGGACTCTTCCAGATTGAGAAGATGAAGGAGACAGGATGGCTAAAGGGAACACAGATCCCATGTTGGACTACAGACTGGAAAAAGACATGGGCACAAAAATCAGATGTATGGGCTGGGAGGCGGAGGCAGTGCAGCTGGAGAGATGGTTTGTAAAGTAAAAGCACTTGCTGCTCTTAAAGAAGTCTTGTTCCCAGGATCCATGTCTGGTAGTTGACAATACCAATGTCAGGGGCACACATACAAACATACAAAAATTTAATCTAAACAACAACAAAACCACTGGATATTAGGCCCATGACAAAATGTCTGCCAGAAATCAGTGGTAGAGCACCTTCCTAGAATCCCCCAGTGAGGGGCTGGGGTGTGGTTCAGTGGTAGAGCCCCTGCCTAGAATCCCCCAGTGAGGGGCTGGGGTGTGGCTCAATGGTAGAGCCCCTGCCTAGAATCCCCCAGTGAGGGGCTGGGGTGTGGCTCAGTGACAGAGCCTCTGCCTAGAATCCCCCAGTGAAGGGGCTGGGGTGTGGCTCAGTGGTAGAGCCCCTGCCTAGAATCCCCCAGTGAGGGGCTGGGGTGTGGCTCAGTGGTTAGAGCCCCTGCCTAGAATCCCCCAGTGAAGGGCTGGGGTGTAGCTCAGTGGTAGAGCCCCTGCCTAGAATCCCCCAGTGAGGGGCTGGGGTGTGGCTCAGTGGTAGAATCCCTGCCTAGAATCCCCCAGTGAGGGGCTGGGGTGTGGCTCAGTGGTAGAGCCCCTGCCTAGAATCCCCCAGTGAGGGGCTGGGGCATGACCCAGTGAGGTTCTAGGCACATGGTGCAGGGGTGGAGCGCTTGTCTAGCATTCACAAGGCCTTGGGTTCCATCTCCAGCACTAGAAAGCAACAAGAACAACAAATGAGAGATGCCGGAAATCATCGCAGCATCAGAAGTTTCAGGCAGGTACACTGTGTGGTGTGGTCCTACAATGGTCAATTTTTTTTTTTTAACCTGTTGGTACAAGCCACAAACTTAGGAATCAAGAGTGAAAGGAAATGTAAACTATGTCCTGAGGAGACGATAATGGGCTGATACAGATCCACTGAGGACAACAAACAGACCCTTTCTGGAGAGGCATTTGATAATGAGGGAGCTGCAGATTGGGGTAGGGGTTTGATGAGCCCAGAACTGCTAAACATTGGAGGCGGGAATAGTGGCTCACACCCGCAGCCCTAACACGTGGGAGGCTGAGGCAGGAGGATTGTAAGTTTCAGGCCAGCCTTGTCTTAATCGCTTCTCCTCAAAATACACTTTAAAAGACCCAAACAAACAAACAAATAAACAAGGCAGATAGTAGCAACACACACTTTTAATTCCAGCACTGGGAAGGTAGAACCACCAGGACAGCCAGGGCTACACAGAGAAACTCAGTTTCAAAAATACAGAGAGAGAGAGTGTTGAAACCACTCCTTCCACAGGAGCCTGCAAGACCTAGAGGAGGTGTAGAAAATTCAAGTATTTTTGAGTCCCCCAGAAGACGCATCCCAGAGTCACGGAGCTGGCAAGGCACTGCTCAGGATTCTCTCCCATCAGCTCTGACCACGCCAGAATCTTCAGGAATAGACAAAGACTAGAGGCATGATCAGATAAAGAGCAGCAGTGGCCTGAGCCGAGGGAGCAGCACACAGACCCACCCAGTCCTCCAGTAGACGCTGCTCTATGAGCTTGCTGGACAGGCTGTGGTATTCAGACCTGCTGAACGCTCCTAGTTATTTTGAATGTGTGTACATGTGTGCACAATGAATTTGTATGTGTATATGCATCTTCATATGTGCATGCACACGTGGGAGAACAGTGCATCGTGTAGAGGGCAGAGGTAGACTTAGAGAGGCTTCCCAATTATTCTCTTTTTTTTTTCTTTTTTTGAGACAGGGTCTCTCACTGAACCTGGGCTCATCAATTCAGCAAGAATGGCTGCTCACTGAGCCCCAGGGATCCACCTATTTTTGCCTCTCCAGCACTGGGGTGACAAGTTTTTTATAGTGTGTCCCAGAGCCTGGGGTCCCTATGCTTACACAGGAAGCACATCACTGAGTTCAGGGTCTTTGGGGGGAGAGACAGCTGGGTCTCACTGTACAGCCCTGGCTGGTTTAGAACTCACTAGGTAGTCAGGGTGGTCTCGAACACAGAGATTTATGGGCCTCCATCCTGAATGCTGGGATTAAAAGCATCTCCCTAGTTCATCATCCTCTGCTCCTGGTCCCTATCTAACTATGCAGCCTCCACCTGGATCTGACTCTGGGCACCTGGTACATGGATATGTCCTTAGTTACTTTACCCACTGCCTGGTGCCCAGCCACAGCCCAGCACGGTTTGGCCTAGGGCAAAGAACCATGGGATGCTGTTGATGACGGCATTAGCCACAGGTCGGGGAAGTGAGACTCACTTGGATGGAGCTGGACATCACTGAGAGTTGCAGCAGCAGGCGGTCCAATGTGCCCTCACCCAGTTCCCGGAGGTACAGTCGGTACTGCTGCTCCAGAGGTTCTGGGGCTGAAATGCCACTGTCTGAGGAAGCAGAGAGCAGCCATTAGAACGTGGGACAACTCACCTCCTCAGACCAGCTGAAAATCACTACCACATGCCAAAAAGGGCAACACTCTTCCCAGAATGTTTGAAGGGAAGGAACTTCCTAGATGAGTGTTTCTTCTCCAGTATACTGTCTTTTATAGTCCCATCTATTTTACTTTTTTTTTTTTTTTTGAAACAGGTCTCAGACTTGAACTTACTATGTAGCTGTGGATAACCTTGAACCTCTGAGCTTTTGGCCTGTACCTGCCAAGTGCTGGGGATGACAGGTGTAAACCACCATACTTGGCTTATACAGTGCTGGGAATGAAACCCAGAGCCTCCTGAATACTAGGCAAGCACTTCACCAAACGGGTGGCATCCCCAGCTCTACTTGAAATTTTTTATTATGACTTTTGTATGTGGGATGGTGAAAACGGAGTTCAGGGTCTTATGGGGGAGGCATCTGGGTCTCACCGTGCAGCACTGGAGGGCTCAGAACTCACTATGTAGACCAGAGTGGCCTTGAACTCACAGAGATCTCTGGGCCTCTGCCTGAAGAGTGCTGGGATTAAAAGCATGAACCATTACACTTGGGAAATCTTACATGTGTCAAACATGCTGAGCAAACATTCTACCATTGAGCTACACCCCAGATGAAGTTTAAAATTCTTTTGCTTGTCAGGCAGTGGTGGTGCAGGCCTTCAATACTCACTAGGGACTCAGAAGCACACAGATCTCTGAGTTCAAGGCCAGCCTGATCTACAGAGTAAGTTCTCAGAAAGCCAGGGCTACACAGAGAAAAGTTTTTCTATAAATTAAAACATAACAGCCATAGATGAGGAAACCGCCAACAGATGAGCTTTCAACACGGGCTGTCCATGTGGTAGAATATGACGTAGCTACGAAAACTAATGACATTATGGCATCTGTGACAAGAATGAAGGTAAGAAATGTTATGCTAAATGAAAGAAATCAGACTCCAAACATCATATAGTGTATGGTTGAATTTCCAGGAAGTATCCAAACAGTAAAACCACAGAGCCAGGAGAATGATCGGGGTCCCCACCCTTGAGAGAAACCTGAGGTGAGAGGATTGTGGTAATGGACAGCCTGAGTTACACAGTGAGACCCAGACTTGGAGAGAAGGAAGGGGCTGGAAAGATGATTGTGTGGGGAAAACACACGCTTCTCAGGCCTGAGAACCTGAGTTGTGTCCCAAGTACCCACATAAGAGTAGGGCACGGCCATGTGACTTTAATGCCAGCAATGGGCAGGCAGAGACAGGAAGATCTCTGGGGCTGCCTGGCCAGCTAAACTCACCTACTCCGGGTTCAGTATGAGGCCCTGTCTCAACAAACAAGGCAGTATGTGGATCAAGAGGATGCCTGAATGCTGGCCTCTGATCTCCATACACGCACGCATATGTACATTGCACACATACAGACACACATCTACAGTGCAAAATAAATCAAATATATTTTTTAAAATAAAGACGAGGCTGGGCGTGGTAGCGCGCACCTTTAATCCTAGCACTCAGGAGAGTCAGGCAGTTCTCTGGAACTTTAAAGCCAATCTGTTCTACTTAGCAAGTCACAGGCCAGCCAGGGCTACTTGGTGGGACTATCTCAAAATAAATAAACAAAAAAGCTGGGTTCCTGAACTAGGAGAGTTGTGAGTTTGAAGACAGCCTGAGTTAAGCAATGTAAGATGGATGGGAGAAGAGAGGGAGGGAAAAAATAAAATAAGTGGGGAAGGAAGGGGAGGAGAGGGAAGGGAAGGGGAGGGGAGGGGACATATGAGAAGGGGAGGGGAAGGGAGAGGAGGGGAGGGGAAAGTGAGTACAGGATGCCACAATAAGCAGGGTGGGCAGGATAGTGTCTGTGCTACAGTCTTGGGGACTGACCTATGTGGGAGATTATGTTGTTCCACTGTAAATAATTGTCCCACTCACTGGTTTAATAAAAAGCACTGACTGGGCAAAGGCAGGCAGGAAGTGTGGGCGGGGCTAACAGACTAAGAAGACACTAGGAACAGGCAGAACAGAGCAGAATGCCAGAGAGAAGCCGGAAGAAGCAGAGGACAACTATGCTGCTGTGAGAAAAGGTACCGAGCCACATGGATGAACAGGATAAGAGTCATGGGTTAGATTAAGAGTAAAGAGTTAGCAAGTTATATGCCTGGGCCTTAGGCCGATCAGCCTAAAACTATTGAAAGCATCTATGTGTCTCTGTGGGTCTGTGGGTCTGCGGGCCTAAACGTTGAGGCTAGGCCCAAAAGTCCGGGCCAGAAATCTCCTACTACAGTCCTATGTTTCTAGACAAAGAGTTTTTGTTTATCTGTGGTGCTGGGAATCAAACTCAGGGCTTTAGGCTTACTAGGTAAGCACTCTACCAATGAGCTATGTCCCCAAGCCTTTTTCATGTGCATGTGCGTGTGTGTCTGTGTGTGCCTCTGTGTGTGTTTCTCTGTTTCTATGTGTGTGTGTGTATGTCTGTGTGTGTGTGTGGCTATGTGTGTATGTATGTCTGTGTGTGTGTGTGTGTGTGTGTGTGTGTGTGTGTGCCTGCATATATGTAGAGGTCAGAGGACAACTTCAGGCATCATTCCTCAGGCACCATCCACCTTTTGTTTAGAACAAGGTCTCCCATTAGCCTGGAACTTTGCCAAGTAGGCTAAGCCAGCTAGCTGCAGGGATCCACCTGTCCCCATTTCCCATCTGGCTATCAATGGGATTACAAGCATGTGCCACCACACTCTGCTATTTAATAAGCTCCGGGGCTCAAGCTCAAGTCCCCACACTTGTATAGTAAACACTTTACTCCAGCCCTTGTGGTTTTTTCTAGAATGCAGTATCAGTTGATCCCACTCACAGAGCTGGCCTCACCTTGCATCAGCCGTCGTTGCCCTTGGATGACCCGCTCACACAGCATCCGGTGCTGGTGATAGTGTTGGATCACGAAGTCCTTCTGACACAGCAGGTTCTTACGGTACAAGTTGTCCGCCTGCAGCTCTGTGTTCTCCACCTCTAGCTCATGGGCCCTGCAGAGCAACTGCAGCACCTCCCTCTGGTCCTCACTGGTCACCTGCCTGGGCAGCAGCTTCTCCATCTGTGAGGCCTTCTGCTTGGCATGGGCCAGGCGCTGCTCTAGTCCAGCCTGTGGGAGGCAAGGACAGCTCAGGGCAAGTACTGATGCCAGCTAGTCGACCTCATGAGACATGTGGCTATCAGTCCTAACGATGAGCCAGTGTGAGAGCTAATACTGACCTAGGACTACCTAAAGACACATGTGAACAATAGTGTGAAGTAGGCAGCCTCTGTCCACACCAATGAGGGATTATGTTGATCAGGGTATGTGAGGTGGGAAGCTCATCTCAACCACGGACACATCATTCCCTGGTTTGGGGTCCTGAACTGAATAAAAAAGAGCAAGTGAGCTGAGCACCAGCGTCCATCTCTCTCTGCTTCCTGACTGTGGATGTCATGTGACCGACTGCCTCAAGCTCCTACCATGCCTTCCCACATTATGGACTGGGCCTAAAATAAACTTTTTCTTCCCCAAGTGTGCAGGAATTCTGTAGTTGCAGAGCCATATGATACAGAAGATTTGAGGCTGGTGAGATGGCTCGGCAGTTAAGAACATATACTGCTTTACAGGAGATATAAATTCTATCCCCATTACCCATACCATTACCATACCCACAGACTCACAACTATCTGAATCTCTAGCTCTAGGGAATCTGATGCCCTCTCTGGTCTCCCCAGGCACCTGCCCTCACATACATATAACTTCACACACATAGACACATAAATGAAAATAAGAAACAAATATTTTCTAAAGGTGAAATGGTAGCATGGTAGGCACAATACTGGCAACTTTGCATAAAATTCAACCATTCTAGTAGCATACCACTGCCTGAGAAAACTGTAGTAAACTCATTCCATTCCTCAAGCAGAACTGGATGAATCTTCCTCTCCCTTCTCCCCTCCCTCCTCCCCTCCCTCCTCCCCTCCCTCCTCCTCTCTCTCCTCCTCTCCCCTCCCTTTCTTTTTTGTCAGAGTCACATAACCCAGGCTGCCCTCAAACTCACTATGCAGCTGAGGATGACCTTGAACTCCTGATTCTCCTGTCTCCAGAGTGCTAAGGGTCCAGTTTATACAGTACTGGGGATGGAACCCAGGGCTCTGTGCAGACACAGTAAGAGCTCCGCCAACTAACTGAGCCACAGTGAAGGAGTCATGGGCTGTTAGTGCCGTTCCTGTCTAGGGCAACTGCTAACTCCAGATCTCAGAAATGCAAGCTCATATACCCATACCATCTGCTCTTTCCTGGAGAAACCACACTGGGGCTGTTGGTGGCCTTTTCTACCCACTCCTCTTATCTCCTGAACCGCTTCTGCCTGGGGCCATGTGTGGAGGGGACTGGTAGACCCTCCTACTGGGAACTGTAAGAGGCAAAGTGCATATTCAGTACCAGGAAACCTCACTCTGTGACATGCCTCCACGGGTTTCCCATATCACAAAACTGTGGGCCATATCCTAGGTCCTGATTCTCTCAATCTGCATGTGAGGGGACACAGGGAGGGCTCAGGGCTCAGGCCAACTACTGTTGGCCTCCTGAATTGCCCACCCTCTACGAAAGGAGCTGGGAGACCTTAGGACCCACTTATAGCCTGTATCCCGGTCCTGCACATCCACCAGGCAAGGCTCCAGCTCTCTGTACATATCTGTGGATATATGCTTGTTTCCGTATATGTCTGTACACACAATGGAGTGTGTGTGTGTGTACTTGATGGAGATGCTGACCACTCCTATTAAACCTCTTCCCAGCAACTTGTATCCCTTCATGCTAGAATCTGCTCCAGTGACTCAGCAAAGAAACTATCACACCACTCAACTAACGTCACATGGCCCCCAGAGAGTCATGTGGGGCTCAGACTGCCTTGCATGCCCAGAGTCTTGGTCCTCAAGGGACAGGCAGATAATATCTGTGGAAGATGTGTTCTTCTACCTTCCTTCTTCTGATCTGGGATTGATTTCACTCCCTTCCTCCCGACTCATTCCCAAGCAACCTCCTTTCAATCCTCCCAACTCTATCCTCTTTTTTGAAGCCCTCTTCCATTCCCCTCCATACAGTTCCCCTCAGCTCCCCATCTAAAACACAGCCCCGCCTCTGCCCACTGGCACCTGTGTCTCTTCCCCTACCATCTAAGCTCAGGCTTCCCCTCAGATCTGAGCTCTGGGCATAAAACTGGCTAGTTTTTCTTGAAGCCCCAGGGCCTGGCCTCAAGCTAGACACTTAAAGCCTTGCTTTTTGCTTAGTTGTTCTTTATCCTGACTGACAGGCTCCTTCCTACCTGACAGGCTCCTTCCTACCTGACAGGCTCCTTCCTACCTGACAGGCTCCTTCCTAACTGACAGGCTCCTTCCTGACTGACAGGCTCCTTCCTGACTGACAGGCTCCTTCCTGACTGACAGGCTCCTTCCTAACTGACAGGCTCCTTCCTGACTGACAGGCTCCTTCCTGACTGACAGGCTCCTTCCTAACTGACAGGCTCCTTCCTGACTGACAGGCTCCTTCCTGACTGACAGGCTCCTTCCTGACTGACAGGCTCCTTCCTAACTGACAGGCTCCTTCCTACCTGACAGGCTCCTTCCTAACTGACAGGCTCCTTCCTGACTGACAGGCTCCTTCCTGACTGACAGGCTCCTTCCTGACTGACAGGCTCCTTCCTAACTGACAGGCTCCTTCCTGACTGACAGGCTCCTTCCTGACTGACAGGCTCCTGACTGACAGGTTCCTGATTGACAGGTCCCTGACCCACAGGCTCACCTCCGTAAGCTCCATCATTTGTTGATATCTGAATTTACCCTTGAAGTTCATGTCATCTAGCTGATGGCACATTACTGGACTAGACAAGAAGCATTTATCTTTCTTACGTTTAAAAGCTACAGAAAGTCTAATCATTAATTTGAAGGGAGGTGGTAGGAGCCTAGACTACAGTGGGCAGGTGTAATAACACAAAGGGCCTCTTACTTTGGTTACATAGATTTTAAAAGAATTAAATAATGCCTTTTTTTATTAATCATCTCTGGACACTTCCCCTACTATCTGAGGATCACATGCCAGCATTTAGCTAATGAGCCCCCAGCTCCTGGCATAACTACCCTCTGCCCAAAGCTTTCTCAAGCAAGAGTTTTGGAATTTTCCTAACTCTAACCTAGTTTACTTACTAGCCAACTATGACATTAACAGCTCATTTTAAAAATATATATATAAATTTTTAAAGACAAGTTTCTACGTGTAGCACTGGCTGTCCTGGAATTTGTTTTGTAGTCCAGGCCGGTCTCCAACTTAGAGATCTGCCTGCCTCTGCTCCCTGGTGCCTCCCAGGTCTGCACCACCACCACCTAGATTTTTCTTTTCAAAGACAATGCCTCATGCATCCAGGCTGACTAAGGATGACTTTGAACTTCTGATGCACCTGCCTCTACTTCCTGAGTACTATGACAGGCATCTAGCACTACACCTGTTTCTGGGGATGGAACCCTGAGCCTCTCGTGCTTGCTAAGAGAACCCTTATGTCTGAGTCTGACACACAGGTGGCTGTACGTACATAGCTAGGTGTGTTTCATGGGATGGGTGGGTACTCTGCTCTCAAAGGGTTGCCAGGCTCACATAATACGTGCCATTCCCACAACTGAGCATCCCTCTCCCTCACCTTGAGGGCTGCTGTTTTCCGCTGTTCAGCCAAGAGCAGATTCACCTCCTCTCTGGCCAAAGCGACCTCCGGGGGCTCGGAAGTCTCGACCTCCTCTCCTTCGGCATCCCCTGGCTCCTCTTCCTTGCCACCATTGTCCATGTTTGCATGGTGGTGGGACTTCTCTTGCTCCCAGCTGCAGCCAGGACACAGGTATCAGGAGTCCATCATGTCTGAGAGTTCTACATCTCACACCCAGAGCTGTCCAGGCCTGCTAGCCTCCTCCCTCACGGGCACGGACAAACAATAGAAAAAAATCTGGTCTCCCTTATGGTCTTCTCCACATATGTATGCACCCCTGATCACACACATGACCCTTGACCCCACAGAGCCAGTCAAAGCTCCCTTCTGTGGAAACATGCCTCTCTGATCCTTGGTGTCCTCGGGGGACAGCTGTGTGACCAGGGACACTGGGAGAGTAGCTGGGCTCTGCTAGCAAGGGTAACACATTGGGCCTAAACAGGATCCATGGAAAGAGGGCCGAAAGGACGGGAAGGAAGGAAGACTCAAAGCCTTGGCAAGCAGATGTCTGGCCAGAAAGGGCAAGGCACTGGGATTGCACTCGTTTTTTATTTTGGGTTTTGGTGGTGGTGGTTGGTTGATTTGGTTTGGTTTTTCCAAGACAGGGCTTCTCTGTGTAACCCTGGCTGTGAAACTCACTGTAGAGCAGGCTGGCCTTGAACCCAAGATCCACCTGCCTCTGCCTCCCTGAGTGTTGGGGTTAAAACGCCTCCGCAGCGCAGCCCTGATTGCACTGTGAAGGTTTAGAATGACTCCAGGGTAAGCACTGAGCTGTTCCTGTACTGGAGGAGTGTGGTGAGTAGGATGGTGACCAAGGGCGGGATGTACAGCTGTTATTCCAGCGCTCGGGAGGCTGAAGTAGGGAGATCACACGTTTCCAGGCCAGCCTGAGTTATCTAGCAAGACCCTATTCCAAATAAAGAGGGTGAAGGGAAGGGGGAGAAAGGAAGAAAGTCATTGGGAGGGACAAGAATAGAGGGTGGAAAGCAATGGGCTAAACTGTTACCCGTGCTGTTTGAAGTCACTCCTAAGTGGGTGGCCATGTGTCCAGGTTTCTCAAGAGCAACTGGAGGGACACCCACTGTCCCGGTGTGATGATTATTGGAGCCCCTTTCACATCAAGATGCCCAGTATGGACAGTGGGCATCCCAGCTACTCTCTGGACAAGGTCACTCTGACTTCAGGTCAGGGACACATATGGGTAAGTGGACCATGGGACAGAGACTGGGTTGGCTCTGGATCCCGGCCATAAGAGGCTCAAGGGATCTAGAAGGATCTCCTGCTTGGCCCAGCTTATCAATAGGGTCAAACAAGAGAGGAACAGAGACAGGAGCTGCTTTCTTGGGGACCTGATGGTAGCAACAGCACCCCCCTTTGTTTCCTGACTTCCCTTCCCTTAGGTGATGTGCTATGCCTAGCAGCAGGGCACTCACTCTGCAATGGTCAGTAGGTGGCGAGACATGTCTATGTGCAGCTCAATGCTGGTGTTCTCCAGTTCCACCAGGCTGCGCCTCATTTCCATCTGCTCCTTGAAAGCCCCGATAAGCTGTGCCCGGATCTTGTTCATCTGTAGACGACTGTCCTCCTCTGCATCATGGGGCATTGTGACTGCAGGCGGGAAGAGGGCTGGCTGGGCTGAACTCCATGCTCACTCAACTAAAATGAGCCATGGCCCTTGGACATGTGTGGATGGATGAAGGGAGAGTGTGTGTGTGAGAGGATGTGTAGATGGGTGGGTGAATGGATGGATAGGTATTGATGGTACATAAATTGACAAATGGATGGCTTCTGGTGTGGACAGATGGATGTGTAGGTGGGTGGATGGATGGAGGAGTAGGTAAGTAGCTAAGTAGGTGTGTGGATGGATGGATGGATGGATGGGTGGATGGGTGGGTGGGTGGATGGATGGATGGATGGGTGGATGGATGGATGGATGGATGGATATGTAGGTGAATGGATGCATGGAAGTATAGGTGGGTGAATAGCTAAGAGGACAGAGGGAAGAATGAATGGGGAATGGGTGGGTAGATAAATGTGTATTTGTTGGACGGGTGGATTGGGAGATAGGTGGGTGGATAAATGGATGAATAGATGGAGGAATGTATATGAAGGTGGATGTATGTATGTATGGAGAGATGGATATATGGGGAGATGAGTGGGTAGATGAAATGTATTTGGGTGGACAAATGGATGAATATGGGGAAATGGGTGGTTGGATGAATGGACAGAGAAAATATTGGTAGGTGGGTAGCTTATGGGTGGCACATAGATGGCTAAGTGGAAGGATGGCCAATGGGTTTACATCATAGTCTTGCTTCTCTTTGAAAATATTAATTTTTGTCTAATTGATAAATTACCCATTTAATGCACATTTCACATTCCCCAGAACTTTACTTTTAGCTAGTCCAAGAAGTGAAAGCTATTTCACTGTACACCTATGTTTCTTAAAGTATACTGCTGCTAAGAATTCTGTATGGCTGGCAAGATGGCTCAGTGGGTAAAGGTGCTTGCAGCCAAGCCTTACAATCTAAGTTCAATCCTCGGAACCAACATGGTAAAAGAAATGAACCAGTTCCTCTAAGATGTCCTCTGATCTACACACACACAGACACACACACACACACAGGGACACGCAGGCACGCACACACATGCTCACACACATACACTCACATACACACACAGACACACACAAATAAATAAATAAATAAATATTTAAGTAATTCTGTGAATTGTCTATTAAATACCCATTCTTAGTCATTTGACTGCTTGCTTATTTTTATTCATTTTAGAAGTTCTCTATAAATTACAGCAAAACTTATCTTCATAAATCTCTTGTGTATGGTATGTGTGCATATATCTAATGGACTTGACTTTGGTACATACGTCCTTTTAGGAGAGAAGGGCTATATGTGTATATGCTGTCCATGTGGGTCTGTGTGTGCATACATGTGCCCCCACCAGGCTAGAGGTCAATGTTGGGTGTCTTTCCAGGTCTCTCCCTACCTTATGCTTTGAGCCAGTGTCTCTCACTTACCTTGCAGCTCAACTGGCTAGACTAGATGGCCATCAGGCTCCAGGACTCCTCCAGACCCTTCCTTAACTCAGTGCCAGGGTTAGAGATACCCAGAGCTGCTTGGCTTTTGTTTTGTTTTGGATTTTTGAGACAGGGCTTCTCTGTGTAATATCCCAGGATGTCCTGGAACTCACTTTGTAGACCAGGCTGTTCTCCAACTCACAGAGATCCACCTACCTCTGCCTCCTTGGTGCTGGAATTAAAGGGGTGTGCCACTGCTCCCAGCCTGCTGTACCTGGCTTTTGGTGACTGGGTCACCGCCCAGCTCCACATAGGTGTCCTTAAAATCTGTTTTTGCAAGTTTCATCTTTCTTTCTTTCTTTTTTAGAGAGAGAGAGTGTGTGTGTGTGTGTCTCGCATGCGCACAGGCATGTGTCAGTTTCTTGTCTCCTTGGCTAGCCTCAAGCTTTCTATAACCTGAATTCAGTCCCCAAAGCTGGATATAGCGCCCACTTATAATCCTAGTGCTGAAGTGCAGGAGAGGCCAACAAGTGGACCCCTAGGGCACACTGGCCAGCCAGGATAGCCCAATTGCTAAGTTCCAAGTCTAGAGAGAGACTCTGTCTCAAAAAATAATATGGGGACTGAGAGATGACTCAGTAGTTAAGAGCTCTCGCAGTTCTTCAGAGGACCGAGGTTTGACTCCCAGCACCTACATGGCAGCTGACAACAATCTGTAACTCCAGTCCTAGGGACCTGTCTTCCTCTTCTGGCCTCTTGGGCACCCCACACATGCAGGGCACAGATGTACATGCATATAGAACACCCATATACATAAAATAAGTAAAAAGAGTTTAAAGTCAGCTGAAAAAAAGAGCCAGATGCAGAGGGTAGGGCACATTCCTTTAATCCCAGCACTCAGGAGGCGGAGTCAGGAGGATTTCTGTGAGTCTAGCCTGGTCTACACAGTGATTTCCAGGACAGCCAAGACTACATAGAGACCCTATCTCAAAAACAAAAGCAAAGTCAGAAGAGAAGTTAGTCCGTATGAGCCACTTTAAGGCTCTGTTGGATCCACTGACTCAGTGAGGTTTATTTCTCTCCTTCTGTCTTTTCTTTCAGAGGCTGGTCAGAGCCAAAGGTACCTTTTCTGGTGTTTTGGCTTCCTTATTATTTCTTGGAAGGTCCCTCCCTCATTTACCAGGCAGATGAGTGTCAGCCACATGGCTAACTACCATGCCTAAATCTCAAACTCCTATATGAATCTATAATAATTTTCTCCCTAAACCAAAATATAAAGAGAGTGAGGAAGAATCTCAACACTGACCTTTGGCCTCCACATGCAGACGCATACAGGTGTGCATGCTCACATTACACACGTGCACACATTACACACGTGCACACACATACACACACAGGCACACCAAAAAAGAAAGAAAATGAAATTTTAAAAAAGAACATAAGCCAGATGTAGTGTGTATGTCTTTAGTCCCAGCACTTGGGATGTGGAAGTAAGCAGATCTCTGTGAGTTCAAGGCCAGCCTGGTCTACGGAATAAGTTCTAGGACAGTCAGAGCTACCAATGAGACCCTGTTGATAGGATGATAGGAAGGAGGGAAGGAAGGAAGGAAGGAAGGAAGGAAGGAAGGAAGGAAAGGGGGAAAGAAAGAAAGAGAGAAAGAAAGGAGGGAAGAGAAAAATAAACATAAAATAGCCTAGTCCCCATATCTTGTAGACAAGAAACTAGAACCAGCCCGAGGCTCTTGGGGAAGCAAGAACAATAGCCCTTGGCAGGATCACTCAGTAGATATGTAGATAATCAGAATGGCCACCCCAGGCACTTGAGCCAGGAGTAGCAATGGCCCATGGAACCCGGATGTTGGGCACAGAGCACCAGTGGGGAGAGGCCTGGCTGGAAGCACAGGTCTATACCAGCACTACCTTGTATGCCCAGCATGCTGGGGTCGCTTTTCTTCTCCTTATCCTGCTTCTCAACCTTCGACTTGAGGTGCTCAATTTCCCTGCGCAGGTCAGAGACGACGTCAGTGTACTGTGCGATGCGATAGGAGACATTCAGCAGGTTACGCTTGACCTGATGGTGAGAACAAGTGCCCAAGGTCAGGCATGGCGAGAAGGGTCCTGAAGGACAGGCTTGAGAAATGACAGGGTGGGTGTGGTGACTGGCTCTGTCAACCGGACACACAACTTACAATCACCCTGAGAAGGGAATTATCCATGCGGGGCCGGGCTATGGGCATGTCGGAGGAGGATTAATTAAGTGAATAGATGGTGCCCACATGGGCAGCAGTATTTCCTATGTATGTGTGTGGGGAGGGTAGTTCTGAACTATATAACATGGAGAAACTTAGCAGAGCATAAGCAAGCATTAATTTGTGTCTTTAACTTGATTTTTCCCCTGTGGTGGATTATAACTTGGAATATGAATCAAAGTGAGCCTTTCTCATTTTGGGATTGTTTGTGTCTGGGTATTTTATCGCAGCAACAGAAATAAAATGTGAACACAGGGAAGGGGGGGGACCAACATCATTACCACATCATGCTATCTATGAATGTGATGGACCACATCGTGGGATGCATGTGGCCTATGGTGGGGAAGACTGGGCTAATATCAGTGCAATTCATCCTTAAAAAAGCAAAAAGTCTTCTGATCCTCTCTACAGCACACAGATGTGTTAAGAATGATGGGCATGGTGCATTCAGCCAGACACAGAAGAAGAATTCTGTGTGAGTGGCTTCTATGCAGCCTCCAGAGGAGTCACATTCTAGGAAAACAGAATGGTACAATCAGGGTCTGGGGAGAGGCTGGGAGTCTTTAAAGGAGTGTATTTAAAGGAGACTGAGTTTTGGTTGGTAAGGCATGTAAGTTCTAAAGATGGACAATAGTTCTGGTAGTACCACAGGGTGACTATACCAAAGCCACCATGCTGCAGATTCACAATGAGTAAAATGGAAATTTGGGTGGCCATAGGAATGACTCGGTAGGTAAAGATGATTGCCACCAAGCCTGTCGGCCCAGCACCTACATGGAGCTGACTCCTCCCACAAGCTGTCATCTGACAGCCACATGCTTGCCATGACATGCATATATGCACACACTTGCATGCACATACCAAATTAATATGGAATAAAGAAATTGCTGTATGAAGCCTGGCAGAGGTGGCACATGCCTTTAATCCCAGTACTTGGGAAGCAGAGGCAGTCAGATCTCTGTGAGTTCGAGGTCAGCCTGGTCTATAGAAAAATATTCCAGGACAGCCAGGGCTTCACAGAGATACCTTATCTAAAAAAAAAAATGAAAAATTTGTTCCATGTATACCATAATATAATAAAAGATTTCAAATGATCCATCAGGGTTTTTTTAAGCCTTTCATCAGTAACTATTGCTACCACTGATTGCCTGTGGGGAGGGGTGGAAATCCATGTTCATGTGGGTGTACACGTGTGTGCTCATGTGTGTACTGACCAGAAATCAACTTCAGGTATCTTTTAAGGCTCCATCCACCTTGTTTTTAAATTTTTAATTAATTAATTAATTAATTTTGAGGCAGTGTCTCATCATGTATCTCTGGCTGGCCCGAGTCTCCCTAATGTAGATCAGGCTAGCCTTGAGCTCACAGTGATCCACTTACCTCTGCCTCCTGAATGCTGACATTAAAGACCTGCAGCATGATGCCTAGCTCATCTTGTTCTTTGAGGGGACGCGCCTTGATGGTCTGGTGCTTGACAAAGAGGCATAGGATGACTGGGCAGCCAGCTACAGGATCTGCCTGTATCTTTCTTTCTTCCCAGCACAAGAATTACAGACCCATGTTGCCACGTCTGTTTTGTTTGTTTGTTTGTCTTTAATGTGGGTCTAGGGACTGAAGCCAGCCAGCTTTCCCACTCACCCTCGTCTTGATATTTTTTGCCCTGTAGGCATAGAGCAACGTGGTTCTTGACTCCTCAAAGCTGGTGCTGGCCGGGCTGATGTGAGCGATCATCACGGTGCGGCTGTTGCCTCCTAGGGCATCCTGCTCAGTGAGAACCACAGAATTGGGTTAATGGGATCCGTGTGTTCCCCACCTCACCAGTGACCCCAGGCCTCCCCTAGTATCATCAGAGGTCGGGGGAAAGGGCAGCTGGTGCTGGGGACCAGAGTGAGGCTTGTGCCTGGGAAGGAAACTCTCAGAATAGTGGGACCTACTCCAGCCCCTCCCCAGCCCTCTTACTACTGCTTTGACCAAGAGGGCAGATGTAGGAACATTTATTTACTCCTTGCTTATTTATTTATCTAGGGCAGCATCAAGTTCAGTACAAAGAAAAGTTTTCACAGGTTACAGCTAACCACAGATTGGTGCCTTGGGAAGTGGTGAGCTCCCTGTAACTAGGGGCATTTGAGGGAGGATAGACCATACTCGGGAAGGCAATGGGGAGTCAGGTAGTGGACACATAGTCAGACTTCTACAGAGCAATGTCTTCAGGGCTCTAGGCCTTTGTGCTGGCAGTTAATTTGTGGAAGATATTGTCAGCACTGGTGGCCCTTTTCCCACCTTCAGCAGGCGCGTGAGCTGGCTGGGGCACCCACCTTCAGCAGGCCCGTGAGCTGGCTGGGGCACCCACCTTCAGCAGGCGCGTGAGCTGGCTGGGGCACCCACCTTCAGCAGGCCCGTGAGCTGGCTGGGGCACCCACCTTCAGCAGGCGTGTGAGCTTGCTGGGGCACCCACCTTCAGCAGGCGTGTGAGCTTGCTGGGGCACCCACCTTCAGCAGGCGCGTGAGCTGGCTGGGGCACCCACCTTCAGCAGGTGCGTGAGCTGTCTGGGACACCCACCCTCAGCAGGCGTGTGAGCTTGCTGGGGCACCCACCCTCAGCAGGCGTGTGAGCTTGCTGGGGCACCCACCCTCAGCAGGCGTGTGAGCTGGCTGGGGCACCCACCTTCAGCAGGCGCGTGAGCTGGCTGGGGCACCCACCTTCAGCAGGCGCGTGAGCTGTCTGGGACACCCACCTTCAGCAGGCGCGTGAGCTGGCTGGGGCACCCACCTTCAGCAGGCGCGTGAGCTTGCTGGGGCACCCACCTTCAGCAGGCGTGTGAGCTGGCTGGGGCACCCACCTTCAGCAGGCGTGTGAGCTTGCTGTCACGGAAGTTCACGTACTGAGCGCGGCTGCCACCTTTCTCGCTGAGCGCGTTGATGCAGTTGCCCAATGCCAGCAGCGAGCGGTTGATGTGCGCACCCTCTTTCATTCTCTTGCCTCGGTTCTGAGTCTGAGCAGAAAGGTCAGGCTGAACATGGACTGAATCCCTTCCTACTGCTATCTTCCTTTCCCCATTCCCAGAGAGCAGACGTAAGTCCGAAAGGATGAGGAACGTCCCTGCCTGCCCTGGGGACCCCTTGACAGAACATCACTAGGAGAGTATTAAGCATCCATTCTCAGGAGATACAGAGCTGACTGACATAGGAAAAATAACCGACTGTGACTCAGACAACACTGGTTGAAACAAAATGCAAGTGAATGGCTTTGGCTACCAAGTACCCCACCCGTCTCCAACCTGAGACTTACCCTATACCCCACAGCTCCCCCTGCTGGCTGAGCATCCATAGCCCCATCTGTGGGAGATTGTGTTGTTTCATTATAAATAATTGTCCCACCCACTGGTTTAATTAAAAGCACTGGTTGGCCAAAGGCAGGCAGGAAGTGTGGGTGGGGCTACCAGACTAAGACAACTCTGAGAACAGGAAGCACAGAGCAGGCCAGGCAGAATACCAGAGAGAAGCCGGAGGGAGCAGAGGACAACTATGCTGCTCTAAGAAAAGGTACAGATCCACATGGCTGAACAGGATCAGAGTCATGGGTTAGATGAAGGGTAAAGAGTTAGCAAGTTATATGCCTGGGCCTGAGGCTGATCAGCCTAAAAACTATTGAAAGCATCTGTATGTCACTGTGGGACTGCGAGTCTGCGGGTCTGTGGATCTATGGGTCTGTGGGCTTAGACCTTGAGGTTAGGCCCGAAAGTACAGAACAGAAACCTCGTACTACACCCATCACCTGATCTTCCCAACACAGCCCCCACGTATTTCCTCTAAGGCACAGACTCTGTAGCAGTCCCCTGCCTCCACACATGATCAGGCTTGTTTCATCTGCTGCCCCATGATCCGCAGGCTTTGGGAAGCCACACCTGTCTCTGTGGTGACTGGACACCTACCTGCAGGCAGCTTGCCACAGTGAGTGTTCGATGTCATGAGCTAAATGAGCAGGTGAGATGTGTGCAGAAGCCAGCCCCACACCCATGGGGTTGCTCACACCCCCCTGTAACTCTTAGTTCCAGGGAATCTCTCCTGACCTTCACAGTACCAGGCATGCAAGTGGTGCATGGACATACATGCTGACCTTGAACTCCTTATGTAGCTGAGGATGGCCTTGAAATTCTGATTCTCCTCCCTCCACCTCTGGACTATATACATGTGCTAGGATTATCAACACATACTCCCATACTTGTTTTACACAGGCCTGACGATGGAACCCGGGGCTTCATGTGTGCCACTCAGTTAGATCCCTAGCTCCTTCTTTCTGTTTTCAATCTTGCTATGTCATCCAGGCCAGCCTGAAACGCATGATCCTCCCTCAGCCTCTCAAGTGCTGGGGTGACAGTCGTGTACCACCGCAACCAGCTCCAAGTCTGTATTATAAAGCAGGCACGGTGTCAAGCTTGAATTTAGCCAAGGAGGGCCATGGCTATGGAGATTACAAGCATCATTGCCTGATTTGTATGCTAGAAGGGCAAGAAAACGCCGCCTGCTGGTAACACTGGGTCTGCAAAGGCCTACATCAATTCCCTCTCTAGCCCAGCCCTGAGCTGGTTCCCTGGCTTGAAGGAATGTCTGGGCCACAGCATCTAGGAAGCACTGTAGGAAAACCAAGGACCCACAAGCTGGGAAGGACTGTGGCAAAGCAGCCTTTTCCTCCAGGGTGCCTGTGCAGCTCCAAAAGCTTCTCTTTGCACTCTAACCCAACCCCTCAGGCCATGTCTAGGCTCAGCCCTAAGGCTCCTGCCACAGGCTCTGGAGACTGAAAGCACAGGCCTCCCTGGATATTGCTATATGATTGCAAGTGTCGCCCCAACACATGGAGCTTCCCATGCACCAAATGGGACACCTCCAGCAGGTGCAGGATGAGCTGCCTGCTGCAAGGGAACCCTCTGGAAGCATTGGCTCCCTGCCTTCCTTCCTAAATGCTAAGATTCAGCCACCTCTTCTGGGCCCCGTGCTGTTCGGGGTGCCGGAGACATCTAACAAGGAAAGACACAGCCCCACTAAAACTGAGGGTGACGGACCCCAAGTTGAAAGATAGTAATGGCGTCTGAAAGCAGGTGCCCCTCAGAGGGGCTGTACCTGGGCTGCACGCTCAGCGCCTGCCAGATCCACCATGAAGAGCCTCCCGATTCGCACTTCCTCTGCCAGGTCGCTACCTCGGCTTTTCTGGTGCACAGTGACCTGCAGCACGGCATGGGAGCGGGAGGAAGTCTTGTTGGTAGCTGTGGGCTCCTGTGTACGCTGCCGGTTGCCTTTGGTGAGTAACTGCATGATCTGAGTGCAGAGGGGCAAAAAGGTAAGTCACATACCTGAGTGGGCACATATTCAATCTAGAGAGAGCCAAGAAAAAGGGGAGGGTGGATCTGGGGGTGGGACTCTCATAGCAGCAATTTCTGGTTTGTGGTGTTAAGTGATTAGTTAAATCAACTAGTAGAACTGAAGATTCTTGATTTATAATCCAATCTGCCCTTCTCTACCAATGACAGAAATGACATACATCACTAATGGATTACCTATCTCCCCCCTCCCCCATTTTAAAGACAAAAATCTTACTGTGATGCCTAGTTTTATGTCAGCTTGATGTAAGCTAGAGAGTTATCTGAAAGCAGGGAACCTCAATTGAGAAAATGCTTCCATCAGATATTGTCTTAATTAGTAATTGATGGAGAAGAACCCAATGGTGGCTGGTGCCATCCCTGGGCTGGTGGTTTGGGATGCTATAAGAGTGCAGGCTGAGCAAGCCAGTTAACATCTCTCCTGCATGGCCTCTGCATCAGCTCCTGCCTCCAGGTGTCTGGCCTGTTAAGAGTTCAGGTCCTGATTTTTTCCAATGATGAACCGTAGGCCAAATAAACCCTTACTTACGTTTCCAACTTGTCTTTTGGTCATGGTATATCATCACAGCAAAAGAAACCCTAAGACACACTGTCCAGGGTAACTCAAACTATGTAACCAGGGATGATCTTAAATTTCTGATCCTCCTGCCTCCGACTCCTAAAGCTAGGATTGTATGAGTGTGCCTCCACGTTCAGTTTAGACAGGTACTGAGGATGAAACCCATGGATTCATGCGTGCTGGGCAAGCACTCTACCAACTGAGCTACATCTCCAGCCCAACTCATCCCTTCTCCACAGAGCCTAGAGCAGCCCTGACCCTTTTCAAGTCACAACTCCAGGTGGCTGTAGAGCTATTGAGGTTGGCAATAAGCGTGAATCCCTCTGCTATGCAAACAGCAACCTCTGCTGAGCCCCTGCTGTGTAGGGACCAGGGCTAGGTCGGCAGTGTGTATTCAGACCATGGTAGCTCATCTCTGTCATCCTAACATTTGAGAGGCTGAGGCAGGAGGATTGCTATAAGTGTAAACCCAGCCTGGGCTACATAGTGAATGCCAGGCTGTAGGCTACCTTGTCTCAAAAAACAAAATCCAGGGCTAAATCAATGCAAAAAAAAAAAAAAAAAAAAGGACCGGACATAGGAGCATATGTTTGTAATCCCAGTACTGGAAAGAGAAAGAGTAGAATGATCAGGGCAGTGAGCCTACTTTTTGGCAAGTTCTAGACCAATAAGAGATCCTGTTTCAAAAAAATAAAAATAACAAGGTGGGGGACTGGAGAGATGGCTCAGCAACTAAGAGCACTGGCTGCTCCTCCAGAGGACCAGAGTTCAATGGCATCCACATGGCAGCTCGCACCCATCTGTAATTCCAGCTCCAGGGGATCCAGTGCCCTCTTCTGGCCTCTGTAGGCCATGCATGTGGTGCACAGACATACACAAGCAAAACGCTCACACACATAAAATGAAAATAATCCTTTTTAAAGAAGTTGTTCTCAAAGCCAGCTGGTAGTGACACACAGCTCTATTCCCAGCACTCGGAAGACAGAGGCAGGAGGATCTCTGAGTTTGAAGCCAGCCTGGTCTACAGAGTGAGTTCTAGGACAGCCAGGGATACACGGAGAAACCCTGTCTCATAAACAAACAAACAAATAAATAAATTTTAAAAGAAATGGAGACAGAGAGAGATGTGGCGTTAAACTTCATAAATCCCAGCACTCGGGAGGCAGAGGCAGGTGGGCCTCAGTGAGTTAAGAGGCCAGCCCTGGTCTAATTAGCAAGTTCCAAGCCAGCCAGAACTACATAAAGAGAACCTGTCTCTAAAAAAGAAAGGAAGGAAGAGGAGGGAGATGAGGGGAGCTGATGCAGAAAAATTTGCTGCCTGTCCTTATAAGGGAATAATCAATAGGTCAGCTTAGTGAATATGGAGCCAAGCTATGTTCACCTGGTATACTGTACTGAGAAGTGCCTGGGTCTGCACCTGGAGGCTGAGGGCAGCGTATAGGATCGATAAGTGATGTCTGTCTGGAGTTAGCAAGGAGGCATAGCTGACTGCAGAGATCTGAGATCTCAGACCAAGTCCAGATGCCCGAAACAGTTCAGCTTGGACCCTCCTGCTGCTTGCTGCTCGGCAAACTTAAAGGAGAGCTGTATGGGCTGGGCTGTGACTCTCACCTCTTGAGCATTTGAAGTGGATACTTCCGTGATGCCTGCAATTTGGATGCTGCCTCTAGAATCTTCTCTCAGCTCCAGAAACCCAGAAGATGGATTCAGGAGGTCACGAATGACTTCATTATAAATCTGGAGCATAACAGAAAGGTTGGAGCAAAGTAGCAAAGAATCATAAAGAAGGGGTTGGAAAGGGCTCTGGGTGTAAGAGGGGGCTCTTCAAGTCCCACAACCCACATAGCGGATTTCAACCATTTGTGACTCCAGTTCTAAAGGATCTGACACCCTCTTTTGGCCTCTGTGGCTACCAGGAAAGCATGTGGTACACAGACACACAGACAAGACAAAACACACCCATACACATAAAATAAAATTTAAGAACATTTTTTGAGGCAAGGTTTTTCTATGTAGTCCTGGCTGTCCTAGAACTTTACTCCTAGACCAGACTGGCCTCAGATTCAGAGATCCACCTGCCTCTGTCTCCTCAGTGCTAACATTTAAGGCAAGCATCACTATGCCCAGCTTAAATAATATTTTGATTATTTTACTAGTATGGGTGTTTAAACAGCATCTATGTCTGGATGAAGTGGCCTTAGAGGCCAGAAAAGGATGTTGGATCACCTAGAATTGGAGTTACCGACAGTTATGAGGTGCTATGTGGGTGCTGGGAATTGAACCCTGGTCCTCTGGAAAAGCAGCCACTGCTCCTACCTGCTGAGCTATCTCTCTAGCCCTCTAGAATATTTTCAAAAGAATCAACTGGAAGCCTGAGCTGTAGGAGAGCTCACAACCTGAGGATGAGGCAGTCTGTACATCCTGCATACATTTGCATAGGGATCATTCCACAGCTGATCCAACTAAGGCATGAGAGCCAGCTCACCTCCAGGTAAGACATAGACACACTATACTCCATGTTGTCCTGGGTCTTCTCGATGGCCTGGAAGAGGTCAGTGAGGGTCTGCAGGTAGATGCCAGGCTCTGCATCCATGCCCAGCATGGTGTGGGTCTTCCCAGCACCTGTGGGAGGGTGGGACTCAAAGGTTCTGTGCAATAAGAGCCCTGATACCCTTCATGGTTTCCGGGGGGGGGGGGGGTTCTCTATAAGAGGATACTACTGGGTCCCTCCCCATTTGCTCCCCTTAAAACTGGAACCATCACTGAGCTTGAATAAATGAAGCAGCCAGGTTCCAACCTACACAGACAGGATTCTAGTCCTCACCCAACAAGAAGAAAACTGGCTTCTGTGGCAATATATATTTAATAAAAATTAATCTGGAATGTCAGAGTTAACCACAGAAGGAAACCAGGTCAGGGACGGACGACCCACGCCTTCAATCCTAGCCTTAGGAATATGTAAGGAGGAAATTAAGAGAGCAAGAGCACCCCCTTCCCTTACTGAGGACTCTTGGAGACAGGCCTGAGGAGTTGTCTGGGCGGCTGTGGTTTGTCTCTGATGTTCCAGCTTTTCCCCAATATCTGGCTCTGGGTTTTCATTATACGCTAACTAGAGTTTGTGCAATAGACTTCATTCTGTAGACCGCAGACCGGTCAAGCATTCGTTACTCAGCTAAAGTCTTGGTCCTTCCTTCTTCCTCTCCTTTCTTATTTATTTGAGACAAGGTCTCATTATATAGCCCAGGCTAGCCTGGGACTTCTAAGCTTCTTGCCTCAGTTTCTCAAAGAATGGGATGACAGGCCTAGGCCACCTTTTGGCAAACACTAAGCTTCACTCGTAACCTCAGAGAAGAAATTCATGACCCTCCTGAACAGAAAGACACAGGCTGGGGTTGGATGTCGCATCAGCCTTAGGAAAGTTCCACCCCGATGGCTATGTGCTCTGAAACAACTAATCTTATTTCCTGGACTTTGTTTGTTTCTGTGAGGAAGGAACATCCTCTTTCCAGAAGTGTGGATGACAAAGCCCAGCACATAGGTGCCTGTAACTAGGTCCAATACTAGAATATTAGCCGAGAATGCATAAGGGCCTGGGTTCAATCCCTGGAACTACCAAAAATACATGGGTATGTGTATATGGGCTGGAGATGTCCACTAGAGAATATACATAACCCTGGATTCTATCTCTGGCACGGCATAAAGCAGGCACAGCAACACACACATAGAGATTGAGGCAGGAAAATTGGGAGTTCAAGATCATCCTTGGCTACATACTGAGTTTGAAGCCAGCCTGGTCTACCTGAGATCTTATCTCTAGAAAGGGGTAGGGGACCTCTGCTGGCACTAGCCCAGACCCTCCAAGAAACAATGCCCAACCCAGTACCTGAGGGGCCATAGGCGAAGACTGTCGCATTGTATCCAGAGATGACACCTTCCACTAAATGCTGAATGGTGGCGTGGTAAACAGCTTCCTGCAGACAGACAGGAGAACAGCGTCAGGGGACAGCCCAGCCTGAGTCAGGGACCGGCACTTGGGAGGCAGAGGCAGGTGGATCTCCGCAAGCCTGAAGCCAGCCTGGTTTACAAAGTGAGTTCTAGACCACCCAGAGCTATATAGAGAGACCCTTTCTTAAAAAAAAAAAAACAAAAAACAACAAAAAAACAGAAGACAAGGATGAGCATTTGAGAGGCAGAAGCAGGCAGATCCCTTTGAGTTTACAGCAAGCCTGGTCTACACAGTGAATTCCAATTTGGCCAGGACTATAGACTGAGAGTGCAGGATCCCTCTTCATGGGGTGAAACTTGGCAGAGAGTGGAGCCATGGGAAACAAAGACAGCAATGGCCGGGGGATACCCAAGTCATGAGCTCCCTTCAAGGAGAGATACCTGGAGCTGGTGAATGAAGCACAGATTAATCTGACTTGCACCAGCAGCCCCTGCTGCTGCAATCCTGAGTGTCCACTCTGGTGCAGCCCTGGCTGCTCATGGTTTCTCCAAGCTGGGCTAAAAGCCCTCAAACCTAACCTGCTTCTCGGTGGCTTCAGACAGGCACAGGCTAGGTCTGAATTTGGACTCTGCTGTGTGTGATGGGACCTCAGACAAATGCCTCACATGTAAAACAAGGAAGTGTGAGTGAGTGTGTGGGGGGGGGGGAGAATAGGGTCTCACGTAGTCCAGGCTAGTCACAACTTGCTATGTAGCTGAGGATGGCCTTGACCCTACCTCCTGGTGACTGGGGTCATGAGTGTGCATCATCATATCCAACTAAAAGGAGGTAATATTTCTGAATATTGTAAGGCTTGCAAGGGACGCTGGGGCCTTGAGTTTAGCAGTCAGCATGAAGTAGCTTGCTGACGACTGTCAGTGACCAGGTCCCTCTGTGGAATGCCATCATAACCTTGAACATGACTTCTACTCGGAGACTAACTAGGGAGCTGCTCTGCGTTACAATGATGGTTTAGTCCTGAACCTCAGTTCAGGTGACAGTGGTACTGTCAAAGGTGGCCAGCTGGACCTGGTGGCATAGGCCTTCAATCCAACATTCTGGAGGCAGAGGCAGGCAGACCTCTCTGAGTTCAAGATCAGCTGTGTCTACATAGCAAGTTCCAGGATAGACAAGAATACACAGTAAGAGCTATCTACAAAATCAGGCCCTTCTGTGTTAAGCATCCTTACTGAGATGTCTGCCTTCCTATGTCCCCTATAGCAGACATAGGGAGCAGCCTGGCATAAGCGTGACTAGAGAATGGTCCTGGATGCTTAGTTACTTAACAGAGGTATGAATCTATTCCCTATCCTGGTACCCACAGAGGCCATACTAACATGGGTCAGCCTTGAGGCTTAGCCAGCCAGTATAAATACATGTGCCCTCGGTTTGCCAGGTTTTGGAAGCCTAGGGGGTTCCCATTATCCCTGCTGAACCTCTAAGGTCACCGAGATGAATGAAGCCACTGTCCTGGGGTGACAGCTCTTCTAAGAATTGTCCCCAGACATGTGAACTATCCCTAGCTACTGGCTGCTGCAGGACATACCACTCTGATACCAAGTGAGGACCAAGTGGGAAACCATCAATGACAAGTAGCTCCAAAGAGCTTCTGATGACCACAGCCCCTTGAATGTCCAATCTTAGAAGCAGGAGGATTTCTGGGCAGGGCAGTGCACATCTGTAATCAGCATGTGGGAGGCTGAGCAGATGGACTGGGAGTTTAAGGCAATTTTACAAAGTGAATTGTGCCAGCCTGGGCTATATAATGAGACCTTGTGGGGAAAGGGGGAGAAGCTGGGAAGGTGGCTCAGTGGTTATGGTTAAGAGCACTGGCTGCTCTTTCAGAGGACCTAGATTCAGTACTCAGCACCCACATGGTACACAACTGTCAGTTCCAGGGGACCTGATACTCTCTTCTGGCCTCTGTGGGTACCGGGCATGCACATAGTGCATTTGTATATATACAAGGAAACAGTCATACACATAAAAAAAAATAAGAATCATAAAAAACAAAGAAGAAATCTGTTATTGAATGCAGGTTAGCTGACCTTCCCTCTCACAGGAGGACAAGAATGTGTGGCATGCCATCGTGTGCTGCTACACTTGGGTCCCCAAATCTCCCCTAGATACTGTTACCCTGGTGCTGTGACATTCCATTTCAGGAGTCCTGAGTTCAAATCCTGCCTTCATTGCTATCCCTGATGAGCCCTGGCTCCTGCTAGGATGTGTGGTTAGGTTGCATGTAGTACCTCCTTCTGGTCTTACAGGGAGTGGTAATGACATGATGTGTGAGAAAGAGCAAAGCCTAGCCCAAGGCATACCATACAATTCCCCTCAGCCAGGGGGCTCCACGGTCACATAAATGCCTAGCCCAAGGCATACCATACAACTCCCCTCAGCCAGAGGGCTCCACGGTCGCATAAATGGCTCAGATGCTGGGAGGTGGTGCACACCTTTAATCCCAGAGGCAGAAGCAGGCGGATCTCTGTAAATTCGAGGTCAGCCTGGTCTACAGGGAGAGTTCCAGTGAGTTCCAGGACTGCCAGGGCTACACAGAGAAACCCTATCTTAAAACAAACAAAAAACAGGCCATAGACAACCCCAAGTCCAGAGAGGACAACCTTCCCTGCCCAACACAGTAGACCAACAAACATCTAGCACTGGACCTTGCTGTGTGACTTCCTGGAGGCTCCTTGTCTGTTAGATGACCATTAAAAGTTCCTCTGGCCAGACCCCTGCCTATCCTTATGACAGCTTTCAGCTTAGAAGTCCCTCCTCAGAGAGGGCTTTGCTGGCCATCACGTTATGAGAAGGACACCTGTGCTCAGTTTTTTCTTGCCCAGTGGTGGTGTGGGAAAGGCCTGTGTGTCCTGATATCATGTGAAATGAAGGAACAGTGAGCAAACTCAAGAGAAACTCCCAGAGTGGACCACAGGACCTGGCCACCTCTCTGTCCACAGGAGGATGTCATATGCTTGACCCCTGGGATGGTTTTCTCCCCACACCCTTAATACAGCCTGGGAGCCAGGTCCAGGGAGCTCCTGGAGTTAGAGGCAGAGGTGGTGGTTTGAACCTGAGATGCATGCTGGTCAAACACGGTGTCAAATATAAAGGTGCACTCTCGCGACCGGTGTGCACGAAGTGTGTTCTCTGGGTCTTCGCCTGGGTCCATGAGCACAACCACCTGAATGCAGCAAAACAGAGGGGTCAGGGGAGGGCCAGTCAGACTCTGGCTGTTCATCCTAAAGATTAAAGCACATCTTTAATCCCAGCACTTGGAAGGCAGAGACAAGTGGATCTCTATGAGTTCAAGGTCAGCCTGGTCTACAGACAAAGAGTTTCAGGATAACTAGGGTGGTTACACAGAGAAACTCTGTCTCAAGAAAAAAAAAAATTGTACCATCACTGCTAACCTCAAGGTGTCTTTCTAATTTGCTTCTCTACTTCAGTCTTTGAGGAAGGGTCTCTCACTGAGCCTGGAGCTCACCATTTCAGCTAGACCTGCTGGCCAGCAAGCCCCTGGGTTCCTCCTGTCTCTGCTCTCTAGTTCTGAGGTTATATCTGCTTTGAGTAGGTTCTGGGGATCCAAACTCGTCTCCTTAAGCTTGCACAGTGAGCACCTTACACTGGGGGGACAGTGTCTCCTACTGTTACTCGCCCAAGGCATACCATACAACTCCCCTCAGCCAGTGGGCTGCACAGTCACATAAACAGCTCAGATGCTCAGTGTCAAACACCTTTAGTCCCAGCACTCGGGAGGCAGAGGCAGGTGGATCTCTGTGAGTTTGAGGTCAGCCTGGTCTACAGAGTCCAGGACAGCCAGGGCTACACAGGGAAACCCTGTCTCAAAACAAAGGCCCCAGACAACTCCAAGCCCAGAGAGAACAGCCTACCACGCTTTAACAACCTCCCGGCAATACAACACCACCCACCCACTCTGGCCTCATAGTGACAGGGGCTCCTGTAACCTAATCTCATCAGAGAAGGCAAGAGGCTGGGGGATCTGTAGAATCCTGGACTGGGGACTCCACTGCTGCATTCTCTTCACAGGACAGGAGAGAAAAGGACTACCCTAAAGCCTCCAGCCCATGCTCCATTTCTCGGAGAGTCTGGCAGTCCCCAGGGCCCCTCCATCCCCACATACACTATTATCAAGCAAGCCTGTTAAGATCCTTGGGGACAGAGGGATTAAAGGAGCCTGCCCCAGAGACAAGGGGGGCAGGGAAATGGTTAGAGGTCAAATACAGCCTGGTTGGTGGAGACATGGGCTGAGCATCAGTGAGGAACCTAGGACCTAGGGGCAGAGGTGGGTGACTCTGAGGGTCCTGTCACATGACCACTACTTGCTCCTTTTATGTTCTTAGCTTTGGAAATCAGAGTCATGAGAGGCTGCGTTCTGCCAGGGCTTCTCCTGGCTTCTGGCCAATGCTTGCTCCATAACATAGCTTTCTGTTTTCTTTCCTCCTGGGGACGCACTGTGTCACAGAGGTGGCCAGGCAGTGGGGATGCACTGTGTCACTATGGGCCAGGCAAGGGCTGCAGAGAGACTTAGATGCATCTCCAGCCAGGGTCCTCTAAACAACAGGGCCTGGGAAGGGACTTTGGAGCTGAGAGTCTTAGAAGTGGGCTCTGGACCCCCAGAGCTTGGTTTCTAATCCCAGCCTGGCTCTACTGCTCACACTGGTAGGAGCCTATGACACCATGTCTCTCACTCAGCCTTCATATTTGTAAAGTAACGGTAATCACAGAGCCTGCTCACTAAAAGGCCCTAAAAGCTGATAAGAAAACACACACAGACTCCTGGGTATTCAAAAGGTACCTGCTGCATTGGATCTTGAATCAGAAATATATATATTTATTTTATTCATTTAATGTGTGTGTTTGTGTGAGGGCAGGAGTGTTCATGTCATGGTGGGGACAACCTTTGGGAGTTGATTTCTTCTCTCAAACTTGTGCGATCTGGAATCGAACTCAGATGATCAGGCTTGCACACAGACACCTTTCCTTGCCAAGCTACCTTGTCGGCCTCAAGAAAAATTCATTCTTGTTGTTATAATGAACATTATCCTTATTTGCAGATGATTTGCACAGATATGACTGTGCAAAAGAGACCTTCACTACTCCAGGAGAAGAATGTTAGACTGAATAGACACTTTTAGCAAAGTGGTGAGATACAGAGTCAACAACAATAAAAAAAAAAAATCAGTAGCTGGGACCAGTAAGATAGCTCTGCAGATAAACTTGCTATGCTATGCACGTGTGACAACCTAAGGCCCATCTCCAGGACCGTTGGGTGGCAGTTTGAATGAAATGTCCAGCATAGGCTCAGGTACTTGAATAGATGGTCCCTGGTGGGTGCTGCTGTTTGGGAAGGACTTGGAGGTGGAGGCTTGCTGGAGGAAGTATGGCCCTGGGGGCGGGCTTAGGGGATTGCCAATGTGCCCTCTTTGCTTCCTGTTTGCAGGTCAATGTATGAGCTCTCAGCTTGCAGCTCCAGTCGCCAGGGCTCTACCTGCCACCATGGACTCTGTCCTGGACTTGACACAAGCTAAAGTCACTTGAGAAGGAACCTCAACAGAAAAAATGAGATGAGGCTGTAGGCCAGCCTGCAGAGCATCTTCCTAATTAGTGACTTAGTGAGAAGAGCCCAGTCCATTGTGAGTGGTGCATCCCCTGGGTTAGTGGTCCTGGGTGCTGTAAAAAAACCAAGCTGAGGATGACTGACGAGTATCTCAGGCCTTTAGTCCCAGCAGAGGCAGAGGCAGGAGTATTTCTGTGAATTTGAGGCCAGCCTGGTCTACAGAGTGAGTTCCAGGTCGGTTACACAGAGAAACCTTGTCTCTAAAAAACCAAACAAACAAACAAAATGCAGGCTGAGCAGCACTCCTTTATGACCTCTGCTTCAGGTCCTGCTTCCAGGTTCCAGGCTGAGTTCCTGTCCTGACGTCCTTTGATGATAAACAGTGAGTGATATGGACGTTTAAGCCAAAGAAGCCCTTCCCCAGCTTGCTTTTGATCACGTTGTTTTATCACAGCAACACTAACCCTGCCTCAGACAGACTCTTAGCCCTCTGGAACCACAAGCTAAATACACTCTTCGATAAGCTGCCTTGGTCACGGTGTTTTATCACCGCAATGGAGAAGTACCTAACACACCTTTGTAAAGGTAGGAGAACTGACTTCACAAAGTTGTCCATGTCTACAGTGTGACATGTGTGCCACAGACACACTCAATGTTAATACAAAAACAATAATAAATGTGTAACCTTTTTATAGTGTTTCTCAACGTGTGGGCCGTGACCCCTTTGGAGGTCAAAATGACCCTTTCACAGGGATTTGCTAAGACCATCAGAAATATCAGATATTTATATAACAGTTCATCACAGTAGCAAAACTACAGTTATGAAGTAGCAACAGAAATCATTTTATGGCTGGGAACCACAACATGAGGAGCTAATGATGAAAGGGCCAGAGCATTAGGAGGGTTGAGAACTACTATTATATAATAACAGATATCTAAGGAAGAAGTCAGTCAAATGCTCCCATTCCCAACTGCTTCAGGGAAAAATACTTGGGAATAAACCCAACCAAGTAAGTGAATGGTCTCTGTAACGACTTTAAAACACCTGAGAGAGATTGAAGACAGCACAACATGGAGAGATCTCCCATCAATCAAGACTAAAAATACCAAAGGTGAGCTACAGATTCAGCACAGTCCCCATCAGTGTACCAACACTGACTACTCTGAGCACAAAGACGACTCACCATAGGAGTTTAACCCTGTACTACAGAGGCATCCTAAGACAAGCAGCATCGTACTGTGGCTAGAGAGATAGCTCTGCCATTAAGAGCACTTGTTCTTGCAAGGGACCTGGATTTGCTTCCCATCACACATTAGGTAGCTCATAACTACTTGTGACTCCAGTTCCAAGGGGTTCAGTGTCATCTTCTAGGCTCTATGGGCACCTACATGAATGTGGTGCACAGATATAACTGCAGTGATGTATTGTACATTTAATAAAATCAGTCTGGAATATCAGAGGACAGAATCACCTACAGCCAAGCCATGAAGGTCAGGGAGTGGTGACCCATGTCTTTAATACCATCACTAGGAGACAGAGACCAGTCTGGATCTCTATGAGTTCAAGGCTTAACAGCCAGGCAGTGGTAGCTCACACTTTAATCCTAGAGTTGAACCAGGAAGTAAAATAGCTGGGTGGGGAGGGAAATTAAGCATTCTGTCTGAGCGACTAGTCAGGCTGGGGGACCCCTGAAGACAGGACTTACTCTCTTCTACCTGAGAAGATGGCTGAGTGAGAAGTGGCTGTGGACTGTTCCCTCTCTCTGATATTTCAGCTTTCCCCCAATAACTGGCTTCGGGTTTTTATTATAATACTAGATAGAATTCATGCGGTACATAAGTATTCAGCATCCTTAACCATGGTAGAAATGCAAATCAGAACCACTTTGAGATCCCATCTCACCCCTGTCAAAATGGCTATCAACAAATGCTAGTGGGTCATCCACTGTTGGTGGGAAGACAAAGTTGTGGAGCCATCCTGGAAGCCAGTGTGGAGGTTTCTCAAGAAGCTAAAAATATGCTGGCAGAAGTGGTATGTGCAAACCTTTAATCCCTGCACCAAGAAGGCAGAGGCCTGTGGATCTCTGAGTCAGAGGCCTGCCTGGTCTACAGAGTGAGTTCCAGGACAGTCAAAGCTACATAGTGAGACCCTGCCTTGGAAAAAACAAACAGAAAGAGAGGAGGAGAAAACGATGAAGGAGCAGTAGCCACACCAACCCTGGGCATGTAGCCAAAGGTCTGTACACCCCACCACAGGCATGCCTGCTCATCCATGCTCACTGCCGCTCTACTCTCAACAGCTAGAAAACACAACAGCCTAGATGTTCATCAGCTGACAATGGATAATGAAAGTGTGATACATATATGTGTGTGTGTGTGTGTGTGTGTGTGTGTGTGTGTGTGTGTGTGTATGTATAAAGCATATGCAGCTGTAAAGAAAAATAAAATTGTAAATATTGTCAGTAAGCCAATGGACTGGAAAGTGAAGTTACCCAGAAAGACAGACAGCACATGTTCTCTCATATGTAGATTGTGGATTCCTTTTATACACAGGTTCTATGTGGTCATGAAATGGAGTGGGCACTAGGCGGGGGCTCACAAGAGAAGAAAATTACTTTTGGCGTGAAGTTATTCTATGATTAAGCTTCAGTAAATATAATCTATGCTTTGTTTAAAACCCAAAAAGTCATGGTTGTTTGGATCAGCATCTGACCATTTATGAGAAATCTTAAATTTCTGAGCCTGCTGTTAAGAATTCCTGCTTACATTCCCCTTCTAATGCATCTCCTTTTTTTGATCAGTGATGTTACTGGTGGTGTGGTGTTCTACTTAGGAGTATTTCTACACAATTTATTTCTGTTAATTTTTTTTCTTTCTTTCTTTCCATCCTTTTGTTGTTTTGAGACAAAGTTTCTCTATGTATTCCTGATGTATGTAGTCCTGGCTGTTCTGAAACTCACTTTGTAGACCAGGCTGGCCTTGAACTCACAGAGTGTGGGGATTCAATAAAAGCTTCAGAAGTATCCGAGATATCAGAGGGAATCTATCCACAGCCTATGTGGGGATTTAATAAAAAGCTCCAGAAGTTCCAGAGCTCTAACCACAGTCAGTCTAGGAGAATCAGAGAGTGGTGATTCACACCTTTAATCCCAGCACAGGGAGTATCCCCTTAATCCCAACTGAGTTCTAGGTCATTTTAGTTTACAGAAGGAGTTCCAGGCTCCCAAGCAGGCAGCGGTGGGGCCACGCCTTAATTTACCAAAAGGGTATTTAAGACAAGGATAGAAAGTCATGAGGGGAAGCCAAGCCAAGGGAAGTGAGGCTGAGGAAGCTGGAAGACAGCTGAGTAAGATCTGATTGTGGTGTTTATTCTAATATCTCTGACTTCCTCAGAGATCCATACCCGAGTCTCATTTATTCGTGCAACAGAGATCTGCTTGCCTCTGCCTCTTGAGTGCTGTAATCAGCACCTGGCCTGAGTTTCGATTTTATTTTGGTAGTTTTCATCTGAGTTCTCATATATAAATTTAAATCCTAAAAATAATGTGTGAGGAGCTGAAGAGATGACTTGGTAGTTGAGACTGCTTGTTGCTCTTGTTGAGGATCCGATTTGATTCCCAGCACCCACAGTGGCTCACAGCCATTTGTAACTTCAAACCCATGGGAGCGAGTGCCTTTTTATGACCTCCACAAGCACCAGGAATGCAAAACACTCATACATACATAAAAAATAAAAATAAATAAATCTAGCCCAATTCCAGTACTCAGGAGGCAGAGGCAGGCAGATCTCTGAGTTCAAGGCCAGCTTCGTCTACAGAGTGATTTCCAAGACAGCCAGAGCTACACAGAGAAACTGTCTCAAAAACTAAAATAATAATGATTTTTTAAAATGTAAGATTGTGTGACCAAAAAAAAAAAAAAATGGGAAAGGTCAGAATTGTGAATGTGTCTACAAGGTTAGATGATGCTGGATCAATTTGAGCTTCCTGATTTCCTTGCTGAAGTCAGATGCTAGAATATGTGAAGAGTGAATGTGTGCTGTGGACATGGGCACAGACATGCCAAGGACCCTACTGCATCAGGCCCTTGGGAGTGGCAAAGCCTTCCCTGAGTGAGGCTCAGAAAGATTGCTATGCCTCCCTCTGTTCTGAGTGCAAATGCTAAGTGTGTGTGGACGGTGCCAGCCATAGATTTCTCCCCCTGGATATTTGTAGCCCGAAGACTGCTCCCTACAAAGCCCACCCCTCCTGCCTCCCTTTCAACTGTATAAAATAAACATGCTGAGTGCGCAGGGGGCTTCAGCTTCTGCATCCAAGAGCTGAGTCAACCCAACCCCAGCTTATGTGTGTTTTTCCTTCATTCTCTCATGTCCTAGTCAGGTTAATCCTGGAGCATGCTGAACTGACAAGAATGTTCCTGGGTTTTTTTTTGTTTTTTGTTGAGTTTTTTGTCTTGTAGGTTTTGTTGTTATATGCTGTCCCTTGAGTCTTGATGCTTTAGCATGAGCTGTCTTTTAAAGATTTATTTTTATGTGTATGGGTGTTTTGCCTGCAAGTATGTGTGTTACCACATGTGCTTGGTACCCACAGAAGCTAGTAGAGAGTGTGTGATCTGGTACTGGAGTTTACATTTGACTGTGAGCTGCTACATGGGTGCTTCTTCTGGAGAGCAGCCAGTGCTCTTAACTCGTGAGCTATCTCTCCAGCCCCATTCACTATCTTCTGTACCTGCTCACAGTCTTGCATCCACACATTTCAAGGACTGGTCCTGCCCTCCCTCCTTAGCCCCACTTTCACAGCTGACAAATTACTTCATTGTTGTGTACAATGGCACCTGGTGTACAGTTTAGAGTGACCTTGGTGCTGATTCACCCTAAGGGCAGCTTTGCCAATGTGCCCTCCCCAGAGTGCTGAGCCCTAGTGAGCAGCCCTTGGCAGAGATCTATGTGTATCCACGTCTTGGGTTGTTGGCTTAATGGAGTGCAAACACCCTGCCTGAGCATTGCCTCACGGACCACCTCACTAATCTCCCTAGTGACCAATAGAGACATTCTGTCCATCTCACAAAGCCTGGCTTGAGATTTCTTCTAAGTATGGTTAAAGGCAAAAGCTTCTGAGGTGTAGGCAACTGAGTGTTCTTTCTCTGAAGGAGAGTCCCCAGTTATGGCCACCCTGCAGCCAGCAATTACCTGAAGTTTCTGAAGTCAGACCTGACATGCTAATGTGTCCTACCAAGTCTCCTGCCACACCATCTGTCCTATGTTCCCACTTTGGTGTATCAGCAGAGCCCTTTTTGGAGCAGACAGTACCAAGGAACTAACGCCCTTTCTTTGGGAGTCCAAGGCAAGAAAAGAAAAGATTTTAAGAGGCTAAGTAAGTGCTTATCATGCAAAAATAAGTAGGTGAGTTTGATCCCTAGAACCTGAATAGACCCGAAAGACCTAGCTGGGCATGGTGGCACCCAACTGTAGTCCAACCACTAGGTGTCAGAGGCAGGAAAGTACCCAGGGTTCATTGCTAGCCAGCCTAATCAATGAGCCCTGGATCCCAATAGCAGTCTGTGTCTCAAAAACCAAGAAGGGCTTATGAGATGGCTCAGCAGTGGGTAAAATTACCCTACTGTCAGACTCGAGGACCTGAGTTTGGTCCCTGGATCACACAGGAGAGAAGAAAACCAAAGCAAGTTTTTCTAACACACACACACACACACACACACACACACACACACACACACACACACACACACACACACACACACACACACACACACACACACACACAACCAGCTCCAGCAAATTGTTCTCTCCCTCCTTCTCCCCCTCACACACACACCCCAGATAAAACTTGTATAGAAAGCTCTTGTCCGCTCAGCTCTGCCTAACAGAGCCAGTCCACCAGGTGTGCCTCTGTAGAGTGAATGTCTCCTGTCCTCTTGTCTCACCTGCTCTCCCACTTTGTGGGCGATGACAGTGGCTCCTTCCTCCAGCTCTGTACTGTTGAGTGGGCGGATCCGAAGCGCCACCTGGGGACAGGGCACAGGTAGCACCAAGACCCTCAGCAGGACTCCACTTCCCATCTACTTGTGGTCTCTGTGTCAAACTTAGACCCTACTAGCATGCTGTTCCTGCCTCCCAGAAAGGCTCTGAGGAATTGGTGCTGACATCACTGCCATGGAACAAAGAGGAGCAACTTGCCCAAGGTCACATAGCTGTCTGTTTTTGCTGTGATACAGAGGGAATACACCAGACCTTTAGGAGCATTCAGGAGACGGAACTTGGACTTTGCGTGTACCTCAATTCTGCCTAGCCCATGTGTAAGGGTATCTTTGATGGTACATGGATGACATGGGCCAGTCTATCTTAACCAGTCACAGGTGTCAGTGGGTTCAAATTCAGTTCATCCCCAGGCCAAACAGGGACAAGCAGACTGGTAGATGGGCCAGGATGAGGCCTGCCCCACAGCTGGGGTCATATTCTAGACCCTGGGCTTCAGAGAATCAGGGTGCAGACCTAAGTGAGCATCACTGGGTCCAAGGAAAGTAGGAACCAGGAGTGGAACACTGGCCCTTAAAGGACTGAGGAGACCTGATCCAGGAGTACAGGGCTTGGGGTTTCTTGGAAGGGGTAAAGAGAAGGGGCTGAAGCCATCGGGGGCTTTGAGAGAGGGCACTCACCATGAGCTGCTGATCCTTGGGTTCCAGCTCCCTCAGGGCTGGGCTACCCCGAGCTGGAGAGGGGTCTGTGGTCTGGTGGGAGGGCATGCTGCAAGTCAGAACTGGAGGGCCCTCAGCTAACCCAGCAGAGGCGAAATCTTCCTAGATCAGCCCCGCCCTACTCCCCAGGCTCACTCTGGTGACATCAGCTGGGTCCCCAGAGGTGGGGCTGGGCAAGGGTTGATCTCATTTACAAACCTGGTTATCACCTTTACCTATCTCTTTTGCCAGGTCAGACCTCATGGTCTGAATGTTTCCCAAGCAGCCATACAGAGCTCACACTGTGATAGGGCATGACAAGTATGTCCACCTTACAGAATCCCAGTGTGGTGCCTTCTCATCTAGAGCCCAGGGGTAACAGTCACTCAAACAGGAGCCACCTCAGAACAGCAGGTCAGCCAGTGTTTATGGCTTCCCACTCAAGGGGACAAAACAGCAAGCAAGAGCAGCTGTCAGGACCAAGTTTCTGGTGGAATTTCCAGCCATTCAATGGTGGATTTACTGCTTCACCTCTTCCACAGGATCCTGGGGATATCCTGTTCTGAACTTCCCAGCCCAGCCAAGACTGCACCAGCAATGTCACTAAGGTAACCTAGGGTGGCACAAGCTATTAAGAGCCAGGCTTGGGGACTGGAGATTGTTTAGCAGGTACAGGAACCTGCCATGAAGCTGACAACCTTAGTTCTATCCTTCGGATTCACAGTGAAGGGGATCAACTCCTGCAAGTTGCCCTCTGACCTCCATATACATTCGGCACACATACGAAGTATGGGAAAACAGACAAAACCTATCTGTAAGAGCCAGGCTCAGGAGCTGTGCAGGGAGTAGAGGCACTTTGCTTACAGGTATGGAGACCTAGGTTCAATTCCTGGGGTGCACTCAAAGAAAGAAATCCTTCTTGCAGGTTCCCCTGACCTCCATAAGCATGCACACACACACACACAAAATAAAAACATTAAAAAAAAAAAGAAAGCCATGCTTAGTGGGAAGGTGGTGGTCCACAGCTTTAATCCCATCACCCAGGAGGCAGAAACAGGCAGATCTCTGAGTTCAAGATTAACTTAATCTACAGAACAACTTCCTTCCAGTACAAACCAGGATTACACAAGGAGATCCTGTCTTGAAAAATCAAAACAAAACAAAAACAAAAAAGAGCCAAGTTTGGTGTTCCAAACTACTGCTTTGGGTGGAAATCTACACAAAGGGGCTGGAGAGATGGCCCAGCAGCTAAGAGCACTGGCTGTTCTTTCACAGGACCCAGGTTCAATTCCCAGCACCCACAAAGCAGCTAGCAAGTGCCTGTTAACTCATTCCAGGGGATTCTGGCCTCCAGGGCACTGCACACGTGCTACACATAGAAGCAGACAAAACACCCATACACACAGGGGGGAAAGTTGCCCTTTGGTGGTGCCACATGCCTTTAATCCCACCACTCTATGGGAAGTAGCCAACCTCGTCTACAGTTCTGGTTCCAGAACAGCCAAGGCTACAAAGAGAAACCATGGCTCTAAAAACAAACAACAAAACAAGCTACAGCTTGAGCCCATGGAACCCAAATCTGGGCTGTGAAGACTGTGCCTAGAACTCAAACTAATGAATGGCACATGGGTCATGGGAAAACTTCCAGACTCCCCTGAAGCAAGCCTCACCCTACCTTGGGAATCAAACCAATTAGCTGTGTGAGGCTAAAACTACCACTCCTTAGGTCACATTCCTCTTCTTCCTTAGCATCCAAGTCAACCTTGGGCATCAGGAAATGCTTGCCACAGGGCAGAGAAGAGATTAGGGTTCAGGGAAACAGCTCCTCCCATCCCCCAGCCTCCTGGAGCCATGGTAATGAAGCCTGTACCAATGCCAGGAGCCTAAGAAAGCACAAGCTTCCTGAGGCTTCACAAATGCTTTCACTTAGAAACCACAGAAAACAATCACGACCAAGTTTCAAATAATGAAAATCTTAGCATTATTAAAAATCTTTGAATGTATGCTGGGCAGTAGTGGTAGCACACACCTTTAATCCCAGCACTCAGGAGACAGGGGCAGGCAAATCTGAGTTCCAGACCAGCCTGGTTTACAAAGCTAGTTCCAGGACAGCTGAAACTACACAGAGGAGCAGTTTCAACACAACAAAAACAAAAAAACTTACAAATGAGCTGTAAATGTGTGCATTTTCCATCTCACTGCTGGGAAACTGGAAAAATATGTTTAAACAAGCAAGTGGCCAGTACTGTGGGTGAAATTGCGGAAGGGGTCTGCAACCATGAGGGAGCCTCAGAGAGGGTGAAGGAATAGAGGCCCTAAGACCCAGGAGGAAAGGTGAGCCACCTGAGGATGATGCATACCAATGTTCTTTGCTGGAGGTACATACGTGCTCTGCAGACATACCACGGCTGTGGGCCCAGCCTGGGGTGGCTCTCTAGTCACAGGAGATGCAGAGCCAAAGTGGGGGCCTACAAAAGGCAGGATGCATAGAGCACAGCTACAACTCACCCTGGGTGAAGCCCATCTATACCAGTTTTGTTTTCTCCATTGGACACTAGGTAACTGCAGAGAGTCGTTGAGTCTATGTGGCTGGCCCCTCTGTACCTGTTTTCCAACCTGTCCATTCTGAAAAACCTAAAGGTTCTGTAAGGTGACATGAGCATTTTCTCAGAGACAGATGAAAGATATTGCATCTGGGACGCAGTACACTAGCTCCTGGCTAGATTTGAGACAGGCTCTCAATAAGCCAGGAGCAAGTGTGCAAATACTCTAAGGACAAGGAATGGGCAAACCTTAAGGCCACTGCAGAGAGGAGCAAGACAGCATTTTCACACAGGGTTGCTTTTATTTCCACATCCAACCTGCGCAGAGGCCCTGCCACAACCTCAACAGGTGAGGTGCTGGGTGCCTTCAGAGCCGCTGGCACAAGTAAGTGGTGGGTGAGCAGTCCCCTGCAGGATTCCGGGCCATGCCCAGGGACAGCAAGTCCATGAATGGGAACCCCACTGAGCTGCAGGTGGAGGCTCTGGAAACACCATAGGCAGCAGGCATGAAAGGAGCCACCAGGAGCCAGGCTGCAGTGAGGCCGCACAGCAGACACGGCATAAACACCCAAACAGGGTAAACGAGAGCGGGGCCTCGGGTGTCCCCACTGTGGACCCAGGGGCTGAAGGCACAGAGCTGTCGGGATAAAGAACCCCAGGTGCACTCGCAGTCCAGAGCAAGAAAACAGAAGAGAACCCAGACCAAGGTTCTCTGAAGGGTGGCCTCAGATCCTGGGCACGGCACGGTGACACTGCAACAGATGACCCATCATTAGTTATCCACAAAGCAAGGACAAACAGCTGGATTTTTCACCAACCATACACCAGGCCCCATGAGAGGCAGTGCCTCTGGCCAATGGCACCCCCATATCACCCGGCACCCCCATATCACCCGAGGCTCAGCTGTCATGGTTCCTCAGGGACCCAACACTGCACACAGGCAGACACTCACTCCTGGTCTGTGGCTACCAACACAGGGTGACTACTGTGCCTGATTCTCATCTTTGCATTGCCAGCAATACCCTCATGCCAGCCTCCGCTTTTTCTCAAGTTCCCTATCAACCACAAGTGGCGGCACTACCATCGGCCTGGGGTGTCTTCTATGTTGCGGTCTAAAGCAGCCACTCAGCAGCACCCATTCCTTCTTTGTGTTCACAAGTCTTACCACAGTGCTGAGGTCACTCCTGATTTCCCAGAGGAATGACCTCCTCAGTGACAAAAAACTCAATGGTCTCCTCCTCCCAGTCATCCACATTGCTGTCCAGCTCGTCAGTGTCCACCCCTGAGAAGACAGAGAGCAGGCTGACCCCCGGGGCATGGCTGTAATGCCAGCTGCAGAGATCTAGTCCACACCCTTGAGGGACCACTCTACTTGCAGACAGCCAAAGCATGGTTACCTCCTCGCAGTTCTAGACGCTCAGTCTTCTGTTTCATGTAGAGTTCCTGGGCCATTTTTCGGTATTGCCGGAAGTCCTCCATCATGGTCCGCCTTCTTTCCACCAGTTCCTATTAGGAGGGGGAAGGACTCATTTCCTCAACCACAGTGACCCCTCTATATCTAGCAACCATTGTTGAAGTTTGGAAAATGGCAAGGACGACCTTGTGTGGCGGCACTACCATCAGCCTGCGGTGTCTTCTATGTTGCGGTCTAAAGTAGCCACTCAGCAGCACCCATTCCTTCTTTGTGTTCACAAGTCTTACCACAATGCTGAGGTCACTCCTGATTTCCCAGAGGAATGACCTCCTCAGTGACAAAACACTCAATGGTCGTCCACTGAAATCTCCCCCACCCCCATTTAGCAAGATCCTCATTTCCCTTTCTGATCCTACCCCTCCTAAATCCAGCCTCTACCCAGTGTTAGTGGGTGTTGGTTCCAAGGACCAATGCTGGCCTTCTGCTCCCCTCTGCCCCTCAAGGTGGGAAATCAAATAGATCGGGCTGCTGGCATACCCTTCTCACAGCTGCCCAGACCCAGACAGGGACGGGCTCTCGTGAGCATCCCCTCAGGCTCACCTTTGAAGCTTTGGACTGGCTCAATCGATCCTTCTGCTCAAAGATCTTAGAGTATTTCTTCAGATCCTTTTTAATTTGCTGAAACCAAGACAAGTCTCTCAGAACTGAACCTTCAAAGCAAGGACTTCTACTGCTGTCTTCAAAGATGCCAGTGTATACTAACAGCCTCCAGAATTAAGACGATTCAGCCACAGGGCACTAGCACGCCCAGCTGGGGAGTCTCATTTCAGGGGCAGACTCCTAGGGTGAGTCACTCCCAGTTCTGACCTAATGCCACAAGCCTATCCCATTACCGAACCCTCCTAGCTTTCTAATCCCGCTGGGACTTGTTTACAGGCTGTCTGCCTTAGGCAGACTCCTGGGTTTTCTGGAGAATAGGGAACAGACAGGAAGTAAAGGGTCATCTTTTTGCTATACAGCAGAGTCTGGCAAGAACTCAGAATCTTCCTGCCTTAGCCTCCTAAGTTTACAGGCACTGCTTAGCCTGCAAGTGTTGGTGTCTGACACTGCTTCAGGCACTAACTTCTCACTCTGCATCTCTTCAGAGGCCCTCTCCATGTCCTAGCTCCACTTCCTACTCACAGGCACAACCCCTGGCAAAGCCCAACTAGGCAGGACCACGAACCTTTATCTGGTCCTGGCTAAGGAGCGTTGGGGGCCTTGGTCTCCAGAGCAGCTGGCAGAAGCGATCCTTGTTGTTCTTCTGGAGAAGCCGCCCTTGGAAGGTCCACAGCCAATAAGCATTGTCCACCTAGAGAGGGCAGTGAGGTCTATCATGTAAAATGTGCAAGTCTCCTCCGTGGGACTCTTACTCTTGGTAGTCATAGCACATTGTCTAAACAGGAACCTGCACCTAGCTGTGCTCACCCTCCAGCAGGGAAGGCGCTCAGCAAACACCCTCATCTAAGGCACTCCTCCCAGTGCAGACCTGCTTATCACTGGTCTTTGACAGCACCAGCCACAGCTTAGCCAGCTAACCTTGTCTTTTCCAGGAAGACTCAACCCAAATACTCGGCTATGAAATTCTGTGGACTGAACAGAACCAGCCCCACATGGGACTTCAAAGAGTTACAATTTCTTTTCCTCTTTTTTAAATTTTTTTGGTGGGGGGTGCTGGGTGTGGAACCCAGGGCTTTTCTGCATGCTAGGCAGGTATCCCCCTTATAAGATCCGAAACAAGGGGTTGGAGAGATGACTCAGTAGTTAAGAGCACTGACTGCTTTTCCAAAGGACTCAGGTTCAATTCCCAACACCCACATGGCAGCTCACAACTGTCTGCAATTCCAGTTCCAAGGGATCCTGCACCCATGGTGAAATACCAATGCACATAAAAAAATAAATTCAAGGGGGCTGGAGAGATGGCTCAGTGGTTAAAAGCATTGAATTTTCTTTCAGGGGTCCTGAGTTCAATTCCCAGCAACCACTTGGTGACTCACAACCATCTGTAATGAGAGATCTGATGCCCTCTTCTGCAGGCAGAATACTGTATACATAATACATCAAAAAAAAAAAAAAAAAAAAAAAAAAAAACCTAAACAAGTGATGGGGTGGGTGGCCATGCTGCACTGGCATCTCGGATGTCATCACATCCTGTAATGAGCATACTACCCAAAGCCATCTGGGAAGTGAGAGCTCCTTCTTACAAGATGACATTTTGTTTGTACAGACTAACTCAAGTGACCATCCATCAGTAAACACAAAAAAGCAGAATGCCCTCAGGAGGCAGTGGCCCATGCTCTGGCAGCTGACACCTCTAGATCAGATGGGCTCCCTAAGCAGCAAAGACTTGTGAGTACTATCATCTCACTGGGGTCTCTGGATACAATGATCCTACAGAGAACAATTTCTGTCACCAACCTTGAGAGACATCATTCCCCCAGGGACCATCACCTGCCACCCACCTTATGGCTCCACCATGAGACAGAGGTGACCACGTAACGGCCGGTTGGGTCCCACTCAACATCGGAGGCCATGTAGTGTTCTGCGATGTTCATGACGGTGCAGTCTGAAGTGTCGACAAACGCCAAGGCACCATTCATGCTGTGGGGTAATAGGGCAGCTGCATTCCCCAGTCATGCTGTACCCCACCATGAGAGGTCCAAGGCCCCTAACTTCCACCGAGTCACAAGAGTGGGAAAGATGCAAAGGACCAATATGCCCACTCTCTGCTGGGCTATAGCTTCCTGGATGGACTTCAGCCCCATTGCCTCACGGTGACAGACCTGCTAAGGACCCCACTGGGAGACTGGGATTAGACCATGGTGCGTATCTAGAAGGTGGTACCTGAGGAAGCCCAGAGCTAGGGAAACATGCACACCGCAGTGGGAGCAAGCTGCAGCAGTCCTTCCCACCAGAGGCTGAGGCTGGATTTGCTCACTAATCCTATATACTCAGCTGGAAAGCAGGGAAGCAAGGAGAAAGACACCCCAAATACAGAGGGCAAGGCTGCCTCCATCTGTCCCACTGGAAGATATGAGATTCACAGGAGGGAACATAAGGCTATGATTACAGAAGAGGTGCCATCTGTAAGTCACTTGGCCGCCGGAGGTCCAGCTCTGACAATTATCAAGTGAGATGATGAAGCTCCATTTCAACACAAATCTTCAGGAGGCAAGGTGTTGCTTGCCACAATGGGCAGGGCCCCAACCCACCTCCTCAGCCCGGCCAGCACCACAAACTGCCCCTGGGGACTCCAGAAGATAGTGTTTGCTTGTTGCTTGTCAAACATCTCTGCAAGGAAAGCAAGTACTTGTGAGGGACTGTGTTGGTACCTCTCCAGCTAAGACAATGCCACCTCTGAGGAGGGCTGGCAACCTACAAGTGAGGTCCATCTACAACCCGGACACAAACCACTGGTCACCTTAGGATTACTTCAATACAATTCCCCCACTCAGTTTAGACATGAAGTCATAATGCATGCTTAAGGGTAGGTGGTGCTGGCTGCTGCACAAGTGTGGTGGGCACTATTTTCAAATTCACATGCAACTGGACAAAGAATGCACTTACAGTGACTACAGCAGGGACTCATCTTTGGAGTCCCTGTGTCCACCAGACCTGACTTCAACAACCCAAGGACCAACCTACTGAAGTCACCACCGTTTCAGTGCATATCATCTTCCCAGTCACCTGACACTGGAGGGGGAAAGCAAAAGGGGCATGTGGGGGTGGGGTGTGCGTGTGCGTATGTGTAATTCTGGCACTGCAGCCAGCTATATTTGCCCTGATGGGGTGGGAATCACATTCAGAGAGCTATAGGACAACTGTCCCACCTGGCAGAGTACTGACAGCCCAAAGAAAGGCATAGCACACAGTCAGGAGACAAATGACACCTTTTCCTGGTGTTTGTTATAATGGGACAGAGTGTTCTGGTTGTCTGCGGCTGTCCACATTTTATACATACAGGAGAATCAACAACATAATCAACTTTGCATCACAAATGGTTATAGAGCCAGGTAGAGGGAAAGCATCCTGTTCACAGGTCTCAGAAGTAACGCCTAAGATACACAAAGCCCAAGACCAAGAAAGTCATGGTATGGCTCCTATGGCACAGGGACAGGGGGCTGGCTTCCTATAAGGAACGTATGGATGGGGCTAGAGAGATGGCTCAGTGGTTAAGAGCACTGGCTGTTCTATCAAATGTCCCAAGTTCAATTCCCAGCAACCACATGGTGGCTAATCTAGAATGAGATCTGATGCCTTTTTCTGGCCTGTATACATAATCAATCCTGGGGCAACTCTGCAGATCCACCCCAGTGAGGGCAACATTGTGGCTCAGATTAAGCCCTAAACCTGCTGAGATGTGTGGGGCTGTTGTGGCTCAAGAACAAGGGTGAGCATCCCTAGGGAGCCACAGCAGGAATCCAGAAGGTAGTTATGTCCTTTAGATATGCACTGGTGCACAAATGGGTGGAGCACTTGAGGGCAGAGGGCATCAGTCCACAGATGAAACCAGGCCCAGTTAAAACTGAGCGCCTTTGTTCACCTTCTGTCCAGAGTCACCCCAGCCTCAGCATCCTGCCTAACATCTGACCCACAGCTGCAATCTGGGCCCCAAGAAGACCTCTAGAGGGAACCTGAAGGCAGACTGCTTACTGATGAGTTCTATCTTCCCGTTGCTCTTTACGTGGTAAAAGGAGACGGATATCCGAGGGGCCTCGCCATGCAGCACGGCAAACTTACTGCCATTGGGTTCCCAGGCAAAGGCTATGATGGTCTCTACAATCAACAGAAGAGAAGTCAGTCAGTGGCTGTCATCTCTCATAGCAGTATCTTCACGTATGAAGATACTGTTCAACTGGAGAAAACTCACTCTTAAAACTACACATCAACAGAGAAGTCCAGAGAGGTCAGAGGCAGCCGGTTTAGTCTGCTTGTGATGCTGTGTTAGTAACAAGCCCAGGCTGGGCTAGGACCTATAACCTTCTGGTCTTGGCCTCCTGAGGGCTAAGATCATAGGCTTGAGCTGCTACATTGTCATTCCTTACCCTGACATGGCAAATATGATTTTTTTCTATAGCCAAACAAAATAAAAGCCAAATGAAAGGCACAAGCACTTTGCCAGACAAAGGCAGAAACTACTTGGCTACTCTAGCAAATAAGGGAAGTTAGAGGGGAAATAAAAGTCCATCAATCTTTTTCTCATTAAAAGAAAAAAGTTGAGGATGAGCAATGGGTACATGTCTTTAATGCTAACACATGTGTGGAGATATTTTCAAATATAATAAAAACATTCGGAGATATCAGAGGGATCTACCCACAGTCAGTCTAGGAGGATCAGACAGTGGTAACCCACACCTTTAATCCCAGCACAGGGAATATCCCGGGAGTGGTGACCTACGCCCTTAATCCTAACTGAGTTGAGGTCTTCTTAGTTTACAGGAGTTCCAGGCTCCCAGGCAGGCAGTGGTGGGGCCACGCCTTAACTGAGCAAAGAAAGTATTTAAGGCAGGCATAGAAAGACAGAAGTTAGAAGAAGCCAGGAGGAGCCAGGCTGAGGAAGCTGGAGGACAGCTGGGTGAGATCTGACTGTGGTGTTTCCTCTCTGATATCTCCGCCTTTCCCAGAGATCTGGCCCTGAGCTTCCCTTATTCATGCAGCACACATGTGAGGCAGAAACAGGTGGATCTCTAAGAGTTCCAGCCAAGCCTATAACTCTAGCACTTAAGAGGCTGAGGCCTAAAGTCCGGGAGTTCAAGACCAGCTGGGCTACAGAATGAGACTCTTATTCACAGAGACAAAGACTGGAAACTGCAATCAGCAAGTCAGTCGGTGATGTGCACTTGTAACCCTAAAGCAGGCGGGCAGACAGGGAGATCCCTGCAGCTAGCCAGCCTGACCTGTGCGCTCGCTCGGGGTCAGTGTGACCTGGGTGACTGCTCCTGCTGACACAGGCAGAAGCTGTCTAAGACAAGGGCAGGGAAGGCCCGTCCTGCTACAAGCTGCTTACCTTTCATCTCAACTACGTCGACAGGTACCTGCTTCTCCCTCATTCGGAAGATTTCAAAATTTGTGACAACACCCTGTTGACAAAAATAAAAGGAAGGGTAACATTCTGGAAGGTGGAGGTACAAGGAAGACGGGACGTTAACGGGACAAGCTACTGCTCAACCTCCAGCACATCCCCATCCTTAATGCTGGTGATAAAGATGCCACAACAGCACAGTTCACTCTGCAGCACACCTACCAAAGTTCTCAAGGGTCCTCCAGTCCATCCAGGGGACAGAGGACTTACATACTATGAAGCAACCTATGACCTTCAGGCAGCAGCATACCCAACAGTAGGCCCACCACTTCTCATCCACACACAGTTAATGCGTGTCCATCAACATGCCCGTGAATCTGTGATAGAACACTAGTCCACCATGGAAAGGAATGGAATGAAATAGGTTAAAGGGCTACAGACGGCAGGATTCCACCTGCACCAAGTGTTCAGAACATGGACATGCAAACAGAGCAGACCACATACATCCATGAAGAGGGAGGAGGGGACTGTGACCAGCACACAAAGGGCTGCCTGGGTGCAATCCCCAGCACAGGAGAGACCAAGGTCTGGAGAGATGGAAACAGGACGTTAACTAGTGTGCAGCTTGGAATCAGCAGTGGCATGCACCAAAAGTCAGAGAGATGACTTGCTATTTACAGAAACAAAAACAGTTGAAACTGCAATTAAGCAGGGAGGGAGGGAGAGAGGGAGAGAGGGAGGGAGGGAAAAGGAACTCTGTTAGAAGAAAAATTCAAGGTATTAAAACCAAACAAAATAAAAAAGCCTGGGTCTCACTATGTGATCCAGGCTGGTCTAGAACTTGCTATGTAGACCAGGTTGGTCCCCTCCTCCAGAGTACGAAGTTAAAGGTTTATGTTTGTATACCTAGAGAGCCCCCCTCCTTTTGTGAATGAGAAAAGCATTCAATGAAGTAAATGAAAGCATCTGTGTGCAGAACTACATGAAGTTTACTATGTTTACTAGAAAAACAGCACATCCCTGTAGCTGCCAGAAAGAGTGGCTGAGCATCTGCAGGTGATACTACTGTATTTTTCTGTGAGCTCGAAACTACATGAGACCATCAACCTTAAAAGGGGTTTAAAAACAAAACACACACACACACACAACTGAGAGCAAAGGGCTGAGGCCTCCTTGTCCCTCTGTATAGTGCTATGTCCAGACTGAGAGTCTCACATCACTAGACAGACCTTCTCGAAAACTCCAAGAAAGAATCCCCCAATAAGACTTCTGCATGCGCAAAACCCAAGACATCACAACCTGGTGTTTGGAAGCCCTTGTCCAGCTGAGGCATCGCCTTAACTGCAGTTCCCATAATGCAATGAAACTGAAGCTGCTTCAGACCTACCCAGACTCATGCTCCTCACTGTTAGGAACTGTGCTGTTTCTACCGTACTTACAACACTTTCTTGGAGAAACTCAATGGTTTAATTATAGAAAGCAAAGGACTGTATTATTTCCCCTCATTCTCTAGCATGCTAAGTATTAAATTAGTGATGTCTTTGGATTATACTGTGTTAGAATACTTGCCTTGAAAAAATTCCTGTTTGAGTTGCTGACTTAAGCTTCATTTAAAAAAGAAAAGGGAGGGAGGGAGGGAGGGAGGGAGGGAGGGAGGGAGGGAGGGAGGAAGGAAGGAAGGAAGGAAGGAAGGAAGGAAGGAAGGAAGGAAGGAAGGAAGGAAGGAAGGAAGGAAGGAAAAAAAGGTGACCTAGCACTTGGGTGACAGAGGCAGGTGGATCTCTCTAAGTTTGAGATCAGCCTGGTTACAGAGCAAGTTCCAGGACAGCCAAAAGTACACAGAGAAACCCTGTCTCAAAAATTAAAACAAACAACCAACATTGATTGTTTAGCAAATTTTACAGAATTTCTAACAATTTTGGAAATTGCTCTTAAAATACCACTTCACCCTTTTGTAACTGGTTCATACAAAGCAGTCTCAGTGATAACAATCAAAATATCCAACTCTGAGAAGTGCACTACCAAATTTCCAGACAAAGTTTAATTTTTTTATGTTAAACATATTCAGGGGCTGGATGAAGAGGTGGCTAAGTGGTTAAGAGCACTGGATGCTCTTGCAGAGGACCTGGGCTCGATTCCCAGCACCCACATGGCAGCTCCCCATGGTCTGTAACTCCAGTTCCAGAGGAACTAATGACTTTTGCAGACATACATACAACAGGCAAGCCACTCACACACATAATACCAGGCAATGGTGGCCCACAACTTTTATCCCAGCCTTTGAGAGGCTGCAACAGGTGGATCTCTATGAGTTCAAGGCCAGCCTGGTCTGCAAAGTTCCACGGCTACCCAAGAGAAACCCTATCTCAAAAAAAAAAAGCACTACCCCGTCTCACTAATAATATTTTCATTGTTAATAATAAAAGCATATGCATGTACACATCAAAGAATTATTTTTAGATAATTTATCATGGCTATTTATGATGGACTTGTATACCTATTCTGTATGCATATATGCCTAAGGTCATACAAAAGTTTCTCAGATGAAGAGCAATTACAAAAGTCACAGGTTAAGAAACCTTCAACCAGAATGCTATGAAAACTCTGACCATGTGCTGACAGCTGACAGTGTTAGTACCAAGAAACCCTGCAAGTACCCAGAGTCTACGCAATAACGCATCCACTTAACACCTCCCAACAAACAACTATGGGGCTAGAGAGATGCTGCAAAAAGATCTGCATTAGGGTGCACCACCCAGCCAAGTAAAAGTGGCTCCCAACAACTCCAGGACTCACTTCCGGACTCTGGGGCCCGAGCCTCCTCAGCACCTGTGCACACATCTCCAGAGGCGGCATCACTCACCTGTGTGCCTTTTGGAGTCCTGTCCACTTTGACACACAGGTAGTCCCCATTCTTCTGCCAGTGCAGCTTGCAGTCGACCACGTTGAACAAATTCCTCACGCGGATCTCCTGCCTGCTGGGGAGCTGCATCAGGGTCACCCGGGCTGGAATATCTTTGTCTTCCGGCACCCAAAAGGCAATGATGTTACCACCGGGAGACCAAGAAAAGTCTCTGCAGGACAAAGGGAAAGATTATGACAAGAGGTGGTTAATGAATTGTGCAGCGGGAGAGAACAGCACCCACTACCCTGAGTCTGCTGCACACCAGCCCTGTGCTGGACACTGCACAGGATAGCCTGCAACTCTCCAACCTGGGGCATCATTACACTGCTGTGACATCCAGGGACTAGGCAGGGATGTTGCTCATTGTGCCCACCTCCCTATGCAGACCAGCCTCGCATTCAGCCACCACACAACATTGCTCTTTACAAATATATTTCAGGATGATGGCTCGAAATGCAGGCTATCTAAAGGTCAGCCAAGGTGCAAAAGGGGAGGAGTGCAGGTCAGGTAGGAGGTGGCACAGGTGAGCAAACCCTTCTCTTTTATTAGCTGTCCCACAGGGCAGACACTGCCGTGTGAAAAACCTCTATTCACATATACACTCTTATTCCACAACCTTTATGTTGTTGAGATGCTATATTGCCTAGATTTGTTTCATCCCATCTTCTCCTTATCCTTCTGATCAGCTAGACTGCAAACACCCATCACAATGTCCACATTCGATTTTTAACTTATTGCAGATGAGTGCCTGGCTGTTTTCCGAATGATACCCAGAGACATAAAAACAAAAGGACACAACAGTATCTTCTGGGCTACTAAGTATTCACCACTAAGGACTGACTGATTAGCTCCCAAGGACTACAGACAAGTAAGACAGAATGAGCTGCAGGTTCTTGCCACACACCAAGTTCACCCCCATAGAACACAGGGGCAGCAGAGAAAACCTTCAACCAGGGTGCTTTCCCAAGAGATAGTCACTGTGCTCAAGTCTCCACACAGTCCTCAACTCCAGAATCCCACCCAATGTTGCAGAAACAGGCATGCAAATGCTTTTTCTAAGCACTTAAGAACCGAGTACTAGCTGGACACGGCAGTCCATCATATGGCCAATAGCACCATGTGTGAGAATAGTGAGTTCAAGATGTCCGCAGCCACAGAGAGAATTCCAGGCTAGTTTGAGTTACATGGGACTATCTTAAAAATTAAAAAAATCCAGGTGCAAAGGCCTGAAGGGTCCCATGCTCCCCAACTGCACAGTGGAACTCTAAGGTAGCAGTCATGGGTGAGGCCCTTGTGAGGTAAATCAGTCTTAAGGAAGGGAAGGTAGAGGACTCAGTGAATGCCCTTTTAAGGTTCCCAGAGAGCAGTTCCTTCTAACTACTTGAAATAAGAAAAACATCACTCACTCAAGAGAGAGCCCTGCCCCCAAAGAGAATTCACTAGTTTATCTTGAACCTCCAGTTTGAAGAGGTAAAGACAGACATTTCTGCTGCTTGAAGGTAATCATCCTATGTTGCCACAGCAGCCAGAGCACGCTGACATGGACTTTACAGAAGCTTTTACTTACTTTATTCCAGAGATCTTCAAGCTCTTCTTGTCCAAAAGACCCATAGACTGTCCATGAGCGGAGAAAAAAAAAAAAAAATCCCAGCTCAGAAAGGTCAGGGTAATGTCAACTCTATGTACTTCTTTGTTACATTTATTTTTAAGAACATTGCACATATACAAGTCAGAAGACGCTGTGCAGGGGCTGAGTTCTTTCCTTCCACAGTGCAGTATAGGAATTGAATTCAGGTTGTCAGACTTGGTGCTGCTACCCACTGAGTCATCTTGCCAGCCCCTTTTCCCCTTATAACAGTGCAAGGTTCTGCTGTATCTAGGGAGCATTCCAAGCATGAAGGATAGGTGAATACACTTTCAATAAAACTTCAAGAGAATCCAGACTTCCACACAGCACAAGAAGGGTTTCAAGGGCATTTTAACCAGTCTACCAAAGCCCTGCTCTTCCTTACTACAGCACAGATTAAGCAAGCACTAACTATATTCATGATGAAAAGTATAGCCATGCATCACCCAACCACGCATGGTTTGCCGCCTAGAACACAAAAAATCACCATGGGAGCTAGGGATAGCTTAGTGATAGAGCAGTTGCTTAGCATGCAGAGCTCTAAATTCAATGCCCAGAGCTTCCAGAAACATGAAAACAAAACAAAACTCACAGGTGTTTCATAGATGCTCAGAGTATCCAGAGTCATTCTTGCAAAAAATTTGCCATCATGGCTCCACCTGAAGGAAAAAGAAGTGCCAGGTTGTACCATGCGTGGGAAAAGCCACAGGCAGACCAGGACTACATCTACTCACTTGAAGATGGGCCAGTGGGCTGAGCTTTCACAGTGGAAGCCTCTCTTCTTATGCCCTGTGAGGATGTCCCAGATAATGATGGCCTGAGGATCATCCTGCGTGTCCATCAGTGGGCTGAAAGTGACCAGGTATCTGCAAGAGAGGGTCATTTAGCTCAGTACCTCTGGTGTGAGTCACAGTCCAGCACACATTACTGTGGGGTCATAGACACAAGTACACAACCCTGCCAAATGTATGTATGGAACCAGCCTTTTGCACATACCATGATCCCCAACAATCATGTCTGATCTCTCCAAGTTGGGAGTGGGGTGAGAATAACCAAGTACTAAGTAATCACAGACCACTACAAGTCACTTAGAATGGTGTTCCCACCAAGAGTGGCACCAGGAAATCAAACACCCCAACAAAAGTCTGCTTGAGTGGACTGCTCTAGAGGAAGGAGTGATGTGGGATTCTACTTTCACTCCTGTAATGAGATAAAGACAAACAGATGGTCACGTACAGTTCTAAAGTGAGTGTCCTTCTGGGAAATGGGCAATCAGCGAGCGACCTGACAGCAGGCATCTCATACTGTAGAACAACCCTTTACTTGCTCTCACAGGTTTCCTAAGCACACAGCTCCTTGAAGCAAGGGGCAGTGGAAGAGGCCAAAGCCAGCCAGAGTTCACCAGCAAAAACCCTACTGCTGGGCTGGGGTGCCGGGGCTGCCAAGACTGAAATCCTCATCAGCAACATTGCATTACACAAACAGCTCAAGCCTGCTACAAGTGAGTCCCGAATCGGCAACTACAGGACCAAAGCACAGAGGGCCAACAAAGGACGGACAGCCCTCGTTTGTTCAGGAGGACAGATGTGTGGACAGACACATTGAACCAGGGTCAGGAGTTCAATGCCAGCAAGCCTTGTATCAAAAGAGAGAAAGCCACATCCTACCTTAATGTGTCAGCTATGCTTCCAGAATACAGGTGAGCTAACTCCTGCAGGAGCTGAGCAAGCTTCCCAAGAGCTGAAGGGACAACACTCTGCACAGGCATCAGGCCAGTTGTCTCACATATACTCCCTCTTTAAAGACTTATTTATTCGTGTCTGAGTGTTTACATGCAGTGCCCTTAGAGGTCAGAAAAGGGAGTTGGATTCCCTGGAACTTGAGTTATGGATGGCCGTGAGCCACCTACGTGGGTGCTGGAATTGAATTAGGTCCTCTGCAAGAACAAGTGTTCTTAACCACCATCTCTCCAGCTACTCACATACCCACTTTTAACACTGCTGGAATGGACTCTCTTGTACCAGATACGCAGTGGTTGAGAATTACAGGGTACTCCTTTGAAAGCATCACAAAGGGAGGGAAGAATGTTCCAAGGGGAAAAAATGAAGGTTAAGGGACACAGGACTGGAGCCCAGTGTGCATCAGTGGATGTAGCAATCTTTGTTTATACAGGAAGGCAGTTTTATGTTACAGCATTATGTACCTTCTGTTTTTAAATTTGACAAAATGAGAAATAATTTAATGTAAGTAATTAGTATAAATTTTTGTTGTTTTTCTGGAAACAGAGTCTCATGTAGACCAAGCTCATCTTCTTGCCTCTATTTCTCAAGTGCTGGGGTTCTGTGTGTACGTGGCATGTGGAGTCCTCCAGCTTTCCTCCAACTCCACTTTTCCCAAGTGTCTCTGTTCCATGACCAATTTAGATGTGGGGGGCAAAAAACCCTTCTATGAAAAAAATGTCTAGCCCCTGAACTAGAACAATAACTAATCTGTGTGACATTATGTCCCCCAGTATCAGGGCTGGAATGATGTCTTTCCTAGAACCAACATAACACAAAATGTGTCCTTGGAGATGAGCATGTGGTTGACCACTGTACCCTGGGGCCACATTCCACAACCCCACAGTACTCAGCCCAATGTATATTTTCCCTATGCATACATGTACCACATCCATGAGAAATGGATGTTAAGCAGAGTTAAGAGACCAACCACAACAGAATGCAACCATTAAGAACATTCTAGAGTGAGTACTGTCAGTGTGGGCTCTCTGCTAAGATCACAGTCCTGCAGCCCAGGAAGATGAAGCCACAGTAAAGGGGCTATCCTTCCTCCCCACCTCCAGCTGCTCAGCTGTGGGGCTGGGAGGACACAACTAGCGGCAGAGACCCTGAGCCACATCTTAGCAAGCAAAATAATAATGATAATAATAACAAAAGAAAAACTTGAGTGCTCGCCACCCACTTCGCAGCATGGCTCTAGCAGTTCACACGTGTGAGGAGGTACCAAAGAAGCAGGGCCTCGTGCTAGGGGGAGACACCTGTGAGTTCTGATTATTTCTTCACTTTTCATGGCTCCCTGTCTGTCATGTAGCTGAACCTGGCCCCACACTCACTATCAAGCCCAGGCTGGCACTGTCCCCCTTCCTGCTGCCACCTCCCAAGGGGAGCTCTCTCAATTCTTGGGGCATTTTTTTTCTGTGAGTCTGAGACTGCCACAAGTCATGTGAGGAGGCCAGCAAGAGGAGAGCTAGTCACTCACCTTTCACAGGGAGAGAAGTCAATGAGCTGCACACCTTGGTGGCTGAACCTCTGAATCTGCTTAAACTTCTCCCCTCCCCAGAGGGCAATGCCCCGCTGATGAAAAGTGGCCAGGTAGGTGCCCTTAGGGGACCAGCGCACATAAGTCTCTGTCCATCTCTGTAAGGAAGGATCAGGGTTAAAAATGACAGAAAGTCAAGCAGTGACCCTTCCTTATACAGTGCATAGGCTCCTTTCTCAGAACCTGTTTCCAAGCTGGGAAAGGAGTGACAAGTACTTTCACAGTGCCTCAGAGAACAAGAGCCTTCACCGGCTTCTGCAGGCCGGAACCAGCCCTGCTATAAGGAGACCACAGCTGCTACTACACACCGCTCTTTCTTCAATGGAGACTGGGTCCTTGACATCGTTCCAGAAAATTGATGTCCGGTCTCCGCTCTCAAAAATCACACTGTATTGATCTCTACACTCTGCTTCTTCCAGCCAGTAACGCAAATTCCCCTAAAAACAACCAAAATCAAGGGATTTAGTGCACTGCATTAATATTAATCAAAGAAAATTCGCTGGCAACTATCACACTTCATGACAGATGACAGGTTCAATAACTTAAGCTCAAGTTATTTAAAAAAAAAAAGTCTCCAGACTACAAGCAGAGATTTTCTAGAACATACCAGGTCTTTGAAAGGCTGTTTCTCTGGAATGTCCCACTCATCACTGATCGTCATGTACCTGGAACAGAAGAGGCATTACTGAGTGGCAAAGGCGGGACGGGATAGGATGATGGGCAGTACCACCTAGCCCATGCCCAAAGCAGAAACAGGAAATGCTCTTGCCTAGCCAACAGGACCCACTGAAGAACCTCCATCCCCACAGGCATCCCCCCAGATTTCAGGCTCCAACTCACTTATCAAAGTCTGTGAAGAGGTTGACCCGGAACGTGTGCTGTTTGTCCAGCTTGTAGCCATCAGCATTTTTCACAGCATCCACAGCATGGGCAGGAGAAGCATACTCCAGAAAGATGTACCTGGGAGGGAAGTGCACCTTTCAGACTTATTATACACTGAGACCTTTCTACATGAACCAAGGTCCTAGTTGTCCTGCAGCCTCACCAAGGTGGTCACCCTGAGGACTAGGGTACAGCGTGCAGGCCAAGCAGTTTCCTAATCTCAGCACTTGGTAGGCAGAGGCAGGCAGATTTATGTGTGTTCAAGATCAGCCTGATCTACAGAGCAAGTTCCAGGATAAGCTCCAAAACTACATAGAGAAACCCTGCTTCGGCCCAAGAATAAAATCCTAATAGAAAGATCTCAAGACTGTGAAATCATGGTTATAAATGACAGAATAGTTAACAGAAATAGTCATGATCCTTTGATAGCCCTGTGATGCCCTTATGTCAAAACCTAGCCAAATGTCCACTTGACATATGCATGATGGTTCACGACTGTCTGTAACTCCAGTTCCAGAGGATTTGGAACCTTCACAGACATACATGTAGGCAAAATGCCAATGCACATAAAATAAAAATAACCTTTAAATAATAAATAAAATAAAAACATAAAACACAGAGGCATTGCCTAGAACCAATGATTCTTCCAAAAATAACTTTGTGGCTTTTAAAACATTAAGACTTTAATTGTAAAAGGTTTCCTTATTATTACACTGCCCTCAGACACATTTAGAGGAGATCAATGGACAGTGGCAAGAGGCAAACAACCCCTATAAATCTGGCAGCAGCCCTAGGCCCTGTCCAGTTCACGAAGGCAACCAGCCTCACTGCTTAAGAGCCTCCATCCTAGGAAACAGAAGAACTTAGGCTGCGCAGCAGGATCTATGCACATTAGACACAGAACACCACAGCACTTAAAGCTGAGCCCTGGACTTCACAGACACAATGGAGGACTAGAATCAAACAGAAAGGCCTAATTTAAAGAGAAGAAGCATAGTGTAGGTCAGGAAGCCTTAGGTTACACCATGATTTTAGGTAACAGTATGAAGGAAGTCATTAACTAAGCAATGATACAAGGCTGTCACCATTTACGGTACATTAAAACGTTTAAAAAAGTACTTCCGAGAGAAATCCCATAGGCAAGCTTTGCCCTTGGGCTGTGCCCACTCTCAGGACAGTAGTATCTTTATCCAGAACCTATAGCAGGTCATCTGCTGCTCCTGTGGGCATCAGCTCTGGCGACCTCAGTCTGCGATTCCAGGGTCCTGCAGAGAACCTGAGAACCCAAACTTCCCTGTGAGAGCCTCCCTCTGGAGTGGCCTGAAGACAAATGCCCAGGCATCAGCAACTAGAGCTCTCACCCTTTTGTCTTTCCATCCTCTTCAGGATAATAGTCATTTATGATTTTCCCAAACTTGGAGAAGATCTTGTGGATAACATTTTTGAGCTTCTCAAGCCGATCTGGTCCCACCTGAGGAACATTGTCTACGACAATCACTGAGTCAATTCCATCTGCTTCCTGAGGCCGGTCTTTGAGTACATCACTAAGCAGTTCTGTAGGAGTAAAAGAGATAGATGTCAATGGTTTGTATTTAGGCCAAGAAGGGCTCATCCATTAGCTAGCAGGTAATTATTTCTAAGAGGCATCTCCTCTAAGTGCTTTTTTCATGAACAAAGTCATCATATGATCTTGTTTAAACAAAAGAATCAGGAATGTACCTATGTGTGAAGCTGGATAGTGCATGCATTTAATACTATCATTCTAGAGATGGAGACAGAGGCAGGTGGATCTCTGAACTCAAGGCCAACCAGATCTACAAAGAGATTCAAATCTTAATGATGTGGAAAGAACCCATTCCTCAAAGTTACCCTCTGACCTCCAGTCTTTCCCACACTCACACACAATAATAATAATTACTTTAAAAGAAAAAGTACAAAAGGCTAGATATAATACAATGACAGCATGTTGACCTAAGGCAAAAGCAGCCCTGGGTTCAATCTTCAATACTGCTGATTTAAAAACAAAATGACATCAAAAAAACCCTTAAAGAATGGCTTAATGTACGAATTTCTAGCTACTCTGGAAACTATAACTGTTCTTTTTCACTCAGCTCCTGGAAGATGAAGGCAAGAGGAGCAGAGCAGGATTTTAAGGTCATCCCCTATGACTTCTGACTATAAGAAAATAAAGCCTGGCAGTAGTGGCACAAGTCTTTAATCCCAGCAATCGGGAGGCAGAGAATCGAACTGAGTTCCAGGCCAGGCAGGGCCACACAAAGAAACCTTGTCTTAGAAAATGGAGGAGGAGGAAGAAGGGAGGAGAAATTGGAAAAAGGCGGAGAAATGGCTCAGCATTAACAGCATATACTGCTCCTGCAAAGAACCCGAGTTAGGCAGCTCTTCCAATAGCCTGTAACTCTAGTTCAAGGGGACTGAACACCTCTGGCTTCCAAGGACATATGTGCACACATACACACTCAGAAAAGCAACTTCAACATGCTAAATAACCCAAACATCAACAAACATCCTTTGCCCCACTTCATTCTCAGAAGTGAAAAGTGGGGCTGAGGCGGAGGCTCACTGGGGAAAACACTCACTGCCCACAGGGTGAGGAACGGGTTCCAGATCTCCAGGACCCACATAAAAGCCAGTGTAAGGTGGGCATCACATGCCTTCAGTCCCTGGACTCAGAGGTAGGCAGATCTCTGTGAACTCAAAGCCTGACTGGTCTACATAGCAAATTATAAAACACGGCAGGGGCTTACGACCAACCAGTCTAGATGAAATGGTGAGCTCCAGGTTCTATCAGAGACCCTATCTTTAAAGAGGGGGGTAAAAGAATACACCTGCCATGACCTTGGGTCTCTACATGCATTTACACGTATACAGCACATGTACACAAAGAGGAAGGTGAGCTAGATCTAAGAATGTTCCTTGCCTGAGACTCTGGGACAGAAAGACAGCCATTTTGAGGCCATCTGGGTCTATAGAAGATCCTGCTAAAACTATAAAGTCTGACATCATAATTCACACCTTTAAAAACCAACCCTCAGGAGACAGAGTGGTCTACAAAGTGAGTCCCAGACAGCCACAGTGAGACTTGACAGTCTTCGTGGTGAGACTCTGTTGTGGGGCTGAGGAGACAGTTCAGCAGCTAAGAGCACCTGTTACTTTTCTAAAGGACCAAGGGTTCAGTTCCCAGCACCCACATGGTGGTTCCTAACTGCAGCCCCAGTAAGGGAACCCACTGCCCTCTTCTGGCCTCCAGAGATACGCAGGCCAAACATCTATCTACACACAGAAAAATAAGAAAAAGAAAAGCAGAGCTGGAGAGATGACTGCCATTTCAGAGCACTTGTAGCTCTTGCTGAGAACTGAGGCTCAGTCATCCCTAATTCTGGTTCCAGGGACTCTGACACCCTCTGTGGCCTCCACAAACACCAGTCATACATGTGACACATATAGATGAATGCAGGCAAACACTCATACATACAAAATAACCTTTAGAAAGTCAAAATAAACATATGATAAAAATAAAAGGGAATCCTAAGCTAGAAGGAAGGCTCAGTGTGTACTCAGTTCAATCCCTAGGACCTACCATGTAAGAAGCCAACTCCAGAATGATGCAGAATGCCACACATAGGATTTTTTCAATGTATCCCTAGCATATGCTCTGTAGACCAGGCTAGCCTTGAACTCGGAGATCTGCCTGCCTGTCTTGCAAGTGCTGGGATTAAAGGTGTGCACCACCACCACCTGGCAACCAAATGACCTTTTAAAGAGGTCACTGTTGGTGGGTCCTTACTTTCTGGATGATGAACTCAGGGTTGCCTTTAGCCACTGTGCTCTGTCACAGCAACAGAAACATAATTAAGACACATTTCAAAGGTGGCAGAATCAAGAGCAGGCAAAGGCAAAAAGGCAAGATCAAGAAGATGGAAACTTTCAACACAGCAATGCCACACACCTTAAATACAGAAACTACAGTGAGCTCTGGGTTCCTTTAAAAGCCTACTCAGCCTACTATTAAATGGCCTGCTAAGCTGGATTTGAACTTAACAAGCTGTAATAAAAACAAACGCCCAGCTTCTACACAAACTATAGACTTCTTCCCAGGAGCTCAGAGCAGTCTGCCCAGCCAACAATCTGCTTCCATCTGGGCAGGGCAAACAAATCATCCCCACAATGCAACACATTTGTTTCTTTTAGTCTGATTTGTTTTAGTTTGTTTGGGTTCTTTAAATTTTTATCTTTTTTTTTTATTACAATTTTATGTGCACTGGAGTTTTGTTTACATGTATGTCTGTGTGGGGGTACCAGATGCTCTGCAACTGGAGTTACAGGCTGCCATGTGGGTACTGGGAATAGAACCCAGGTCCTCTGGAAGAGCAGCCAGTGCTCAGCCACTGAGCCATCTCTCCAGTCCTAGAAATTTATTTTATGTGCGTGAATGTTTTGCACCTGAGCATCAGGTCCTCAAACTGGAGTTACAGAGAGCTGTGAAGCACCGTGTGGAAGCTGGGAATCAAACCCAGGACCTCTGGACTAACACTAAATGCTCTTAACTGCTGAACCTCTCCTCAGCTCCTTTCGTCTGTCATTTTTAATACAAGGTGCTTCAGGCTTTGCATTCCCTAATAGCAGGAGCTAATCTCAAACTTCTCCTTCATCTTCCAAGTACTGGAATGACAGACATGCACACCACACTTGGGGAAAACGACAGAAACACACTAACACACAACTGTGAGACAGAGCAAGGAGACTCACATGCACACAAACCCACACAGGCAAAGAGACATACCCAAAATTAAAATTAAAAACAAAACAAACATGGGTTGGAAAGACTGCTCAGCAACCAGGAGCATCAGCTCCCTCTTCTAATGTTTGATTCCCAGCACCCACATGGTGGCTTACTATCAACTCTGATTCCAGTTAGGAAATCCAGCCCCATCCACAGGCACTAGGCATGTATTATAAAACAAATACACACGAGGGCAAAATGCTCCTTTGCATAAAAACATTAAAAAAAAAAAAAAAACCTTTGAAAAGTGGAAAAGATGGTGGTGTGGGGCATATGGAGAAATGGTTTGTCCAAAAAGGGACTTGCTGGGCAAGCAGTGGAACTTGAGTTAGGATCCCCAGTACCCAGGTAAAAAGCTGGCAAAACAGCACACACCTATATTCTCAGTGCTAGAAAGGTACAAGCAAGGATCTCAATGGTCAGCCAGTCTGGCCAACTGGTGAGCCACCAGCTCAGGGTGACACCTCCACCCCTAAAAAAGTAGCTATATTTGGTGATGGTTCACCTCTGTAATCCCAGCGCTTGAGTGGGCAAGACAGAAGGATGCCCATGAGTTCTGTGCCAGTTAAAGAGTCTTAATGAATTATGGGGCGTCGTGGGATACAGAGTCCTGTCTGAAACTATGAAGCAACAGGGAGACACTCCAACCCCGAATAAATAACCAAGGGCTCAAAAGGAGCTTCAAAGCTGAAAATTAGGCTTTAACATAGGGGAAACTAGTACATCAGACATCACTGGAGCTGAGCAACAGGCGGGAACCCAGAAACCTGCTTCCTCCTCAGAGAAACTTCCTCGGGGCCTGTAAAGACGGGTAGAATCTTCACAGTAGTTTAGCTGCTTCTCATACTAAGGCATCTTTTACCTTAAGAAACACAGTAAAACAAGCCAGGAATGGTGGCTTACACCTTAAACCTTGGGGATCTTAAAATGGAGGCAGGTCAGTTCAAAAGCAGCTTCAGCTACATAAAGAGTTCTAGGCCAGTCCGGACTATGGAGACCCTGTCTTACAACAAAAGCAAGACCCATAAACATACAAAAGTGTAACAATGGTGACATTAAATGGCAGCCCCTTTAATGTCTTAAATATTTCAAGTTCTAGATTGACAACTCTATTGAGGCTCTAGATTTTCTTGGCATATCACCGGTAGTTCAAAATCAATTATTTGAGGGCGCATGCCTGTAGTGCCAGCGATACAGACATGAACTCAGATCAGGAATTCAGGTTCAGCTTGATCAGGCTGCCCCTTCGGCATTAAACAAATCAGCACATAAAGAAACTGGCAGCTCACACGCTCTCAGTCTGAAGTTGAAGCGGCAGAAAATACATACTATCCGCTGTCATAAAAGATTTTAGGAATGAGGCTCCCGTGCATGAGGGCAGGAATAATGCCTTAAAACCAGTCCCCGTTGGAGAGAATATGAAGTAATGCCAAACCCACAAGGTGAAAAAGCAGTGTACCACACAAGTACCAATCAAGGGAAAAAAAGATACAAGCAGGCGGGGATGTGGTTGGGTCAGATGGCAATGCCTTACTATGGAAACCTTTTTAGGGAGACACTTCTGCAAGGGAAGGCACCAGAGTCTACACGACCTGTCCCTCCCATTCAGTGTCCAGCTGATCAACGCTGGGAAGCTGGAATGCCCCAGATACCGAAACTAGTCTGATCTCCACCAACCCTAGATGTCCGGTCTTCCCGCAGAGGTGGGCTCCCCGAGCGGTCCCCCACTTTGGAGTAAATAGGGAGGGATCCCTGCAGCCGCAAGACCTCGCGCCCTCGACATCGGTGGATACCCTCACCATAGACACGATCACACAGACCTTCCTCGCTCACGTCGTCCACGAAGTCCTCGGGGTCGCTGAAGGAGGGCTCATCTGCTTCTCCGTTCTCCAGAGCCCGCGGCTCCGCCTCAGCCGCGCTGCCATCGGACCCGCCCTCCTCCTCCGCTCTAGCGGCGTTGTGCTCCCGGGCCTGCTCCCCCGCAGCCTCTGCCTTCCCGGGAGCAGAGGAATCCTGCGCAGGGGATCGGTCCCCCGGCTGCGGCGGGGGCGTCACGGCCGGACTCGTTGCCGTTTCCTCTTCGGGCCGGGCCGCCGGCTTGGCCCTCAGCTCGGGCTCCGCTCCGGCCTCGGCGTCTTCCTCGGAGTCTTCCGCCTGCCCCACTTCGGACCCTCCAGATCCCACCGCCTCATCCGCCGGCGGCGACTCGGAGGCTGGCTGTTGCCTCGCGGGCTCAGCCCGCTCCTCCGCCGCCTCGGGCACGGCCACGTTCTCAGCGTCCTGCATGGGCCCGCGCTGCTTCTCACCCGGCTCAGCCGCCCTGCTTCCGACTCCCAGGAATCACCGCGCGCCGCTAGAGCGGAGCCACGTGCGTGCAGCGAATCGATCGTACCAATGTGCATCTCGGGGGGAGACACCTACGCCCTCGCTCCTCACGACCACCCCAAGGAAACTCAGACAGGCATAGATAGCTCCTAGAAACAAAAATATGGTGTTTTCCAAGATGAAGAGGTTATTTGTAGGCAAAAGAAACTTTTTAGGTATCAAATAAACTCACTAATTTGTGGGGCTCCCCCATTTGGGGTAAAAAATAGTTGCACCCAAGATGGCAGACGTTTCTCTGCGTCTCCCGGCGGGCGCTAGGGTAAAGGACTGAACCATTTGGGGAAGCACCAAGTAGATTCCCAAATGATTTTAACACGTGGAACTTCATGGAGACAAAACATGTGACTAGAAAACCATGCCAAAAAGGACCCTAAACCTCTACACGCGATGCTTTTTAAGCTCTGCTTTTAATTAGACAGGCTGCTTGACTGACAAGATGGATTTTCCCCCCTTTAAGGTTTTCGCTTTAGACCCGTCCACTGACGGGGCCAAAGAACGAAGGGTTCCGAAATTGCACGAGGAGTTCGCCTCCAGCCAGAGGCAGCCAACACCCGGGATGAAGACTGCTCCTCACAATGCAGAGTCGTGTCGCGAGTGGTTTTAGTTTCGATGGCCATCCGCATAGCAACGGCTCGCAACCCGGCGTCGACCCCCGACCAGGAGGTCACTATGGTTCAGTCCGCCGGAGACAGCCGCCTGCACACGCGGGAGAACGCGATCACGTGGGTCAGCTTGGGTGGGCGGGGCGGAGCCTGCTCCGAGTGACCTGGGAGGTAGCTGGGGTGGTTACTGGCAGCTCTAGTCTCTGTCTTGTCAACTTTTTTGATGCTTCCTACTCAGAGCTGTTCCATATGGGATGTTTTGACATTCTTGAAAAGAACCAGTGAGGGAGCTAAGAGCACCTTTTCAGAGGACCGCGTTTGGCTCCCTGCACCCATATGGTAGCTTGCAACCCATCTCTAGCTCGGTAATTTTTATGTGTTCCGCCTACATGTATACCTGTGCACCACTTTTGTGCCTGACGCCCGGGGAGGCCAGAAGAGGACCCCAGATTGGAGTTACAGACGGTTGTAAGCTGCCATATGGGTGGGAATTGAATCCAGGTCCTCTGTAAGAGCAGGAAGTGCTCTTAACGGTTGAGTCATCCCTCCAGCCTCAGCTCACTCCCGAAAATAATAATAATAATTTTAAAAATCTTTTTTTAAGGACCTGTTACTTGGCCATGAAAGCATAGTCTTGGAATCCCAGTACTAGAGTGACTGAGCCAGAAAAATGAGTTCATGCTAGTCTGTGCTATATAAAGACTCAACGAACAAAACAGGTGGTCAGAGGATGGTGAATGAGTTAGCAATCTGCTGGAGTATTCTTGATCTACTCAGAAATCAGGAGTTACAGGCCAGTCAAGTGGCTCAGTGAACTCTTGCTGTAAAACCTGGTAACTTGCCTTCCATCCTGGAAACCTATATTTTGGATGGAGAGAATTGACTCCGGTTAGCTTCTGATTTGCACAGGCATGCATGCACACAACTAAGTAAACATACTGAAATTTTTAAAAAATCAGCATGCCTGCCGGTATTGGCAGGCCCAGAACTTTGAGAGCCCAAAGCCCTAGTGTCTGGACTCACAAACCAAATTTTGAGAATATCTGTTTCCTTTCCTCCTTCAGAATGAGTTGGTAACAGGAATGGCAGAATAAAGGGCTGGATGGCTCAGTAATTCAGGATGGGTTCTGCCCTCACAGAGGTCCACCCTCTTCTGACTTTCCAGGCACCAGGCACATACATGGTGCAAAGACATACATGCAGGCTAAAACTTTACAGGCATAAAATAATTTTATGTGTGTCTTGTGTGAGTATGTGTACATGAATGTCCTAGGTGTCCTAAGAATCTAGAGGTGCCAGATCCCTGGAGCTGGAGTTACAGGTGGTTGTGAGTCACTCAATGTGGGTCTTGAGAGCCAAACTTGAGTCCTCTGGAAAAGCCATACATGCTCTTAACCATGGACACACCTCTCTAGCCCTTATTTACTTTATTTTATTTTGTGATGTTTGTGTCTTTGTCTCTGTTCGTGTATGTATGTCCCTTATGTGGAAAGAAGAATTGAATCTTCTGGTGCTGGAGTTACACAGGTGGGTATGAGTCACCTGACATGAGTCCTGGGAACTGAACCAGGTCCTCTGGAAGAGCAGCCAATGCTCTGGACAGCTGAGCCATCTCTCCAGCCACTATGTATTTATTTATTTTCTGGAGAAATGGCTCAGCCACTAAAGGATAGGCTCATAACCAAAGTTATTTATTTATTTATTTATTTATTTATTTATATTTAAGTTGTATGTGGGGAGGTAAATATAAGTACAAGAGCCCTTGGTGTCCGCTTATTTATGTTAACCTTAGTTGTATTTGTATCTGCATACTGGGAGTCCCAAGAGTTCATAAGAGTTCATTAGATCCTTCGAAGCTGGAGCTAGAGGGGGTTGTGAGCCACCCAACATGGGTGCTAGGAAGCAAACCCAGATCCTCTACAAGAGCAGTTCGCACTGTCAGCCACTGATTGTGCTCACCACTTCAATATCGCTCGATTGGAACAGTGGACCCCAAAAGAAAATTTCCCCAGCAATAGCAGTGTGGGAGAAAGGACAGGCTGAGGCCTGGTGCCACCCAGAGGAGGAACTTGCACACAACTCTAATAACTTGTTGGACCACCCTATAGGACAGATTAGAGCTGAGAGATTCTGTTCTAGCGCCCCAGCGTTGTCTCCCAGGGACACAGTATCCCATTAGAGAAGGATGTAACTCAGCAGGTATATGTGATGTACAGTGTTTCATTTTGTTTTTGTTCTCTGCAATAGTGTTTCTCTAGGTAACCCTGGCTGCCCTGTAATTTACTATGTATATCTTCTGGAGCGGGAAGTGGAGAGAGAAGGGAGAGAGAGAGAACACATAAAAAGTAAAGAATTTTAAAAGAATTGGTAAGTGAGTGAGGCTGGGCAGAGGAGAGCAGAAGCAAGAGGTACACGGTTGTGAGTTACCACGTAAGAGGTGTTAGAAATAGAACCTGAGTCCTTGGCAAGAGCTCTTAACCAATGAGCCAACTCTCCAGCACCCGCCTCCCCCCCCCCCCCATCTTAGCTTATTTAAAGGAAAAAGTAAATAATAAAAGAGGTGCTGATCACACAGACCAATTGTTGACAGTGTTGTAACAGTATTGTGAATAAGCTGTTGTGTCCCTGGCCCTGGGAATGGAGATCCTTCTGGCTTCTGGTGGAGTTAGTAACTGTGGGATACAAAGTTGCTGCCTGGGAAACGCAAAAGTTTGGAGGTAGGCCTCCAGGATACAGTAACTGTAACTTATGGCCCTTTTGTTTAAAAGTGGTTAAAATTGAGGCTGGAGAGGTGTGTTCACAAGACACAGAGCACTGTCTTCCAGAGGTCCTGAGTTCAACCACATGGTGGCTTACAACCATCTGTAATAGGATCTGATGCCCTCTTCTGGCCTTCAGGTGCAGAGCACTCACACCTAAAATGTAAATAAATAAGATTTAAAAGAAAAGTGGGTAAAATGTTGTCATGAACCAGGCGATGGTGGTGCATGCCTTTTATCCCAGCACTTAGAAGGCAGAGGCAGGTAGACCTCTGAGAGTTTGAGGCCAGTCTGGTCTACAGAGCAAATTCCAGGACAGATAGAGCTGTTACTCCGAGAAACCTTGTCTGGGGGGAAAATGTCATCTTGGCTCAGTAGTAGAACATTTGCCAAGAATTCCCAGGGAGGGGCTTGGGTGTGGCTCAGTGATAGAACACATACCTAGCATCACCCAGGGAGGGGTTGGGGTGTGGCTCAGTGGTAGAACATCTTCCTAGAATCTCCCAGGGAAAGGCTGGGATATTAATTTAATCTCAGTGAGGGATTGTCTATATTTGGTTGGCCTATATGGACTGCCTTAATAAATTAATTGAGGTAAGAAGGCCAAGTCCATGGTGGGTAGCACCATGCCCTAGGCAGGGGATCCTGAACTGTAGAGAAATCCAGTGGAGCACAAACAAATGAGTGTGCATTCATTCTTTTAACTTGACTGGGAATGTGGTAAGAGTAGCTGTTTATGGTTTCTGTTATCTTGACTTCCCAGCTATAACAGGCTATAATCTGGAACTGGAGCTTACACACACTTCCTTCCCTAAATTGCTGTGGTGGTTTAAATGAGATGGCCTCCAATAGGCTTAAATGTTTGAATACTCAGTCTCCAGTTGGAACTATATGGGAGGGTTTAGGAGCATAGCCTTGTTGGAGGAGATGATGTGTCACTGAGGATGATGGCCTTTGAGGTTTCTGTCTCATGCTTGTGGATCAAGATGTAAGCTCTCAGCTACTACTACACTGTTGTGCCTGCCCGTCCGCTGCTATGTCCTCCAACCATGATGGTCATGGACTCTAATTCTTTAAACTGTAAGCCACAAATAATTTTTTTTTCCCTAAAACTTCCCTCAGTTATGGTGGAATCTCATCACAGCAATAAAACCGGGGCTAACACAGTTCTTTTTTGTCAGGGCATTTTATTGGAGGAAGAAAAATTAAGTCAAAACATACCAATCACTTTGTTTTGGTTTAATTTTTATGTTTGTTCTATTTTTGAGACAGGGTTTCTCTTTGTAGCCCTGGCTGAACTAGAATTCACTATGTAGACCAGGCTAGCCTCAAACTCATAGATCTACCTACATTTTCCTCCTGAGCTCTGGGATTGAAGGCCAGCACCACCACTTCAGCTTCCAATACCAATTTTTAAAAATTTATTTATTTAAATTTTCTCTTAATATGGATGTTTCACCTGTGTCTTTGTCTGGGTGCCACATGTGTGCAATGCCCACAGAGGCCAGAAGAGGGTGTCAGATCCCCTGGAACTGGAGCTGCAGACAATTGTGTTATTGTATACGTACTGGGAATCAAACCCAGATCCTCTTGAAAAAGCAGCCTATAATATGAAGTTTCTGGCCTATCCAGCCTGTGGTCCAGACCTACAGAAACATACAAAGGCTTATATTAATTTCATACTGATTGACCTATGGCTCTGACATTGCTAGCTAGCTTTTTCATCTTATCTCAGTCTATTTCCATTAGTCCATTTACCCACGTGGCTTGGTACCTTTTCTCAGAGCAACATGGTTGTCCTCTTTCCTCCGTGTCTGCTGGCGACTCTGCTGGTGTCTCTACTCTTCCTGTTCCCAGAGTTTTCTTAGTCTGCCTTCTACCAGTCAAGAGTTTTTATTCAACAAGAAGGCAGGATGATGTACCAGAACATAATCCCACCGCAGCCGCCAGTGTTCTTGCTTGCTGAGCCTCTCTTTAGCCCCATATACCAGAATTTATTCATCCAATTCAGTCAGTAGTCACTGAGAGACAGATCCTTGAGTGTGGCTGCTGTGGTAGAGTAAAAAAACCCTCTACCCCTGCTGATTCCTGAATAGTGCCACCTTGGCCCTTATGGCCCCTCCCCCTCCCCAAAGGACTAAACCTTATGTTAAATAGGGGGATTAAGAAAAACATGTTTTCCTGCTCTACAGTCTTGTTATCACTGCCACCTGCTGAGTGCTAGTCTTTTGGGATCTTCCAAGACCTTGGGTGTGTCCTGACGAGGGGGCGGGGTGTGAGAGAGTTAAGAGGGAAGCGGAGAGGAGTTGGAGGGAGAAGCTAGAGACAAGCATGGAGTGGAGTCAGTGGAAGGGGAAGAAGGAGACCAGCGTGGCGGGAAGCTAGAGGGAAAAAAGCTAGGCGAGATGCATGGCAGGAGGGAAGCATGGCAGGAGAGATACATGAGAGAGAGAGAAGCATGGAGAGGGAGAAGCAAGACTAAGATGTAAGGTGTACTGAATAAAGCTCGGGTCTCTCATTGTGACCCTGGATGATGGAACCTAAACGACTCCTGAGTGCAGATTATTTAACCTCGACTAGACTCGGAACACTTCAAACCGGACGCGGTATACCCCCAGGGTTTATACCTGAGTCTCTGGAACAAATGGACAACTGGCCATTGGCAGGATAAAAACTAAGCAGATTTACCATGTGGCGTCTGTGTGCATGACCCAAGAAGACAGAGGGAACTATGCAAACAAATAATGGGTTCCAGGAGCCTCTTTCAGTGGAGAGGCCGGAAGGCAGTCAGCCTGGCTTAAGAGGTAAATAGATGAGCCCTAGGATTGAGCAGTAGAAGCCATATTGCCTGGCTAGGGGGCAGCCTCCTGATTTCATTTCCAGAGAATCTTCCTGGAGGCAATGGGGAGGCTTGAGGATCCTATTGTCCTTTGGCAGGTAATGGTACTATCCGCCTTTAAACCCAACAGAGACAGACGGATTTCCGTGAGAACCAAGCCAAAAGGCTACAGAGAAACCCTGCCTTGGAAACAGAACAAAACAAAAAAAGATTCACTCATAGACAGTCAGTCTTGTTATAGAAATGAGGAGCAAGAAGAAATAGTTGCTGTAAGGATTGCTGGTGCAGAGTGACCACTTGGTAAACCCAACACCTCAGAACGCAGAACACGCAGCATATGGAGGGCACGCCCCTAGGCGTGGCTATGTAAATCTGGGCCTACCCCCTCGCTTAAAAAGAGCCTAGGCAAAAGTCCTCCCTCCCCCCCTTCTGTTACTCTTCCTCGCACGCACTCTGCAACTCTCCTTAATAAACTCTTGTGCAGCATCTAGTAGTGTGTGTCTGATCTCACACACAAAAACAACAGTTCCCAATTAAGATGTAAGTTCAGGCTTGTACCTTTCGGTGTATTGGTGCTTCCTGACTCTCAGACAGCAAATATCCTAATCTAATATATTAGATTTCAGGGTGAGCGACTCCTTTCTCTTCCCGTGTCTTTCTAACTTTTACTGTCTTTTATTCCCTCACTCTGGATTAAAGGTGTACTCTTGGTGGAGGAGAAAATGGAGGTAATAACCTCGCATCACAAAGGGTTTGCAAATAATCTTTCTTAGGAAAGAGGAGAGAGCCCCGGCTTTCGGTGGCCCATTAGATGCTCTGTCCCTCATCAAAAAGAACATAATTCTAGGCTGACAGATGCCTTTAATCTCAGCACTTGGGAGGCAGTGGCAGGTGATGGGTTTCTGAGTTTCAGGCCATTCTGGTCTATGTAGAGTGTTCTAGACAGCTAGTTTGTTGCACAGAGAAACCCTGTCTCAGTAAACAAAACAACTAATTCTGCCAGGCAGGCAAGGTGACCCTAGATGACAGCAGCTCCAGGTCACGGTAACTGGGACAATAGCTGGGCTGTGTAAATCTCTCATCTGTTCAGAATTGGCCAACCTCACAATTTCTGTTTCTGTGAAACATGCTTGACTGCTCAGCGTGTAATTTGGGGGTAGAGATTTACAGGTAACGGTTAATGTGAAATGTTCTAGCTCAAAATCTATATAAACTATAAAGAATTTCTGAACAGGGAGGCTTCTCTTTGGGCATTAAACCAGAACAGGGCGTGTGTTGCTATTAAAGGGTCTCTCTCCTTTAATCATCCCCAGTGTTTAGAGTAAATTCTCGCTGGGGAGGGCGGGACTTAACCTGCCACTTCATTTATTAAACACCCCCCCCCCCCCCCCCCCCCCCCGCACACACACACATAGGGTTTCCAGCAGCTTTGGAGCCTATCCTGGACCTCCTTCTGTAGACCAGGCTGGCCTTGAACTCACATAGATGCACCTCCTATGCCTCCTGAGTGCAGGGATTAAAGGCATGTGCCGCTGCCCAGTTTGCCACTCACTCTTGGGAGTTGCCATAGTCCAGAAGAAACAAGCCCTGTGTAGAAATGAGGTACTGAGCCTGGTAGAGGCAGGTGGTCCTGCTGAGGCAGAAATGCTAAGTATGCTGGTTAGGTTTTTGTCAATTTGACACGAATACCTGAGAAGAGGGAATCTCAACTGGGGAGTTGCCTCCATCAAATGTGCCTGTGGGAACATTTTCTTGATTGTTAAAGGATACAGGCAGGTCCAGCCCACTGTAAACAGTGATACCAATGAGCAAATGGGCCTGGGTTATATACAAAAGATGGATGAGCAAGCCAGGAGGAGCAAGCCAATAAGCTTCCAATTCTTCCATGGAATCTGCTTCAGTACCTGCTTCTGGGCTCCTGGCCTGGCTTCCCTCAGTGATAGACTGTAAATGAAATAAACCCTTTCCTGCCTGAATTGCTTTTGGTCCTGGTATTTATGATAGAAACAGAACTAGGGGCTGGAGAGATGGCTCAGGGGTTAAGAGCACTGACTGCTCTTCCAGAGGACCTGAGTTCAATTCCCAGCACCCACACAGCAGCTCAAACCTGTCTGTACCTCCAATTTCAGGGGACCCTGATACCCATGAAAAACACAAATGCACATAAAAATAAATAAAATAAAAACAGAAACAGAGCTAAGGCAGCTAAGTGTTTGGCTAGGACCTCCAGCTTGCTCCTGCTTGGTATGCAAGCTCCATTCCTTGCTCTCTCTCTAAATTCCATCCTCTCAGAGAAACTCCAACAACAACAACAAAAAAGGAGCCAAAACCCAGTTCTAAAATCTTGGTGGATGTGGCAATCCCTCCCCTTAAATTGCAAGCAGCCCAAGTTCCCACCTAAAAGGCTCAGCTTTTGCCCATACTTGGGCACAAAACCAGCTTGTGGCAGATGAAGGACCAGAGAAGCGCCTCCATTTTTAAGCAAAAGTCCCTTCACTCCAGTTTGAGACCAGCCTGCTGGGAGTTCTGTTGGGGCCAAAGTACAAACAGCAGATGGCCTAGGGGCTATCTCATAGCAGCTAAATTAACCTTGGAATACCCCAGTACTGGAGATAGCTTGGGGCTATTCAAAAGCCACAGAATGTCCCAACTTGGGAGGGTTTGACAAACAGCTGGCTAAGATAACAGAGGAAATCTGGAAAGTCCCCCAAATGGAGCTAATCAGAATTATATCCATACTAAGATGTCTAACCTTGTGGATTTTTGCCTTTAAAAACTCAGCTTGCAGAGGGGTGGGTACCTCCTCCAACCACTGCCACACCTGTGCACCAGACTGAGTTCCTTATCCCGACTTGCATTTTTAAATAAACCTTGCTTTTGCATTTCGGAGCGTTCATATCTCTGGTGGTCTCTTTGGGGGTCTTGAGACCAGGGCACAACAGCAGACATACTATCACCCCTCTCGACTTCAGGCTATAGAAGCTTCCAGCCTTAGTTTGGCCTCCTGACTTCTCTTGCCTCAATCTCTGGAACCAGAGAACTCATCCGGGAGTTGCTTTGCTCAAATAAGCCAGTTTTCTTTTTCTTTTTTCAATTTGGCTTAATCTGGCTTACTGCATCAGTGGAGAAACCTATTATTGAGTTACAGAAAACCTATTAAGGAGTTGGAAGCGATGGCTTGGAGAGATGGCTCAGAGGATACAAGTTGAGTTCCCAGCATCCACACAAGGACAGATCAAACTGCCTGTAGCTCCAGCTGCAGGAGTGCTCAGATAACTTTGATCTCCATGGGCACCTGCACTCCTATGCACAAACCCAAACCCGGGTGTGCACATCTATACCTAATTAAAATAAAATAAATCCTAATGAAAAAATGTTTCAAAAACAAAAATGGGGTCTGCAGCTATGTGTGGTAGTGTTCATCTTTAATCCCAGCAGTTGGGAGGAAGAGACCATGAGATTGCAGTTGTGGGAGAATGCTCTTATACACTATAAATATTTGTCACTGTAAATATTGGTTTAATAAAATGCTGATTGGCCAGAAGCTAGGCAGACAGGAAATATAGATGGGGGGGGGTAGACAAGGAGAACTCTGGGTAGTGGAAGAGCAGAGCAGAGGAAGCAGGATGAGAATGCTGCCCTGAGCAAAAGGTACCAAGCCACGTGGCTCAACATGGATAAGAAATGTGGGTTAGTTTAAGAGTTAGCAAGTAATAGACTGGAACCAAAGACCAAACAGTTTATAATTAATATACATCTTTGTGTGATTATCTGTGACTAAATGCCTGCTGGACCAGCTGGGTGAGACAAGAGAAACTTCTGATACGTGAGGCCAGCCTGGTCTCTATAATGAGTTCTAGGACAGCCAGAGCTACATAGTGAGACCCCCTCTTTCAAAAAGGGAGGAGGGGTTAGAATGGGGGATGCTGGAGAAATGGCTCAGTGGTTTAGAGCACTCTCTGCTCTTGGGAAGGACCTGAGTTCAGTCCCCAACACTCACACAGGGCAGTTCCCTGCAAACCCAGGGAATTTGACAACCCCAGGCAGCAGAACCTCTATGGGAATTTGCATGTAACTGGTTCGAATAAACTCACAGGTGCTCACACTCACAACTTCCCTCTTCCCCCATTTCAATATAAATAAGGAATCTTTGCTTTTTTTGTTTTGTTTCTTTTGTTGGCTTTTTTGAGACAGAGTTTCTCTGAGTCACCACCCTGGCTGTCCCAGAACTCACTTTGTATACCAGGCTGGCCTAGATCTTGCACAGAGATCTGCCTGTCATGCCCTGTGCCACCACAGCTCAGCTGAATCTTTGCTTTTTAAAGGTTGCTTCTGAAGAAGACCAGGCTCTGGGAACAGCTTTCTAGGAGGCAAATTGAAAGTATAAAATTCCTAAGGCAAGAGAGGATGGAATGTGATAGTTCTGAGTATTGCCTTAGGCTATGATGAACCACCACATCCCTATTCCTCCTTGAAGGCCATGGGGGCAAATGAAAGGAACCTGGAGGAAGGAGCTGGTGCATAGGCCTTGGAGGGGAGCTGCTTACAGGCTTGGGTCCTCTTGGCTCACTCAGCCTGCTTTCTTACAGAACCCAGGACCAGCAGCCCAGGGATGATCATCCCCCCTGCCCCTGCAAAATTGTCTGAGCCTGTCTACAACAATCACTAGTTTAAAAAATGCCTTACAGGCTTACCTACAGCCTAATCTTATGGGGGCATTTTCTAAATTGAGACTGTCCTCGCTCTAGTGACTCCGGTTTTGTCAAATTGACATGAAACTAGCCAGGACAACTCCTAAATGAATATAATATATATATTTTCATAATTTGTGGTGATATATTGTGCATTTAATAAAGTTTTCCTAAAGATCAGAGGACAGAGCCAGTCACAAAGTCAGCTATAGAGGTGAGGAAGTGGTGGCACACGCCTTTAATCCCAGGACTTGGAATCCAATACCTTTGCTCCCAGTACTTGGGAACACACTGCCTTTAATCCTAACACTAGGAAGTTTGAACCAAGAAGTGAAATGGCTGGGCAGAGAAAGAGATATAAGGCTGGAGGCGACATGAGCTCAGTCAGCCCTTTTGGTTGAGGACTCAGAGGCATTCAGTCTGAGAGGATGTGGGAAGACAGACCTGAGGAGTTGGCATGAGAAGTGGCCACGGCTTGTTCCTCTGTCTCTCTGAACTTTCAGCTTTTCCCCAATATCTGAGTCCAGGATTTTATTTTAATACCAATTAGGATTCAATTTGTGCAATAATAATTAGCAAAAATGATTCAAAGAAACAAAACCCACAAGTCAAAACCAATGTTTCAGTACTTCCTTGACTACTTTCTTATTTCCATCCATCCAGCCTCCATCCATCCATCCATCTATTTATCTAGAGTACTAGAAATGGAGTCCTGAGCTTCACGGTAGGCAAATGCTCTACCACGAGCCACACCCCAGCCCCTCAATGGAGGATTCTAGGCAGGGGCTCTACCACTGAGCCACACCCCAGCCCCTCACTGGGGGATTCTAGGCAGGTGCTCTACCACTGAGCCACACCCCAGCCCCTCACTGGGGGATTCTAGGCAGGTGTTCTACTTAAGCTACATCTACAGTCTTCTTTAACTTCTATTTGAGAAAAGATCTTACTTATATTTGTGAAAATTGTGTTCCAATGGGTACCTCCAAAGAAAGTCCAGAGTTACGTCTTACAACAAGAAACTAGACAGAGACACATAGGTGATAGCAAGCAAAGAGAGAGATTATTTTTTAAAAACACACTTCTTAAGAAGGAAACAGGCCAGGGCAGGAAGAAATGGTTTAACAGCTCAAACAAAAAGCAATGTACAAAAGTTGGAGTTTGTAATGTCACACAATGTGATAGGAGACATCACTAAACATGGAACATGTCACTTCCACTGCATGTCTAGATAGGCATCCTTCATTCTCTGGGTCCTCATCACTGGAATTCTAGGTGCTCATCATTTTACCCCACTTTTTAACTTGGGCACTGCATCCACACAGGGTCATTTCAAGTGTGAACTTGCTCTATCTGCTGCATGCGGTTCTACATCCGACTTTGTGCTCCCATGGCTCAACAGCAGAGTTAACTACCCACCCAGGGGTGTGTGTTAATTCTGAAACATATATGTTAGGTATGGTGGCACACACTCGGCACTCAGGAGGCAGAGGATCAGAAACTGAGGGTCACTTCTGGCTACACAGGGAGTTTGTTGTTCTCTTGGGCTACATCAGACCTTGTCTATTACTTATTTGGTTAGTTTTTCAAGACAGGCTTCCTCTATGTAGCCCTGGCTGTCCTGAATTGCCTCTGTAAACAAGGCTGGTTTTGAACTCAGAGATCCTTCTGCCCTTCCCTCCTGAGTACTGGGATTTTGGTGTATGCCACCATGCCCAGCAATTTTTTTTTTTACGTTATTATCTTTTTGAGCTGGGGTTGTCATCTGAAGTTGACTTGTCTCTGAGGATAACCTTTGGTAACCTTTTGTTTTGTTCAGGTAAGGATCTTACTTTGTAGTCCAGGCTATCCTAGAAATTTTGATCTCGGCCTGTCCAGCGCTGGAATCACAAAACCAACTAACCAACCAAATGATTGAAAGGACGAACATGTAGCCCAAGAGAACATCAAACTCCCTGTGTCGCCAGAAGTGACCTTGAGTTTCTGATCTTCCTTCCTCTACCTCCCGAGTGCCACCCAATTTAATATGTTTCAGAATTAACACACTCCCCTGGGTGGATAATTAACATTGCTATTGTACCACCATTTAAGGTGCTCCGGTACATGCTCACAATACTCCTCCCAGACTTTGTGCATGCTAGGTAAGTGCTCTATCTCCATCCCCATCCCCGGCCCTACTAGATTAGTAGCCGGGACTGTGGAGAGAATGTAGGTGAAGAAGCATGCCGCCTGTAGGTGGCACTCTCTGCCCATCTTTAATCAGAGCAAGAAAGGATGCTCTGAAGCACGCAGTTCAGGCTAACCTTGAACTCAGTATGGTAGACAAAAATGATCCTGAGCTCCTGATTGTCCTGCCTCCACTTCCCAAGTGCTGGGATTACAGCATGAGCCATTATGGGTCTGAGGTGCTAGGGATGGAATCAAGGGCTTTGTGCATGCACGGCAGGCGGCTTGCCAACTGAGTCACAGTTCCTTCCTTTTTTAATTGTAAATGAGTGTTCTATCTGCATCAGATTTTATGCCATAAGAGGGCACCAGATTCCACCAGAGATGGCTGGGAATTGAACACAGGACCTCTGGAAGAGCAGCCAGTGTTCTTACCCACTAAGCCATCTCTCCAGTCCTCCCTTCCCCCATCTTTACTTATGATTGCTACCATGACAGGAAGCAAGAGCACTTGGCTCTCAGGGGAGATACTCAGTTGTATATCTGGAGGATTTTACCAGAATGGGGCTGTCTCTAAGCTCATAGAACATGTAGAAAGAGTGAAGATATATGGATGCTCCCAGAGGATCATCACATCACCCATCCCCACCAAGCACTTCCACTCCCTCTCTCTATCCAAATTACCCCCTCATTTCCCCTCCATGTTCACCTCTGACCTCATGCTCTTTGGAAAGAAATTTCCAGAGATGCACAAGTCTTAAACACAGGAGCTTGGCAGGATCAGGATTCAGTCAGGAACACTGAAATCCCAGCTGCAGCCTGGTGTGATGACGTCATAGTAAAGGTTGCTGCCAAGTCTGGTGACCTGAGTTTGTTCCTGTCTCAGTTCAGTCTCCAGGATCCATGTGGTGGAAGTAGAGAGAACCCGGCTCCCACAGTGGTCTTCTGCTCTCCACATTCAGACCACAGGATGTATAATCTCAGGTGCACACAAATAGACCTTAAAAGATGTAACCAGAAACATTTTAAAAATGAAATCTTAGCTGTTCCCATCCCCAAAACAACAAACATTTGGATTATTACTCTCTCCAAGTCTCAGCTTCCTCCATAACAGAAAGAAGTGAGCCAGGCACGACAGCACAGAGGCAGAAAGATCTCTGAGTTTGTGGAGCAGCGGTAGAGCATCTGCCCAGACTCCCAAGTGAGGGACCCTCAATGTGACTCTGTAGTAGGACATCAGCCTCAAATGCAAACTCCTCTTGGTTTGAATCATGGCACTAAAAACACACACAAAAGGGTCTGAGCATGGTGGCACATGCCTTTAATTCCAGCACGCAGGAGGCAGAGGCAGGTGGCTCTGCGTTAAAGGCCAGCCTGGTCTACAGAGTGAGTTCCAGGACAGCCAGGACTGTTACACAGAAAAACTCCAATCTCACAAAAATAAAGCACATGCATGGGCGCGCGCTCACACACACACACACACACACACACACACACACACACACACAGACACAGAAACACACACAGAAAGAGAGAGAGAGAGAGAGAGAGAGAGAGAGAGAGAGAGAGAGAGAGAGAGTGCTAAAATTTATCCATAGAGAAAAGACTCTAGATATCCATGCTGGCACTTACCCATACCCTTAATCCCAGCTCTTCAGAGATTGAAGCCAGAAGCCTGCCTTGAGTTTAAGTCCATCCTGGGACTACACATAGTGATTTCTTGGCTGGCTTAGGCTACAAAGTCAATTGCCTCCAAATTGATTTATAATGTTGTTCAGTGTTTAATAAGCAAATGGGTTAGCACCGATCATCGTGTGTCACGTAATTAATAGGTCTTAGGGGCCACTGCTGTTCTTATTGAAATGATCCTAATTTCCTCTGCTTTCAGAGCTCCTCTCCAGAGGTGACTCTCACGGCCTCCACACCACACTCCTAAAAGAAAGTTTACGGATGGAGCAGAGTTCTCCAAGTGAGGCCTTTGAACTGCCTTCAAAGCACGTGTTAAGGCTGCAGGGCTGTGACTATGGTCAGTCTGGCTTTCAGTGGTCACATGATCACCGTGAGGCAGGACCTAGTTCTCTGAAGGTGGAAAGGGAAGAGCCCAAGGTGGCAAGTAGATGTTGTGGTGAGAACAGAGGCTGGGATTAGAGGCAAAGTCTAGCAGGATGTAGTGGTTGATGCATGCCATTAATCCCAGTGCTAGGGAGGATGAATAATCTGTGAGTTCTAAGCCAGCCAGAGCTACATAACATAGTAATAGACTCTGCCCCAAACAAACAAACAGGAGACACTGAAGAAGATTAATAACTAACGGAGCCTGCACTTATGTCAGTGCTAACTGGGCTAAACTCACGCAGAGGACCCCCAGGGCTCAGGGCCAGTGAAGACAGGCCAGTAGGTCCCCTGAGGCCCTTGGGAAGTAGGTGGGAAGTGAGGTTGCTGAACAGTAACATACTAAGTAAAGATGGCTTTAAGGAAGCTCCCACTTAGCATCCCACAGACTAAGAGACCAATAATCGAGGGAAAAAAGCGTCTTTAATTCCTTCTTTGGGACACCTACAAGGTCAAAGGCAGCAAGGCCAGCCAGCCTTTAGCTAAAGGTTATCTGTGCTGATTAAGGTTTTATTAATTTGACAACAAGCTGGGTTACTTAAGAACGGAGATCCTCAACTGGGAAAATACCTTCACTAGATTTCCTTCCTATAGGCAAGTCTGTGGGGCATTGTCTTTTGTTTTTAAAGCCCCCCCCTCTCTCTTTTCTGAAACAAAGTCTCTCTTTGTAGCTCTCGCTGTCCCATAGACAAGGCTGGCCTCCAACTCAGAGATTTGCCTGCTTCTGCCTCCCAAAGGCTAGGATTAAAACCGCACCACCATACTCATCCATTTTCTTGGTTAAAGGTTGATGTGGGGAGGCCCTACCTCACTGTGAGTGACACCACTCTGGGCAGGAAAGCAGGCTGAGTCCTCCAGGGAGAGTAAGCCAGTAAGCAACATTCCTCCATGGTCTCTGTGTCAGTTCCTGAGTCTGCAGGGAACAGGCAAAAACACTGTAGCCCGAGGATGGCCATTTTGACTTTGGACTCCGTTTTACCTGAAGGGTGAAATAAGGGTCAGGTTCCCAAGCCCCAGGGGACCTGAGAACTTTGCAATGGCTGACTGACCTCCTCCCTAAACAATAAAAATACTAATGACTATGCATCTTTAGAAACATCATGGCTGTTTCTAACAACAGAGAGCAAAGGAATCTGATTGGTTGGACTGAAAGGCTTGCATTGTATATCCATCGATGAGGATGATGATGGAACACTCAAGGAAGCCTCTAATCTCTAAATCCTGATTGGGGAAAATTGTAACTATAACTTGGCAACAAATTTTATGAATTTTATGCTTATAAACCCCACTTCTGCCCTTCTGCCCTGCTTGGGGCCATCAGGAGAAACAAGGCTCCCGTGTCCTTGTCCTATAGCCCTGACTGATCAGTGAGCTGCTTATTAAAATCTTCCCATCTCTGGTGGTATATATTGGGCAAAGTGTAACAGCACCAGGTTTCTGCCTTGAACCCCCTTCCCAACATTCCTCAGTGATGGACCCGAGACCTGTAAACCAAATAAACTCTTGGTTGCTTTGGTGACGGACTTTGTCATATCCACAGAAATCGAAGGAACATACTATTGGACAATTTGTGGAAGTCTAGAACTCAAGTCATCGGGCTTGGTGGAAAGCATCTTTACCTGCTGAGCCAGCTCATCAGTCCTGCAAGTTAAGTTTCTAGCCCTGTGCTACAGCCTTAGCCCAACATGATAGCGTGATGGGTTTAAAGACTGTTTAAACTGGGTGGTGGTGCACTTTAATCCCAACACTTGGGAGGCCGAGGTATTTGGATCTCTATGAGTTTGAGACCAGCCTTATTTAAAAAGAGTTCCAGATCAGGGCTGTAACACAGACAAACCATGCTACCCCTACCCCCAAATGTGTCTGGGCCAAACTTCCCTCTGGAACTGGTCCCTTTTTTCACTTTTTTTTTGGTAAGAGGAAGCAGGGACCACCCTCATTAAAGCTTTAGGGCAGGTTCTGGGATAGATGGAATGACCCATTTCCCCCTAAGGCTATATTTTATTAATTTTCTTTCTTCAAAGAAATTGTTTTATCAGTTATGTGATGGTGGCACACACCTTTAATCCCAGCACTGGGGAGGCAGGTGAATGTCTATGAGTTCAAGGCCAGCCTGGCCTACAGAGAGTGTTCCAGAACAACCAGGCCTGTTATACAGAGAAATCTTGTCTTGAAAAACCAAAAAGAAAGAGAAGGGAGGGGAGAGGAAAGAGGGGAGAGGGGAGGAGAGGAGAAGGTTTTATCTACTACCACATTTAGCTTAGTGTCCTAGAGCAGCAGCATAGGTGACTCACAGACCACTGCATCCTGGGAAAACCCACCTCAGCCTGAGGGACAGCTCTAGGAAACTGTGTCCCATAAGCTCTGGGTACAACTACTAGGCCTGTGAACAAGCTGGAGTCTCCTCCCCCAGAAACTGTTCCTGCATCTATAACCTCGGGGAGAGGGTATAGTGGGGAACTCAAATATTCTAGGCCTACAGCCAAAACCTTGGATGCCCCAACATTGCAGAAGGCTTTGGGTGATGTCCAGGCAGCCAGCTGTCTCTATCTTCTCTTGTGAAATTTTCGGAAGTTGCTTGCTTGCACTTCCCCCTTGCTCAGGTAATGTATTTTCCTTCTCAGGTTTTTGCTGGGGCTGAAGACTAGGTAGTTACAGTTACAACCATCTCCATCTTGTATCTTAGCTAAGAGCATATTAGGTACTAGATTCAGATTCTTCAGGAGAGGACAGCTTTCAGGGTAATCTCTGATTCTTAACTTACCAATGTCCTGGACATTTAGCATGTGTTTCACGTTTCATGTTGTCCTTGCTGTTTATAGTTTCACTGTATGTGTTTGCCCCCCTTCCCCCATCCCCCGGACATTACTTGATAATTGTTCCTATTGTGTATAGATTTGTATTAGGTTTATAACTTTCTTATTAGACAAAAGGGGGGAGATGTAGTGGGGAACACAAGCCCTCCCATCTTGACCTTAGGGCACACCCTCTAGGGCGTGTCTCAGATCCAGTTTAAGATCTGAGCAGGGATCTCACTCCTGTGCTTTTCGATGGTGAGCATCATCAGATCAGGCAGTGGGATGCGGCATTGAATTGGTTCGGTTCCCAGACCTCCAAGGACTCAGCCACTGAATTTATCTTTTCCTGTATATGTGAGTTGTTTCTTTGTATATTTCTTAATAAATAATCCACTCCTTATAGCATGTATAGTTCCTGCTTAAAGAAGGGGTTTATTGTCTTCTGATTCCCAGAAGCGCTCTAAGTTTTTTTATAGTTTATTTCCTGAGTTTTTTAAAGTACCCTCTCCCTTTGGGAAGGAATGTTTCAATGAGGAAGGAACAGCTATAAAATGGTATCATTGATAAGATTTGATTTTGGTTAATATTATTAATTTGGTTTTTTGAGATAGAGTTTCTCTTTGTAACAGTCCTGGCTGTCCTGGAACTTGCTCTGTAGACCAGGCTGGCCTCAGACTCAGCGATCCTTTTGCATCTGCCTAGTGAGTGACAGGATTCAAAGTGTGTGCCACCGTGTCTAGGACAGGGTCTTTTTATAAGGCCCTTCTTTATATGGGAAGGTGGGGGAGGGTCTTATGTAGCACAGACCGTCCTCAAACTGGCCATGCAGTGGTGGATGAACTTGGATTCGTGGTCTTGGTGCATTGGCATTATGCCTGGCAAATACTTCTTCCAATGTTTGTTTTTCCTTTAAATAGGCTAAGCTGTTGGGACCTCAGGAGATCTGATATCCTTTTAAATGATTTACATTTATTTTGTGCATTGGTGTTTTGCCTGCAGGTATGTCTGTGTGAGGCTGTCAGATTCCCTGTGACTGTAATTACAGCAGTTCTGAGCTGCTATGTGGGTGCTGGGAATTGAACCTGGAGCCTCTAGAAGAGCAGGCAGTGGTTTTCAGGGCTGAACCATCTCTCCAATGTAATGAGATTTTCTCTGTCTCTCCAGTCAACTTCTAAATAATGACACAGAGATTTGTTCTTATTAATTATAAAAGCTCTGCCTTAGCTTAGGTTTGCCCTTATAACTTAAATGAAGCCATTTCTATTAATCTATGTTCTGTCACATCCTGCCCATCCTGTGTCTTCCATCTTCTGGCATCTCTCGAGCCTAGATTCATCTCCTCTTCTTTCCTCTCCCTGGAAATTGTGCCTATACTGCCCGCCTAGCTTTTTAGTACACCTTCACACAGTGTACAAGTACCCCATGACACTCCAGCCCTGTGGTTTGATGATGTCTTGAATGGCAGCTGTTAGATCTTTTCCTGACTTCTGACTACCTTGAGATGCGGAATATTAAGACTATTCCTGGCTGCCTGCATACTTCCCAGATGCCCTGAGAAGAGATACAAACCATAGCTACAAGTAGGGACCATGGCTCAGGTGACAGGGTGCCTGCCTTGCATTCACAAAGCCCTGGGTTCTATCCCCAGCACCATGTGAGCCAGAGTAGTGGTGTATGCCTATATACCAGTCCCTGGGGAGGTAAAAGCAGGAGGGTCATAGGTTCCAGGTCATCCTTGGCTACACAATGAATTTGACGTCAACCAGGGATACATGGGACTTTGTCATAAAAGATCAAAAACAAACATCTTATAATCTCCAGGAGACAAAGATATGTGCCAAAAGCCAGGAAATGAACAGTGTGTGTGTGTGTGTGTGTGTGTGTGTGTGTGTGTGTGTGTGTGTACTCAGGGAAAGTGCTGAGTGTATCATGTGATAGCAACAGCAGCTGAAAGGAAGCCCAGTTTGGCGGAAGGAAGTGGCCATCAGATGGGGACACTAAGGGACACAGGATCTTGTGATCTCCATTGTGGCTTGAGAAAGCTGCCAGGTGTCCATCTACGGAGCTCTTGTTGACTGTATTTGCTTGCATGATATGCTGGGACAATGAGAAATTCTAAGTTTGGAGAGAGAACATTTAAGACCAACAGCTCGAACTTGAAAACTATTTTACATTGTTATTAAACCATAATGAGATATATTTACTTATTTTTAAAAAATATGTTCGTTATTTTATGTGTATGGATGCTTTGCTTGCATGAATGTCATCTACACACTACATTCTTGCAGTGTCTTTGGAGGCCAGGAAGAGAGTGTTAGATTCCCATGACTCGGCATTACAAATGGTTGTGAGCCACCATGTGGGTGTTAGGAATCAAACCTGGGCCCTTTGGGAGAGTATACAATGCTCTTTTTGATTTTTTTTGAGACAGTGCTTCTCTGTGTAGCTCTGGCTATCCTGGAACTCACTATGTAGACCATTCTGGCCTTGAACCTGGAGATCCACTGGCCTCTGCCTTCAAAGTACTGGGATTAAGATGTCACCATCACTGCCCCACATATCCAGTGCTATTGACTTCTGATCATCTCTTGAGACTCTAGGGATATTAAACTAGATCAGGCAGATAAAGGAATAAACAACAATAACAAAATCTTAGGATGGCTGCGGATGTGACTCAGATACAGGTGTTGTTGGTAGAGTGCCTTCCTACTATATACAAACCCCTAGGTGCCAGCCAGCTCTCTATAAAACTGGGAGGGATGGCTATGTGCCTGCCCTGTAGAGGCAATAGGAACAGACTTCTCAAGGAGCTGGGCAGAGAGTTCAGCCAAAGGCGTGTTTGAGATGCAAGCATGAGAATTTGACTTCGCTTACTGGAGAATTAACTGTGTATGTATGGTGGTAGTGTATTTGCAAGGCTGGGGAAAAGAGGCCCGTCCCTGAAGCATGCTGTCCAAACAGCCTACCTATATGAGGTGAGTGACTTCTGCGGAGGAATAATGCTGGAGATTGTCTTCCAACCTCTACACACACTCACAAAGTTTGAGGTTATCCTCAACTACATGTAGTTTCAGATCAGCTTGGACTATTATGAAAGACCCTGTTACAAAATACATACAAAATTCTTCATGCTTAGAAGAGTATTTCTACTCAAACTTAAAAAAAAAAAAAGACTTATTTATATATTATGTACACAATGTTCTGTCTGCATGTCTGCCTGAAGGCCAGAAGAGGGCACTAGATCTCATTGTAGATGGTTGTGAGCCACTATGTGGTTGCTGGGAATTGAACTCAGGACTCTGGAAGAAGAGCCAGTGCTGTTAACCTCTGAACCATCTCTCCAGATTTCCACTCAAACTTCTAAGCCTCTTATGTTGTGGGGCATTTTACCAGAAAAGACTGCTTGGAGAACATGGGCTTCATCTACCCAGCAACTATACTGGGTGTTCAGAATCGCAGTGTATTACTGAGCATCTCAGGGTGCTTTGAAGCACAAAAACCATGCTCTGAGTTAACATACTTCCATTAACAAGACCAGTTTAGCCAGAAGTGGAACCACAGAAGCCAAAAAAAGCAAGGTCAGTACATTTAGAGATTTTCCCAGAACTGTGGACTTTGATGGATTAGGTCTTCATTTTTGGCAGATGGTGCTGTCTACTGCTGATTTTTACAGCCTAAATGGCATTTCAGCCGTGCTAAGGTCTGGGGCCCTGTTATTCTTCTACACAGCAGATACTGTAGTCCTGGAAAATAAAGGGAACTAAGTGCCTATCAACTACAGCCCAAGCCAGGGGCTTTAAAGTAGCAAGGAGATTGAGACCCATCCTCGGGCTCCGACCTGGGACCTCTCAGTTGGGCATCAATGTCTGGAGGGACAAGGTCTTTACTGTGTAAAAAAGGCCCTTCCCGGAGGAGATGTCCTGCTCTCTTCATCTCTCTGCCTTTCTTTCTTTTATTTGAAACTTTTTTTTGTTTGTTTTTTTAAAGGCAGGGTCTCACTACTCACTACGTAGATCAGACTGCTCTTGAACTCACATTGACCCACCTGCCTCCGCCTCCCAAGTCTGGTATTAAAAGCTAGTGTAGCCCACCCAGGCACTCTCCTCTTTGCTTTTACTTGGAAGAGACATCAGTTTACACGTACTTGATTACTTGATGCATATCCCTGCATTCCGGACTCAGCCCTCACTCCTCCAGTCCCCGTGCAGACTCCTACATCTTTTCTCCCTTCTCATAGCAGGAGGGCCAGCCTGATGGTATACGGTTCAATCCAGCTTCTTAGGAGCCTGAGGCGGGAGTCCGAGGTCTGCCTTCGCTACAGAATGAATTCAGGGACAGCCTGGATAATTCAACCCTGTGTCAAAAAGTCCATCATCTTAGAACACAACTCCAGCACTCAGGAGGCAGAGGCCAGCAGATCTCTATGAGTTCAGGCTAGCTTGCTCTACATAGTTTCAGGACTGCCTGGGCTACCTAGAAAGACCTTATCTCTGGGGGCTGGAGAGATGGCTCAGCACTGGCTGCTTTTCCAGAGGACCAGAGTTCAATTCCCAGCACCCATATGGCAGTTTATGACTTTCTATAACTCCAGTTTCAGGGGATCTGACACCCGCACACAGACACACATGCAGGCAAAACACCAATGCACATAAAATAAAATAAGTAAATTAAAAGAAAGACCGTGTCTCAAACAAAACAAAACAAAAAAACCCCCAAAGCCGCACGTATATAAATAAACGAATAACTGTCTCTTTACCTCCTCTTTCCTCTGTATCTGTCTGCCTCTCCCATGTGCCCACTCCAACACAGCCGTTTGTTCTCCCACAATAAACCTCTTGCACTAAAACAAATGAATAAATAAATAATAAAGGGCTGAGGTCTATGTAGTTCAGTGGTAGGGGACTAGCTCGGCATTTGGAAGTTTATGGGTTCAATCCTCAGTAGAAAGTGAGGAGAACTCTGGTTATCTGCAAACAATTACAGAATGTTGCTCATCAGTAATCTTCAAGGAGTCCTATTACAGTCGGGGCACCTGTTCCCTGGCTAGCTTATCCGCTCCAAATCCTAGGCGGTACCAGAACACTTTTGTGTTCCTAGCACCCATCACAGTGCCTACCCACGACCCTGGGTGCTAGAGCCAGTGAGTGGGTCAGCATGTGGTGAGTAGGTGAGCAAATGCACAAATAAGTGGATTTTCTGATCCCATCTTGCATGGGTGAGTGTGTGAATGGGTAAGAGAACCAGTGACAGCCGCTGGCTGAGGGCGGGAAGGTGGGTGTGCACTCGACCGGCTGTGGCGCCGGGCAGCTAGGACAGAGCGAGCACACGCTAAGCACTCAGCCTCGGACCAGAGCAGCTGAAGCACTCAGCCTCGGACCAGAGCAGCTGAACACAGCCCAGGCCGAGGCCACGAGGTTTGGGCGTGGCCCGCGGACAGGGGCGTGGCCTTGATGCTTGGGGTTCGTGGAGAGGCGTGGCCGCGCCGGACAAGAGCTGGCGTGGGCGGGGCTGGCCAGCGGGCGCGGGAGGAAGTCACGTGGGCGCGCGGGCTCACATGACTGGCCGCGCGATGGACCCGCTGCCCTCGCCGGCAGTCGCTGCGGCAGCTGAGGCGGAGGCTGACGAGGAGGCGGATCCGCCGGCGACAGGTAGGGCACGCGGTACGCTGGAGAGCCGGGCACCTCACGGTCGGCGACCACCTGTCGCCTGACCACACCTCGCTTGACCCGGGGGAGAGGGGGAGGGAGACATCGTGGGGCTGGCCCCTTCCCGCTCGTCTCCAGCTCTCGGTGAGTGTGCAGTGGTGTGGAGTTGCACCTTTTCTGATCCTACCTTGCAGACGCTGGTCCAGCGAGTGGTTTATGATCATGTGTGACCGTGTCTAGGGAGAGAGATGTATCTTCAGTATAGACTGTTTGCCAGGGGTTCTCGGCTTTGTGGACGGTGGGAAGGCATCCATGTGGCCAGAGGAGCAAGGTTGGAGCTAGGCCTGGTGTGTTTCAGCTAGGTCTGGCCAGGTGTCACTGTGCATGGCCATCTAGAGCGTTGGTGGAAAGACAGGTTCTTCTCTAGTCTCTAGGCAGGAAAGATTTAGGGCAGTAGCTTTTAACCCTGGGGAGGGAAGACATGAATGAACATCTTTGTTGGATGGAGAGACAGCAGTGTCTAGGTTCAACTCCACTTGGAATTGGTCTTTGGGTTTTGTAGGGTAAAACATGTTTTGTTTTTGTTTTTTTGGTTTTTTTTTTGTTTTGTTTTTTTGAGACAAGCTTTGGCTGTTCTGGAACTTGTTCTATAGACCAGGCTAACCTCGAACTCACAGAGATCTTTCTGTCTCTGCCTCTGGAGTGCTGGGATTAAAGATGTGGGCCAAAACCATTTTATTCATGAGGTTGTATGTTGAAGATGCGCGCGTGGGCACACACACACACACACACACACACACACACACACACACACACACACAGGTTGTATGTTGGAGACAGACAGACAGACAGACAGACAAACACACACCGATGGGAGACTGTTTGATCTAGGGGCTACTTCTGCCTTTAAAAAATTACTTATTTTTTAACACTGTGTGGGTGGAGACACTGGTTCCCTTGAAGGACAGAAGTGTTGGATTCCCCAGAAGCCTAAGTCACACACACTTGTGAGCCACCCAGTATGGATGGGTATTGGGACGCAGATGCCAGCCCTCTTCAAGAAGTGTGTGCTGTTAACCTCTGAGCCCCTGCCTGACTCTTAGATCAGTTTGTCATGGCCTGTAACATCGGTGATAGATGGGAGCTCTCTTGGCAAATTCGGGATGTTCTGTATTGATTCATGAAGGGCTCAGTTAATGACTGACGTTAGGGATAATTTTGCCTGGATTTTTGACAGGTAGTTCAGCTCCCTTGGGCAGTGGTGTGACTTGTATATTAGTCACAGCCATGTAGCCCTTCATGATTCACAGGCCATCCTGGTAGCCATGTAAGTTGAAAACTGGGTTTTTCAGTCTTGTAGAACCTAGCTTGTCATTTCATCCTTTGTGGAACATGGCACCAACCTGGTGAAGTGGTGAAGAAAATCTTCCTTATGGTCTGGGAGAAACTTACGTGGAGTATGTCTTGGAGACGTTGGCTAGGTGGGCTGGTATCAGAACATTTTGAGAATAACTCTTCAGAGAATTTATTCCTGTATGTATATCGTGTGTGTGGACAGTGTGGCATGGCACAGGTATGGCAGCCAGAGGACAGCTGTGTGGATTCAGTTCTCTCTTTCCACTTTTACTTGGGTTCTGGGGACCAGAGTTAGGTGGTTGGGCTTGTGTGGTTGGGCCCTTAGCCACTTGTTCCTTCTCGCCTTGTCCTGAGGATAGATTTGACTTCAGAGTTGCTGGGCAACCCATTTTGAACAAGTTGATTGTGACTTTACTCCTCCGGCCTCATCCTCTTCATCATTTCCCTACGAGCATGAACCTTCACAGTTGGCTTGCTGTTGACACCTCAGAGGAATAACTAGCATGGCTTTGGGGCACAGAGCCCATCGATAGATTTCTTCTTCTGTCTTCTGCCTACACTTCAGAGCTGCCAGTAGTACGTACATTTGTAGTGCTTTGGAATTGCTGGGGGAAAAAATGTGTTTATTGTAGTTTTCAGCACATAGCCCCTTTATTGTTTATTTGGAGGGTAAACTGTGCACATTCTGCAGGAGATTGTCCTTCTGGAGAACTGAATTTACAAATCCGGTGGTGCTGTTGCTGTATGCCTTTAATCCCAGTACCGGGGAGGCAGAGGCAAGTGGATCTCTGTGAGTCCCAGGCCAGCCTGGTCTATAAAGCGAGCTCCAGGACAGCCAGGACAATTACACAAAGCAGCTCTCTCGGAAAAGGAAAATAAAAGAACTGAATTTACTATGTAAACCAGGCTGATCTTGAATTTAGAGATCTCCCAGCCTCTGCCTCCTGATTGCTGGGATTAAAGGCACGGGCCACCACATCCATCCTTCTTTATTTGTTTTTCAGATAGAGTCAGCTAGCTATGTAGCTCAGGCTGACCTCAAACCTCTAGTCCTCTTGTGTTCCTGCCTTGTCTCCTGGATGCTGAAACTGTAGGTACACAGCTGTAGGACACACAGCTGCACCGTGTGTGTCCAGAAGTCAGTTGTCCAAAGCATATTTCTCTGGCCAAAAAACAAGGAGTCAGGCCTCCAGAGACCTTGAGGGAGTGCTCATCTGACTGCCTTCTAAGCCTGTAAAAGTGGCCACATCCCTAGACTGATGGTTTTCTTTCCCTAGACCTGAGCCATGTTGCCTTGACTGGCGTTTCTCTATTTCCACTTTTAAGGACCCCTGTGAATGGGGGGGCCCACCCAGAAAATCATGATTTATCATCTCCTTATGTTTACATCAGCTGATGAACCACCTCAATTTCTATGAGATCTTAATTCCCTTCTGCTGAGTGAAAGTAACAAAGGCACAGGTTCTGGGGTTGGGATGTAGACATCTTTGGGGTCCTATGTCCTGCCCATTGTAAGAAGGTATCCTCAGAGTGCAGTTGCCAGATCCTAGGCTCTGTGAGTTCGAGGCCAGCCTGCTCTACAGAATGAGTTCCAGGACAGCTAGGGCTACACAGAGAAATACAGAACAAACCAACCAAACCAGAGGTCCTCCCGATACACTTAAAAATACTGATACACTTAAAAATGAAAGAAAAGAATATTTTATTTTTGTTTTAATTTCTATTTTGTTTCACTCTTAAGGAATAATGAATTTCAGTTTCCTTATCTTTTGATGTGCCCCATTTGAATCTCTTCCTTAATTGCTCTCCTTATTTTTGTTGTAAAGATTCATTTATGTATATGTGTCTGCTTGTGTACACTGGGAGGCTAGAAAAGGGTGTCAGGTCCCGTGGAGCTAGCCTTACAGGAGTTTGTGGGACACCATAATTACTGTGTGGGTGCTGGGATCTGCACTCAGGTCCTCATGACTGCAAGGCAAACATTCTTAGCCACTGAGCCATTTCTCTAGGCTCCCACCTTATCTTTTGATCCGGGTCTCTCACTGAATCTGGAGCTTGCTTATTCGGCCAGGCAGGTTGCAAGCAAGCTCCAAGACCATCCTTTGGAGATGCCTTCTGTGCTGGGATTACAGGCACATACTGCTGTGCTGTTACACATGTGCATCAAGCAATACTTTATTGACGGAGCCATCTCCCCAGCTCCCTCTCTCCTTGTGGATTTGTATATTGACGTATCAGGATTTGTATTGTATTTGTGATGTATTTGTATTGTTGATGTATCAGAATACCAGTGTGATGGTACCCATCTGTGGTGCTAGCATTCAGGAGGTCCAGGCCAGAAGGTCATGAGTTAAAACCAACCAACCTAACAAAAAACGAAAACATGAGCTGCATGCTGACACCCTCTTTAAAATAAACACTAAGACTAGAGAGGTGGCTAAGTGGATAAAGGCACTTGCTGCCAAGCCTGACTATGTGTCTGATCTCCGAAACCCTCATGTGTAAGGAGAGATGAGTCTCTAAAGTTTTTCTTTGAATTCCACACATGCACTGTAATAAAAAAAAAAAAAAAATTAAAGAAGTTAAGACATTGGTTCTTGTCTGGTGATGTTTGCTGTTAATTCCAGCACTTAGGAGGCAGAGACAGGTAGATAGATAGATACCTGTGAGTTCTAGGCCAGCTTGCTCTACATAGCAAGCTCCAGGCCAGCCAAGGCTACATTGTGAGACCCGTCTCACTCTTTCCAAACAAATAAAGACATTAATACCCATTTAAAAGGGGGAGCTGGAGAGAAGACCCGGGTTCGATCACCAGCACCCACATGGTTCCTCACAGTTGTCTGTAACTCTAGTTCCAAGAGCTCCAACATCCTCTTCTGGCATCTTTGGGACTAGCATGCACGTGGTGCATAGACATATGGGCAAAATACTGATACACTTAAAAACTATAGAAATGGTTCAGCAGTTATGAGCATTTGCTGCTTTTCCAGAGGATTCCTGCTTTAGTTCCCAGCAACCATATGGCTACTTAACAGTCTGTAACTTCCTTTTTAGGAGACCCAATATCCTCTTCTGGCTCCACATGCATGCATGTATTGCACATACATACATACACGCTGGTAAAACATACAAACACGTAACATTAAAAACAGAAAGAAACACCCAGTGGTGCAGGGGGTGTGGCTCAGTGGGTGAGCATTTGCTTAGTATATACAAAGACCTGGTTCCATCCTTAGCAATGTGGAAATAATAAATACTCAGAATCATTGGAACAATTTGGTCCGTGCTAATGCAGCCTGGGATCTTATTTCAGGGCTGCTGGCCAGCTGAGTATGCCTGCTTCTTTATATGATCTCAATGATCTCAGTGTGTGTGTGTGTGTGTGTGTGTGTGTGTGAGAGAGAGAGAGAGAGAGAGAGAGAGAGAGAGAGAGAGAGAGAGAGAGAGAGAGAGAGAGAGAGAGAGAGAGAGAGAAGATACATATATAAACAAACAGCATATTGCCCGTGTCTAGGCCCTGCTTCATGCAGTCCTTGGGACTTTAGTCCAGGAGATCCAGGAGTGTCTGCTATCCATTGTGTTAGCATGGCTCCTTTGGTGGCTGGCATTCCATACATTCCAGCCAGCAGCTATCCTGTTTTCTGTGGTCAGGTCCCCTGGCCTTTGTATGCCGCCCTGCCTCCTACTCTGCAGCTATAGCCCTCTCTTCCTGCCCTGCCTGGGCTCACACCCCTTGGCCCTCTGTTCCTTGCCTCCGTGAAGTTTCTTTCTCTGGGTATTTGCTCTTATCACAGTTCAGTGAGCTGTCACCTCGGATGTGTGTAGTTGATGGTTGTTAAATCACCCTTGAAATGGCTGCTCACATTAAGAGCATCCATCTTCCTGTTTTACACACTGATCTGAGGACTTGAGATGGTAGAAGCTTATTCTCTTCACATCTCAGCAGCTCGAATGATACCTGCCATACAAGAGAGGCCTGGATGTTTGAAGAAAACTACATGTTATCATATGTCTCTTAATAAGATAGCATTACATTTTAGTTTGATAATTTATGTTAAAAATTTTCAGGTTAATTTTATGTGTGTGAGTATTTTTCTCCATTTATATATGTATATTACATGTTTGTCTGGTGCCTGAGGTCAGAAGCGGGCATTGAAATAGAGTTATGGGTAGTTGTGAACTACCAAGTAGGTGCTGGGAGCTGAGCCTGGTTCCTCTGGAACAGCTGCTGTTGCTCAGTCATTTTTCCAGCCCTGGTCCCTTTTTAAAAATTATCATCATTCTAGTTAGCATACAAAATAATGGAGTTCCTAATAACATTTCTAAAGGATTTATTATTGTACTTTGCTCAATTTTATCCGTTCTCCTACCCTCTCTTGCCTACCCCCTAATTTGTCTTTGTTCTCTCATGGCTAGAGATACAGCTCAGTTGGTTGAATGTTTATGTAAAGTCCTGTGTCCTGTCCCCAGTATGGAATAAACTGGGTGTAATGGTCCACACTTGTAATTTCAGTATTAGAGAGGTTGAGGCAGGAGGATCCCAAGTTCAAGGCTAATCTTCATCTAGTTAGAAACTAAGCCTAGACTGTAGGAGACCATGCTTTAACACACACCACACACACACACACACACACACACACACACACACACACACAACCACACATACACATACATACACTACACATACACACACACCACACATACATACACACACCACACACACAAACCACACATACCACACATACACACATCATACACACAAACCACACATACCACACATACACACATCACACACACACACACACATACATACACCACACACCACACACCACACACACACACACACACACACACACACCACTCATACCACACATACACACATTTGCAAGGTAAAATGTGTCAGTCTGGAGAAAGAGGAACTAACTGGGTCTGTATTATGTAGAACAGATTTTGTCAGAATTTGTGGTTAGCAAGAAGGTGATGTATTCTGAGTAGGGGAATTCTATTTTCGTGTTATTTTTTTCCTAAGAAAAATGAGGCACAAACAAGACAGGCTTTACAGTGCTGTGTGCCAGGGTGGTGGGCAGAGCCCTCAGGAAGGAGTCATGTGGGCTGCAGGTGGGATCAGACCTGAGGAGCCTTGTGGCCTTCTGAAGCCAGACTTTCCAGTTCTCTTTACAGAATCATTGTGGATTAGACCAAGAATTAGGAGCGGTGTGGTTTGGGGAATGTGTTTGGAGGCAAATGATGGTCTTAGCTCTTGGAGAATGACATCCAGGCTTGTTTGTGTTTTTATTTTGATTTTAGTCTGATCTCATGTAGTCTAGACTGATTTCAACCTTGTTTTGTAGCCAAGGTTGGCCTTGAACTGTGGATCCTCCTATATCTATCTCCCAAGTGCTAGGGTTATAGGTGTGCATCATCATATCTGGTGTGAGCAGTGCTGGGCACGGAACCTAAGGCTTCATACATGCAAGATGAACATTCCACCAACTGAACTCCAGCCCAAGCCCCAGTCCCCAACCCAGGCATAGAGACTGAACACATCATGTTGTGCTTGCTAGGTAAGGGCTCTGATTCTGAGTGACATCCCAGATGTCTTTTTGTGTTTTGTTGTTTTAATATGCCCGTACGTATGGATACATTTGAATGTTTATGTGTATGCCCATGCAAAGGTGTGGGTTCACACAGACTCTAATGTTGGCTATCTCTGTGGGTCTCCACCTTTTTGTTTCTTGTTTTAGACAGGATCTCACTTTGTAGCCTTGGCTAGCCTGTAACTCAGTATGTAGACAAGGCTGACCTCAAATTCATAGAGATCTACTTGCTTCTGTCTCCTGAGTGCTGGGATTAAAGGTCTATCCTACCATGCCCCTCTCTATTTTATTTTTCTTTATTTATTCTCCCTGAGCCAGGAGTAGGCTGAGTCAACTGGGCTGGCTATGTGCTAGCTCCAGAGATCCTCTTGTCTCCAACTTCTTGGTGCTGGAATTGTAGCCACAACACACCCCTCTAGTTTTCTTACTTGGTGCTAGATGGGCTTTGAACTCAAGTTCTCACATTGCATGGCCCAGCTTTTCCTAACTGATCATCTTCCCATCCCTTCTGTTTGCTTTTTCTTTTGAGACAGGGTGTCATTCTTTACCCAGGCTAGTGTGGAGCTCAGTTGGTGCTGTTTGTGTTCATGGTTGTAGAAGGTATTTTGCTGCTTCTACAGTGTGGGCTGATACAGGGTCTTTTACCTGTCCTAGGAGTGTTTTTGAGTGGCTTTGTGATCTTTGCCAACCGAGGGACCAGCATAGGGACCAGAGAAATTTGTCTGGTGGATTCTCTGAAGATAGACAATTAAGGACTTTTATTATCTTGAGACAAGGTCTCATGTCGTCCAGATTGGATTTAAAACTCACTATGTAGCTGAGGATGACCTTGAACTCCTGATTCTTGCCTCTACTTCCTGAGTACAGGGGTGGTAGGCATGCACCACTCTGGCTCCTGGTTTCTATGGTGCTGGACCCAGGACCCATGCTAGACGAGCACTCTCCTAACCAGCCTTCTTCCCATGCCTACAGTTGTGTCATTTACCAACAATCCTCTAGGCCTGGTTTGCGTCTGGGAAGTGTTGACTGCTGGAGTCTTAGGGATGAGTTGTACTCAGAACTCAGTAACACTTAATGCTGGATGGGAATTGGCATTTTGAGGAAATGTTGCATAAACGCAGAGAATCGCCAGCACAGACATTTTCCAGAGACCGACCCATCCCTCAGCACTCTGTCTTGGCTACAGCATCCTCCTCACAGTTCCTGTTCCTGGTGCAGTGTATGAAGTTGTCTTCACTGTGTCTGGGATGTATGCTTTTAGTCTGTTTCTTTCCACTGGTACTTTTCTGTGCTGCTAAGTAGCTTTTTAAAATTTTATCTTTATTTTTTATTTGCTGGAGATAGGGGTTTATTTAGCACAGACTGGCCTTGAACTCACTGTGTAGCGGAGAATGATTTGACCTACGGATCCCCTTGCCTCTACTTCCCAAGTGTGGAGATCAGAGGCAAGCACCACCACACTTGGGTTTTATGATGCTGGAATCCAGAGCATACTGCATGACAAATGTGTGTGTGCTATACCAATCGAGTTCCAACCTGAGCTCAACTGTCAAGTCATTTTGAAATGTTCTATTCAGTGGCATAGTGTTGGTAGCTTGGAATTGAGTACTGTGCTAGTTAGTCTAAAGGGTGTGGTGGCTCACACCTTTAATCCCAACACTAGGGAGGCAGAGGCAGAGGATCTGTGAGATGGGGGAGCTGGGCTCCTGACGCTGGAACTGGATAGGATTTGAGGACTGCAGGGCAGAAGCAGAGCAGAGAAGGCTGGAGTTCTGTCCTAGACACTTTTCTATTGCTATGGCAAAATGCTCATGACCAAGGCAGCAGCTTATAAAAGAAAACATTTAATTGTGCTTACTGTTTCCAGAAGATCAGAGTTAATGGTGGGGAACAAAGGCAAGGTGGCAGGAACAGCTGAGAGTTCACATTGCGATCCACAAGTAGGCTGCAGGGACGTGGATGAACACACACACACACACACACACACACACACACACACACACACACACACACGGACACACGGACACACACACACACACGGACACACTGCACACATAGAATGGCTCAAGTCTTTTGAAACTTAAGAGCATCCTCTTGACCAGTGACAAACTCTCTAATAAGGCCACACCTCCTAATCCTTCTCAAACAGTTCCACCAACTGGGACCCCATCCATCAAACATAAGAGCCTATGGGAGCCAATGTCATTCAAATTACAGAGCCTATACACTGTTGAGGTTAGTGTACTGCTTTGGTGGGAGGCTTTTCATGGTTGAGCGCTTAGGTGTGTGAGTGGGCTTTCTAAGGGCTGCAGGTGCTCCTGGTGGGTCGCCGGTGTGCTTCTCCTGTTGAACAGTTGAACCTTCACTGCAGGTGATGAAATGGCAGTGCGAGGTGGTCTGTGGTAAGTGGTAGTGCTGTGGTCACAGCAGGCACCTGTGTGGCCACTCCATTCCATGAGTGTCGTGGACATGGGTTGGTGTCCTATACTCCACTTTTGTGACTTCTTTAATCTACCCTGAACTCACTGACTAGTTCCCATGGAGAGAGGCTTGGGATCTCCCCTGACCTGCTTCCTGATGGGGGATGATGGCTAAGATTGTTATTCTGTATACTGCTGAAGCCCAGGTGTGATACACCCCACCCCTCAGAGCAGAGTGCTCTTAACATGATAGAAGGCCACATCGAAGGAGCACCTAAGGAGCGGGTGCTGGTCTAGCCTGTTGGCCTCTGGCTTAGGCACAGCGGTGCATCTGGCCAGCAGGCATAGGGCATATAGCCCTGGTGCCCAGCAGGGCTGCGTGGGGTCTTTGGCTGGCTGTCTTTACAGAGCAAGCCACCACTTCCCGAATTCTGGGAGTCACTGCCCAAGTTCCCCGCAATGAATTATGCTCTCCACTGCCCCCAGCTTAGCTCTGGTTAGCTCATTTTGGAGTTTCAGGGTATCTGAGTGTCAAATGACAGCTACCTTGGGATGGAAATTCAGTCTTGGTGTCGATGTGGGTGTGGGGAAGGATCTGACTCAGTAGTTCCCTTTCTGTACCATATTCCTAGTTCCTAATTTGTGTGGATTTCTAGGGCCTTCTGATTCTGGTTAACTGTATTCTTGGGCTGGCTGGGCCTCTGGCAGTAGAAATCAGGGACCCTTGCCTTAGCTTTCATGTTCCTATCATAGATCAATAGGCTTATTATGTACATGGTAAATGGATTTGGTCTTATGGCGCTTGGCTAATGACATTCCCAGTGCCTGCTGGCCATTCTCTAGGAGCACCTTAGGTGTTTTCTGACATAGGGACTGACTGACTGACTTTGAACTTACTGTGTGTAGCCAAGGTCACTTGGACTTCTGATCCATCCTTCTGCCTCTACTTGATAAAACAGATAGGTGCCACCATTCCTGGTTTATGCAGTGCTGGGAATGGTACCCAGGGCTTTGTGAATGCTAGGCAAGCACTCTACCACTGAACCACAAACCCAGCACTTCCCTCCCTGCTCCCTTTTTGAAACAGTGAAACAGCTGTCACTGTAGCCCAGACTGGTTTTGAACTCCCTGGCTCTCCTGTCTCAGTTTCCATGTGCTAGGATTATAGGCCAGTGCCATCGTTGCGTAGCTCACTGTGGATTGGGTGGGCTTCCTGTGTAAAATGTGGATGGTTCCAAGATGTTTTAGAATATTTTCACTTTCATGTCAGAGAACCTGAGTGAGTTTCGGAGTTTCATCAACCAGAACCGGGAGGAGCGTTAAAAGAGAAAGAAAGAAAGCGAGCAGAGGCAGGTCGACCTCTGAGTTCGAGGCCAGCCTGGTCTGCAGTGTGAGTTCCAGACAGACAAGGCTATACACAGAGAAACACAATCTTGAAAAAGAAAGGAAGGAAAGAAAGGAAGCCTCCCAACAAAAACCCTTCAGAAAACTGAGAACAGATTGAATAGAGAGAGACAAGGATGCTTTTGAAACTTTGAACTCACATGTCAGTTCCTCCAAGATTCCCAAGGTGGCAAATATTGTCCTTCTTTTAAACTCAAAGGATGCTTTTGGGCTTCCTCATGGGCGAGTTGGTCCACGGTGAGTTGAAGTTTGATAGGACCTTTTAGAAGCAGGTGGGTAGGGCTGGGGATGTGGCTCAGTTGGCTGAGAACTCGTGCTTAGCATGCACAACGCCCTGGGTTTCATCCCCTAGGCCTGGTAGTAACACATGCTTGCAATCTCTACCCTTGAGAGGAGTTCAAGGTCATTTTGGGCTCTCTAGCAAAGTTGAACATATCAGAATGTCTTCAAAAAAGAAAGAACAGTCTTGGTAATTCATGGAGGATCAAGGCGTAGGGCGCTTTGCCAAGGCCTGCCTCTGATTTGAGTTCCAAGAACTCACTGGAGTGATGTTTCCAGCCCACTACCTGTGCTTCATCACATCCTAGGCAGGCCTGTGAGAGATTTTCCCCACTGTGGCCTGTGTGCTTATACTAACCCTTGAAGGGACTAGCTACTGACCAGCGTGGAAGTGAGTGTCTGTCTATCTGTCACTCTCTCTCTCTCTGTGTTTGTGTGTGGTGTGTGTGTATTCTCCAGAGCATGTGTGGGTTTCTGCTTTTTTTTTTGAGACAAGGTTTTACCACGAAGACCAGGCTGACCTGGAAATCACGGAGCTGCCCCTGCCTTTGTCTCCCTAGCGCTGGTATTAAAGGTGTGCACAGCTGTGCACAGTTGTGCCCAGCCTACTACAGTTTCATAAGCAAATCTCGGGAACTTTGTAGTCATTCTGTGATTCCCCTTGGAGCTGGGGAATTTTTTGTTTCCTTCTTTTTCTTGCGAGCCTCACCTTTTAACAGTCAAGCCTTCTCGTTTCTTTGAGATAGGGTCTCACTCTGTAGCCCAGGCTGGACTGGAACTCCTGATCTTCTTGGCTCAGCCAGCCTCTTCAATTCTGGTTTTAATGGCATGAGCCACCATTCATGGCTGCTGCTTGGCTGGTTTGTTTTTTAAAATTTTTAAATTATATTTATCTTTGCTGGGTGGTGGTGCATGCCTTTAATATCAGCACTTGGGAGGCAGAGGCAGAAGCAGGCAGATCTCTGAGTTCCAGGACAGCAAGGAAAACCTCTCCAGAAACAAACAAACAAGCATGCCTTTGTGTGTTAGTTCAAATGTATATTTATGCGTGCGTGCGTGCGTGCGTGCGTGCGTGCGTGTGTGTGTGTGTGTGTGTGTGCGTGTGTGTGTGTGTGTGTGTGTGTGTGTGTGTGTGTGTGTGTGTTAGGACAGAGGGTAATCTCAGCTTGTCAGTTCTCTCTACCATATGGGTCCCAGGATCTGAGGTTGTTATGTTTGGTGGCTTCTTTGCCTATTGAGCCATCTCACTGGTACCACTTACTATCTATTCATTTAGTTTTTAAAGATTTTTTTTTGTGAATTATTCTTAGTGGACCCAGATTTTTGTTGATGGGAGTTGAGACACAGTCTTTTTAAGTAGCCTAGGTTGGCCTTGAACTCAGAGATCTGCTTGAGTCTGTGTCTGGAGTGATGGGATTAACAGCACGAACCACCATACCTGGCTGTTTCATCTCTTTGAATATCTATAAATCATATTGAATCATATGCATGCACATGGATGCCAGGAGAGGGCATCAGATCCTGTGGAATTGGAGTTATAGATAGTTTTTAGCTGCTGGGAATCAAATCTGGGTCTTCTGCAAGAGCAGCGGATACTCTTAACTGCTGACCCATCTCTTCAGCCCCTGTTTTCATTTAATTTAGGAGTGTTTTTCCTGTGTATGTACACCACATGCATGCAGTGCCTGCAGTGGCCAGCTTCTGTTGAGGGCTTTTGTAGTTTGCTGTTTTGATGTCGTAGTTAATAAACCTTTGCCTGGACAATTTGCTTCTTCAAAGAGCTTGGTAGTTTTAGGAGTTTATATAGTTAGCCTTTTTTTATGATTTAATTTTAAAAAGTTATGAGTATGTGTGTTTTGCCTTCTTGTGTGTGCGCCCCGTGTGTGCAGTGCCCATGGAGGCCAGAACAGGGGTTAGATACTCTGGAACTGTAGTTACAGATGGCCGTCAGCCATCATGTGGGTGCTGAGACTTGAACCCTGGTGGCCTCATAACTTTTCCTCCCCAACTTTCTTTGGGTTGTGTGTTGTGTTGCAGTAATAGACTAAGGGGGACTTGGGGACTAAGATGGGTCTCTTCTTGCTGCCTCTTTAACATTGAGGCTTTCCTTGAGCTTGCTCTGTAGGCCAGGCTGGCCTTGAACGGAGAACTTTTTCCTTCTACTTCCAATTGCTGATGTAATGGGTGTAAGCTGCACAACCAGCTGTGATCCCCTTTTTGTTTTTGATGTTCGAGTCAGGGTTTCTCTGTGTAGCCCTGGCTGTCCAGGAACTCATTCTGTGCACCAGGCTGGCCTCAAACTCAGATCCTTCGCCTGCTGAGAGCTGGCATTTAAAGGCATCCACCACCACACCCGGAGTTGTATTGTGTGTACATGTGGGTATGGAGGTCAGAGGTTGATAGTGGCTGACTTCTGCAGTTAACACTTCACCTTGTTTTTTTCAGGGTCTCACTAAATCTGGAGATTACTTGACTGAACTGGACTATCTGGGCAGAGAGCCCCAGGGAGCTTCCTGGCTCTGCCTCTTCAGTGCTGGGATTATAGGCATGCTACAACACTACACCGGGCTTTTTTGGGGGGCGGGGGGATTCTCAGGCTTGTAGGGCAAACACTTTACTGACTAAGCTATTCCTGAAGCCCCTTAATCTATTTTCTACAGTGTATTTTGTTGGGGTGGGGGTGCTGGCTGGGTGCTGATTAAAGTTCTTTCTGGGTGCACATGCTGGTTTCATATTAGGTGATTTGGGGGAGTCAGTGAGTCCCACACAGGTTTGGATTTTGGGGAAAACAGTGAGCAACACAGGCCAAGGAGGACTCAAGGAGACTTAGAGCTGGGTTGGGGCTTAGATGTAGGGAGCTTGCTTGGCTTGTGTAAGGCCTTGGATTTCATTTTAGCACTGTATTAACCCAGGTGTAGTGTATCATGCCTGTAATGTAATCTCAGGTGAGGAGGTGGAGGACCAGAATTCCCGTCCTTGGTTACATAGGGAGTTTGAGGTTAGATTTTCCCACTCGCCTTCCAAAAAAAACCCCCAAAAAACCAAAAAATAAAAACACCCAGCTGATGTTTTAATGTTGAAGCCATTATGAAGGGAGATAATGATGAAGTACTTCCTTCTGGAGTAGTGTTTGAACGGAGGTTGCAGAATTTGGATCAGACCTCGGCAGCTAATAACCACAAGGCTTACTGCTACTCCCCTTCCTAGTAAGGACACTCAGCCACTGCTGGAGTCACATGGCTCTCCTCTATAGCTCAGCTGTCTGTGTGACTGACGCACTGTGGCATGACATCATCAGGGTTCTTCCTTATGCTCTTTTGGCAAAATGCGTTGGGCTGAGCAAATGGCTGGAGCAGATGCAGGGGCTCATGATGCAGGAGGTCTCAGGGCTCACCACAGTTGTGCTGGCAGCTTTTGTGGTGGCCTACAAGACCCTAAGTGAGATTGGCTAGTGTTGAATGTGCAGCTGTTACCATGGTAACACAGTTTCTGCTCTTTGCTTGAGTTATGAGACTTTCTTACTTGATTTTATTACTTTGCACTCATCCAAACAACAGGTGTTAATTGAGTGTCTGCTTTGGACTATGCATCTTTTTCTCTTTTAATACACACACACACACACACACACACACACACACACACACACACACACACACACACACTGTTGTGGCTAGAGAGTTGGCTCAGTGGTTGAAAGCATTGGCCACTCTGCTGGGGACCAGAGCTAGCAAGTCCGTAGCTCTAGTTCTAGGGTGTTAACACCTCTTCTGACCTCCTTGGGCACTGCATACACATGGTGCACGGATGTACATGCACACAAACACAACACATAAAAATAAGTCTTTAAATACTTTGTTCATATGTGAATATCTGCTTGTGTATGCAGGCTCATGTGCATGTGTGTATACAATTGTGCATGTGTGTGCAGGTACACGTGCCGTGTGCATGTGTGTGTGTGCATATATATGCCAGGTGCTTTATTCCCCCCTCCTTGAGACATGGTCTTATTGGCCCAGCGGGCTAGGCTGACCATCAGGAGAAATCCTCCCATATGGCTGATTCAGCATGCACTACCCCCCTGCCATGTTCCCTCCAGTGCTAGAGATCAATTCAAATCCTCGTTCTTGAACTTGAAGCCCATCTCTATAGTGGGTCTGCCCACCACACCCCTTTTCAGTATTGGGATCAAATAATTCATTGTTTGGCTAGTTTAGCCAGCTTGTTCTGGGGACTGTCTGCCCCCTAAACACAGGAGTTATGGTGGTTTGCCACTTTGTCCACTTGCATTTATGTGTTTTAGGGATTGGAGTTCAGCTGCTCATCCTAATGTGGTAAATGCTTTATCCATGGAGCCACATCTCCAGCCCCTGATATGATTCTCAATCCTTGGGATAGTGATTGAACACAGTGAACACAGACCTCCATCTTGGAGAGCTTATGTTCTTATGAGAAACACCCAGCAGTCAGGAGATGTAATTAAAAAACAAACAAAACAAAAAAACAAAAAAACATTAGAATGTGTTGGAAAGAATCTGAGCCAAGGTGCTGTGTTGGGGACTTTGATGTTACAAACTATAGTGGTCACCAGTGAAAATGCTACAGAGAAAACACTCGCAGCCAGGATCCTGAGGAGAATAGGAAGCTGGTCCGGTTGGGTGGGTAGGATGTGCGGTGGGGCAGCCATCTATGTAGAGCCCCTGCCTAGAATCCCCCAGTGAGGGGCTGGGGTGTGGCTCAGTGGTAGAGCCCCTGCCTAGAATCCCCCAGTGAGGGGCTGGGGTATGGCTCAGTGGTAGAGCCCCTGCCTAGAATCCCCCAGTGAGGGGCTGGGGTGTGGCTCAGTGGTAGAGCACCTGCCTAGAATCCCCAGTGAGGGGCTGGGGTGTGGCTCAGTGGTAGAGCCCTTGCTTACCATATGAACTCCTGAGTTCAATCCTCAATAAAGAGACTATAAATTAGTTGGTTCTAAGTTTTGAAAAAGGCATATATCTTTCCGACTGAGGGAAAGAAGACAGAAAATACTGAGCATTGGCTCAAGTCGAAGGCAGCTGGGCCTGTTGCTTGAGGAGGTGTAGATTGGCTGAGTCACTTAGGAAAACTGGAAATATTTACTAAGCTGAGCATATGCAAGTGCTGTGATCCAGCACATACACTCACGCCTGTGTTATGTTCCCAACAGAAGTGCATGCAACATATGTCCACAAAAGTCACGTTCTGGAACATTCTCAGCAATGCCATTTGTCATAGATTGGCAGTGGAACCATTCAGATGCCCAGCATGCATGGAATGAGTGAGCAGTGGGCTATAACTGCATGGCAGGATCCAGGGAAGGGACAGACTGCATCCACTGTGAACTTCAAACTGAAGGAGGAGGTTGGAACCTTGGCTCTGATTCCACTGTATAAAACAGACTAGGCCAACATGTGAGGGATGTGTCCCTGGTGGTGCTGGCTAAAGGGAGAGGGAAGTGTTACTCTATCATTTCATTACTTTAAAAAACAAAACACAGCTGGGAGGTGGTGGCTCAGGCCTCAGCACATGGGAGGCAGAGGCAGGCGGATCTCTGTGAGTTCGAGGCTAGTCTGGTCTATAGAGTAATTTCCAGGACAGCCAGGAGTACACAGAGAAACCCTGTCTTGAAAAAAAAAAAAAACCCAAAAAACTAAACAACCAAAACACAGCATCTCTCTATAGCCTTTTCTAGACTTAAACTCTATGTAGGTGAGGTTGACTTTGAGCTCATAGGGATCCATTTGCCTGCCACAGCCTCGGGGTGCTGGGATTAAAGGTGTGTGCCTCCATACCTGCCTTTGGTTTGGTTCTTGGTTTTTCTAGATAGAGTTTCTCTGTGCAGTTCTGGCTCTCTTGGAACTTGCTCTGTAAACCAGGCTGGCCTTAAACCCAGAAGAGATCCACCTGCCTCTGCCTCTTGAGTGCTGGGATAAAGGACTGTTCCTCTGCCTGCACCACCTGACAGTGTGTGCTTTATGTTTTGAGGCATTTGACAATCCTCTTGTCTCAGCCTCCAAGTGCTTAGATTACAGGCACGTGTCACTGTCCACAGCTCCTTTTTTCTATTTTGGGTGTCTGAAATATTTTGTGATTAGAACAGAGACATTGCAGATTTAGTTTACCCCCCCCCCACACACACAAAAGAACAGACAGAATGAGAAAGTGCTAATAGTGGTTACTTGAGTGGCTAAGTATTTAGGCAGTGTTGTTGTTTTGCAGAACATTTGAGAATGTGTTCTGTAGACATGGAATTGAAAAGCAGTCCATATGGAGCCGTGCAGCCTCAGGAATGGGAAATTAGCGGAGTCTTCACAGACTCCGGGTCTATAGGGATTGGCTGCAAGTCCTCATGGAGGCTCTGAAAGGGCCACCTTTTCTCCCTCTCCCGCAGTGCTGGGCTGGAATCCAGGCCTCTGCATGTGCCAGGCAAGTGTTCTCACAGCCCTGCTTTTTTTGAGATGGGATCTTAATATCTTGCTCAGTCTGGCCTCAAACTTGTGGGTTCAGCAGATCTTCCTGCCTCAGACTGCTGGATTGAGGAACATGTTCCTCTGTGCACCTGGTTTAAAGCTTGCTTTGGGGTGGGCTGGGGCTTATGGCCCAGTGCTTGCCTAGCAGTGCTCTGGGTGTCAGCCCCAGCAATATAACACAGAAAACCAGGAAACTGGTACCTTTAGGCAGCACCCACACAGGAGTAGGGGGGCCTGTGCTGGAGCCTGTGAGCTCCAGATGGAAGACTACTGCTTCCTGAGTTTCAGGGGCATCCTGGCGTCTCCTGGCTCCAGGGCTGCTGAATTGTCATTTCTGAAATCATGGTCATGATAAGGATGAGGAAATTTCTGCTCCCATTTCCTGAGGACAATTTGTTTATTTCAGAACTCAGCTCGGAGGTTTTTGTTTGTTTTAATTTTATTTAAACTAAATTTAAAAAGTCATACATGTGAATGTTTTGTCAGCATGTATGAGTGTACACTGGGTGCAATGCTTGGTACCTGTAAAGGCAAGAAAAGGAAGTTAGATCCCTTGGACCTTCAGTGACAAATGGTTGTTAGTCATCATTTGGGTGCTGAGGATTGAACTTGAAAGCTCTTGACCATTGAGTTGTCATCTTTCCAGCCCTCAGAGAAGTTGCTAAATCAATACAGTTTCATGAGCTTGAGAAGGAATCTTTTTGCCGAATGCTGACATCTCCTACTCAATTACCTACCCTTTTCCCCAACCCCCTCCTTCTTATTTTGATACATCTTCCAATGCAATTGCTCTACCACTGAGCCACACCCCAGCCCCTCACTGGGGGATTCTAGGCAGGGGCTCTACCACTGAACCACACCCCAGCCCCTCACTGGGGGATCCTAGGCAGGGGCTCTACCACTGAGCCACACCCCAGCCCCTCACTGGGGGATCCTAGGCAGGGGCTCTACCACTGAGCCACACCCCAGCCCCTCATTGGGGGATTCTAGGCAAATGTTTTGCTCAGCTATATCCTCTGCTTTCTTTTTACTTTGGGGGACAGTTTCTCACTAAGTTTTTTGAGTTGCTCTTGAACTCACTCTGACATAGTCAGGACTTGAACTTGTCATCTCTCTGCCTTAGTGGTTTCAGTGCAGGGGTTATAGATAGGAATCACCACACCAGGTTGCTCCATTTTATTTCATTTTCATTCAGTTGTACTCTGATGTGCCACTGTTTATTTTCCCCATCTTCAAAATAAAGGCCTGCAGATGCTTGTGGGAGCAGTTGGGCACTGTTAAATGTTGGGAGAGGGTGCAGATCTGGTTTTAAATTCTTTTGAATGTCCTTGTCACTGGTTGTCAGTTTATGGCCTTGGGGCCAGCAAACAGCAGTGCCTGGGAATTTATGTGGAAAGCATATTCTCAGGCCCATCCTAGATCCATAGGTTAGGAGTCTCTGGGTGGGTGAGATGCAGGTGGGGGCCACCATCTGTGTATGAACAGGCCTACCAGGTGATTCTAATGTAGCCCCAGTTTGGAGTCACTGGGACTGTGTCATCCTCTGAGGTGGTGAGCTGATGGCTGAGGTGTGTCCTTTAGAGTGGTAGAACGCTGCACACAGAGCCTGCAGGAAGGCAGTGAACTCCACTAAGCCAAACAGAAGAACCTTACACCCCCTGAGAACAAAAACCACGTGTCCTGTTTGCCATTGTGCCTTTTCTTGGGTAGATATAGGAACTAGGAACTTTTTGTTTGGTTATTTTTGAGGCAGGGTCTCTCTCTATAGCCTCGGCTGTTCTGGAACTCATTATGTAGACCAGGCTGGCCTCCATCTGACAGAGATCCATTTGTTTCCGTCTCCGAAATGCTGGATTTAAGACATTTGCCACCATGACCAGTCCAGACATAGGAACTTCTGTTCATTATAGGGAGGGCACTGATGGACCAAAAGAATCCAAGCCCCACTTGCTGATCTGGCTGAGTTGATTGGAGTTTTATTAACAGAAGCATAGGCAGTTGGGATGCTGGGGAGGGAAGGTCCTTAGTGAGGACCTGTAGAGTCCTGAGCCTTAGTTTCTCCTCTGTGTAATGATGTCAGGAGGTGTGAGTCTCGTGGTAGCTGCTCTGTGTCAAGACAGTGATAGTCAGGTTCAGCCTACCGGAATCAGTCACATGGTGCTTGTGATGGTTCTAAGAGAGTATTCTGTGGTGAAGGATATCTGTCCTACCAACATGGAGTTGGGGATGTCTCAAGCAGCCCCTCCATCCGTCATCATGGCGTAGTGTGGTTCTGAGCTGGACTGGATCTAGCCTCCTAGCAGCAGTAGATGCTGGGAACTGCAGTGAGCTGCCTGCCTGTTCTTGTGAACACTGTATACCTCGAAGGGGAAGTCTTTTGGTCTGGGATTGCTGTGCTATAGTCAGCATTTGCAAAAGGGTTGCTTCAGCAAAAGACAAAAGGGCTATGGCATAGTTTACAAGGAAGATCCTGTTTGCTCCTGCTGAACCTTTTGGACTCTTCAGTTCCCAAGTTACTGCCTAAACATTCAGCAGGAAGAGCCTCGGGGACAAGAACAGTGTGTTTGTCTCTGTGTGTGTGCGTGTATGCATGTGTCTCTGTGTGTGTGTGTGTGTGTGTGTGTGTGTGTATGTGTGGTTTCATTACTTTTGTTGTTGTTTTTGAGACAGGTCTTTATGTAGTCAAGGCTGGCCTCAAATTTATTTTGTAGCTCAGGCTGGCCAGACTCATAATCCTTTACTTAATCCTTCTTGGTCCTGAGATTACATTTTCCCATTAGTGGGTAACTGACTTGAGAATCCCAACGTCTTAAATTTTGCTTGTTGTCTGTGTTCATTTCCTGTTTGCCTGGGGGGATCACATGGCTTCCCACTGCCTATGGGATGGCCCCCTGTTATACCTTGTCTTAGTTACTGTTCTCTTGCTATAAAAATACCATGACCAAGGCTCTTATAGCAGCAAGGATTTGATTGGACTTACAGTGTCAGAGGGTGAGTTTGCGCCCATCCTGGTGGGAAACACTGCAGCAGGCAGGCATGTAGGGGGATTAGGTTGTTCCATTGTAAATAATTGTCCCCGCTTATGAGTTTAATAAAAAGCGCAGATTGGCCAAAAGAAGTGTGAGCGGGGCTACCAGACTAAGAAGACTCTGGGAACAGGCAGAACAGAGCAGAATGCCAGAGAGAAGCCAGAAAAAGCAGAGGATAACTATGCTGCTTTGAGAAAAGGTACTGAGCCCCATGGCTGAACAGGATAAGAGTCATGGGCTAGATTAAGGGTAAAGAGTTAGCAAGTTATATGCCTGGGCCTTAGGCCAATCGGCCTAAAATTAATGTAAGCATCTGTGTGTCTCTGCGGGTCTGTGGGTCTGCTGGCCTTGAGGCTAGGCCCGAAAGTCCAGGCCAGAAACCTTGTACTACACAGGCAGGCCTGGTGCTAGAGAGGTGCTGAGAGCTCAGATCTTGAGATGCAATTACAAGGCAGAGATGGCTCCTGGGAATGGCTTGAACTTCTGAAATTTCAAAGCCCACCGCAGTGACATGCCTCCTATAAGGCCACACCTCCTAATCCTTCCCAAATAGTTCCTTTACCTGAGGACCAGGTATTCAAACATAGGAGCCTGTGGAGGTTGTTCTCATTCAAGCCACCTGCTTGCCCTGTATCTGCTTAGCTCCTCTATAGTGGCTCTTTTGCTCTTAGGGTGGGGGGCCTCCAGAGAGAAGTCTGTAAGTCCCTTACAGACCTTCATGTCACTAGAAGTGAACACCCCCAAGAGCTCTGCTATGGGGGACATTTATTTAGTGCTGAGTATTGGACTGAGGGCTTTGTGTGCGTAAGCACTCTGTCACTGAGCTGTGCCCCCTCCAAGCCCCTCACTGGGACACTCTAAGCAAGTATTCTACATTTCCAACCCACTTTTTACTTTTTGAGACAGGACTGGTCTTGAGCTCATTGTATCTGTCCCAATATAATTTTGAAGTTGTGATCTTTCTGACTGAGCTTCCCAAGAAGCTCTTATCAGAAGCAAGCTGAAACCAGTCATGGCTTTTGGGGGAATACTTCCGAAGTTTTTGTTGGTGGCTTCACAAAATGCCTTTGGACTGGAGGATAATAAATCTGGAAGGAAGTCAGTGACGTTTATTGAGTATTTTATTTTCAGCTGTGCTGTGTCATTTAATTTTGAGGCACACTGCCTGCCAGCTGAGAACCCCACAGTAAAGCAATTTGTTTCAGAATGCTTAGTGCAGGGAGAGCATGAATTGGTGGACCTGTCTAGGGGACACTGGAGGGCTGGAAGGATTCTTGCTGTGTTCTCAGCAGAAGTGGTACGGGCCCGCTGGGTGGTAATGGCTCCTATGCCTTGTGTGTGTGTGTTGAAATTGGGTCTTTACTGTATGGTCAATTTGTCCTCAGAACCTGAATCCTCCTTCCTCTGCTTTCTGAGTACTGGTATTATAGGCATGTGCCACTGTGCTTACCTCTTAGAAATGTTTTATTACATTTATCCGTTTATTTATGGCTGGGGATACATTTGCTGTGGTACACATATGGCAATTCAAGAACAGCTTGTGAGTCGACTCACAGGGATCATGCTAAGATGGCCAAGCTTGGCAGCAAGTGCATTTGCCTGCTGAGCAGGCTCACCAGCTCCCTCACCTCGCTTTTTATGTCTATTCTGTAAGTGGTAAATATTGTGCTCAGAGGTGGTCATTCACTGGCCCACATATCTGCGGAAATATGGAGGGAGGTTGGCTCCTATCAGCTGTCTCTTGTCAGAGCCTGCCTTTGCCTTTAAGTGCGAGGGCCTGACTGGCTTTTCATCTAGTCTGCTTTATTTCTGTGGTGCTGGGCAGTGTATCTCTGTGCCCAGTGACTGTGCACACTGAAGAAAGTGTCAGTTTTCGTCCGCAATGCTCATCCCAAAGAATTCCTTATGTCCCTTCCTGGAAGTTTCTGTGCTTACTGTGCCCTGTTTCTGAGACATGGCCTCTCGCTAGCCTTTTTTTTTTTTTTTTTAAACGAGTGTGTGTGTCCTTGTGAGTGTGTGATTATGTAGATAAGTGAGTGTGTGTGTGTGCATATGCACGTATCAACAGACAACCTCAAGTGTGTCCGTTTCAGAAATACTGTTTATTTCCTTTGATACAGGGTCTCTCATTGGCCTAGAATTGGATGATTAGGCCACGATAGGCTGGCTGACCAACAATCCCAGGATCCTTCTGCCCCTGCTGGGATTGTTAGTGTGTGCCATCTCACTAGGCAGTTGTAGGGATAAGTCAGGTTCTTGTGTGTATATGGCAAGTAGTAACGGGGGCTTTCCCTAGCCCCCCGCTCCCATGTATATATGCTTGTTAGTCTGATCGTTTGGATTGGGGTATGTGTACCAGCCTCAGCATCACAGCATGCTTGTGGGAGGCAGGAAGACATGAAGGAGTTGGTTTCTCCCTTTCACTGCTTAGGCCAGCCATCAAGCTTGGTAGCTCCATAGCCCAGAGTGATCACAGACCCTGCTGCTTCTCTGTTCCTCTAGCTTCTGAGAGCGCACAGGGTTACATGTGTGTATCCCCACTCCTGCCTTTCCAGGGTGTTAGAGAGAAGCCAGGGCTGGAGGTGCTGTTTGGGCTGTAGACACCTGACTTTTGGATTCTCCTGTGTGCAAAGTTCACATTCTTCACCCGCATAGGATGCTTTGGTAATCATTAGTGAGATTTCAGGCTGTCTTACCTTAATCTTTGGGGAAATCTTGAAATACATAAATACTTAATAGAGAACTTGGGAAAAGATTGAGACAGGCGTGGTGGAGCACGACTGTGATTCCAGCACCTGGGAAACTGAGGTGGGAAGATATTTGTTGAGTTTAAGGCTAGAGTGGTCTATGTTTTTAATTCTGCTAGCCAGGGTTAAGGTAGTGAGGCCCTGTCTGGAAAAAAGATATTTTTTAATAGAGACCTCTGTTGCCGCTTTTTTTTTTTTTTTTCGGCTCCGTTCATTTTTCTATCTCTGTATCATTTATATTATGTTGACTTGTTTTGAATTGTCATCCCTAGATGGTCTTAGATTTAAGGTAGTCTGTGTTGTCTTGCTTCTGCCTCCTAGACCTGGGATTATAGGCATGTACCACTATCGCGATTTTGTTTAATTTTTTTTTTTTTTTTTGTTTTGATACCAGGTTTCCTTATGTAATCCAGGCTGGTCTGGAGGTCAGGATCTTCCTGCCTCAACCTCTTGAGTTCTGGGATTACCAGTGTGCAACACCATGTCCTTGCCTGCACCAGCCTGGTCTGTCTCTTTCTAGCCTTGACTCCTGATCCTTCTGCTTCCACTTCCCAAGTGCTGGAATTACAGACATGTGGTACTGTGTCTGTTTGTCTTTTGACTTCTGTGGTTTAGATAAAAAATTGGTTGTTGGGTTGGAAAGATGGCTCAGTGGTTAAGAGCACTGACTGCTCTTCCAGAGGTCCTGAGTTCAATTCCCAGCAACTACATAGTGACTCTTAATCACCTGTAATGAGATCTGGTTCTCTCTACTGGCCTGCAGAGACACATGCAGGCAGAACACTGTAGATATAATAAATAAATACATCTTCTTTAAAAAAAGATGGCTGTTGACCTGACTTGAGAGGTTCCTTGTATACAAGAATCACCTCTGCCTCAGTGTTTTCAAGATTCTGTCAGCCCTGCCCTACCCCCCACTTGCCAAAATCATGAACCAGGAAATTCAAAGAAAGGATCCTCTGATGATTTGAATGAGAATGGCTTCCTTAGGCTTGTATACTTGACTACTTGGTCCTGGTTAGTGGGACTGTTTAGGAAGGATTAGGAGGTGTGGCCTTATTGAAGGAGGTGTATTGCAGAAGTATTCACTTGATAGAGGTGTGTCTTTGGAGGTGGGCTTTGAGGTTTCAAAGTTCCCACAGTATTCCAGTTGGCTCTCTCTGCCTGGAGATTGTTATCTCAACACGTAAACTACTGCTCCAGTCCCTGCCTGCCACCATGCTCCCTGCCATAATAGTCAGGGATTCACCTTCTGAAACTAAGCTTGTCCCCAGTTAAATGTTTTCTTTTATAAGTTACCTTAGTCATGGTGTCTCTTTCTGGAACAGAAAAGTAACATTTGGGGCTGAGAAGGTGATTTGGGAATGCCTTTCTGTATGCTGTGAATAGCAATCTTTAAATAAAGAAGCTGTTTTGGCCCATGGCAGGCACCATAGAAAAAGTAGGAGGAGGAATCAGAATAGGTAGGAGGAGCAGGGCGGAGTCAGAGACAAATGGAGCCAGAAGCCCAAAGGAGCAACATGTAAGGAACACAGGTGAGCCACGGGCCACGTGGCAGGAAAGACTAATAGAAATGGGTTGATTTAAGATATAAGAGCAAGCTAGCAATGTGCCTGAGTCATAGGCCAAACAGCATGAACTTAATATAAGAGTCTGAGTCATTTCTGGGGCCTAAGCAGCAGCGGGTGGCTAAGAGGTCTAGGACTGTGGGTCTGTGTGTCTGGGCCTCTGGCTGCCCGGGACCAAGAAAACACATTGTTTAACAGGAAGGTGGCTTCACTGGTTAAGAGCACTGGCTGCCCTTGCAAAAGACCTGCATTCAATTCCCAGCACCTATGTGGAAACATAACTGTAAATCCAGTCCCATGACTTAAAATACTTGACCCTGGGGTGGGAGAGATGGTGCAGCTCCTCTTGCAGAAGATCCAGGTTTGATTGCCAGTATCCAGTTGGACAGTTCCCAACTGCTTGTAGCTCCAAGAGATCCAATACCCTTTTCTTACCTTCATTGGCTTCTACACTTAGGTACAAACCCCATACACACATACATATAATTTAAAAAAAAATTCAGACCTGCTGTTTCTTATTTCTGGAGGAGAAAAGTCCTTCACGAGGCCAGGTACTATTCAGTGTGTATGTATGTACATATACATGTGTATTTTTTATCTTTTGTGTGTGAGAGAGTGTGGATATATGCATGCCATCCTCCAGGTCAGCCCTCACCATCCACCCTGTTGACAGGATCTCCTCACTGCTGTCCACTCTGAACTAGTTGGCTTTCAAGCCTCCAGAATTTCTACTGTCTGCCTTTTGCCTCCTGTCTCCCTATGCAGTGCTGGGACCACAAACACTTGCGCTTCTAAGTTCAGCTTTATGTGAGTTCTGGGCTTTCATACTCAAGTCCAAACACTTGCATGGCCAATGCTTTGCCTACTGAACCATCAGCCCAGACCCCCAAGCACTATGCTTTTAGTAAGTATATTTTATATATTCAGAACTTTTTAACTAGAAGTTATTTCACTTTTTTTTTTTTTTTTTTAAACTGTCCTTTCAAGACTGGGTTTCTCTGTGTAGCCTTTGGAGCCTGTTTTGGAACTAGTTCTGTATACCAGACTGGGGTTGAACTCAGAGATCTGCCTGCCTCTGCCTCCTGAGTGCCATCACCACCTGACTAGAGCTTTTTGTTTTTGTTATTTGAGACATTGTTTTTCTCTGGCTGTTGAGGAACTCAACTTTGTAGATCAGGCTGGCCTTGAACTCAGAGATCCACAGGCCTCTGCCTCTCTAGTGCTTGGACTAAAAGTGTACGCACCACTGCCCAATTTATATTTAAATATAAACATAATTAGAGCATTTTAAGAATGTGTTACCATTTCAGAAGGACCCTGGATTAAATATGATGGTGTATCCCCTATAATGACAGTGTCCGGGAGATTGAGGCAGAATTGCAGCTTCTGGGTCATTCCCCACCCACGTGCAGATTTAATGCTAGCCTGGGATACTTGGGGCCCTGACTCAGAACACAAAAATAAAGAGTAAAGCCAATCATTTTTCATTATAGAGCTAAGGAGCTGACTTTCTTGGTAAAGTGCTTGCCATGCAGGCTCAAGGACCAGAGTTTCACCTCCCAGAACCACATAAAAGGCCAGGTGTAATGATGTGAAGGAGGCGGACAGGAGGGTTCCGGGGTGGGGTGTGGTGCGGTGCAGTGCTGTGCGACTCATACCTACCCACCTAGCTGAATTGATAAGTTCCAGGTAAAGTAAGAGACCCCAGCTAGTCCACCATGGCTGCTCCCAGAACCCTGACTGGGCCGGTGAGGGAGTGAAGAAAGGGCAGACACACGGACACATACAGGAAAGCTGGGGTGGGTGTGTCGTGCCTGCTCCAGTGGAGCAGCACCAACTATGCACCAGCTTGGAGCCCTCAGCACGGCAGGGGGGTTAGCAGTCTCAGGCTGCAGTTGTTAGTTTTTGCACACACCAGCCGGTAGTTCATAAACACTTGTACTTGCAGAGGGAGCTTTGCCATGCCTGAGTCTTGCCTTACAGGAGGAAGATTTTTGCCAATTCCCATGGGTCTGAGGCATTGCTATTCTTGGCATGGCTATGTCACGGATACATATTCAGTCAGGTCTTCATCCAGTTACACTTTCATTCAGAGTGTTCTTGGCTCCCCACAAGACCCTGTCTGAAAAGAACAAAACAAAACAAAACCAAAAAGAGGTCAGGAGAGATGGCTCAGCAGTTTAGAGCACCGACGAGCAGTTGTCCCAGATGACCCAAGGCTCAATTCCCAGCATTACTGCTAACAATTGTCTGTTAACTCCAGGTCCAGGGCACCCAGCGCCCTCTTCTGGCCTCCACGGGCACTGCATGAACCTGCTGTACTTAACATACATGAAGTACACATACTTTAAAAGCTGGCATGAAGAATAACATGTGAGGCTCACCTCTGGCCTCCACACAGCTGTGCACTGTCACACGGGTTTACCAGCACCATCATGGTGGCGGTGTCTTCCTGTTGTTGTGATTCATGTTTTCCTGGTGGTAATGATGTGCAACATCTCTCCAAGTGCGTTTTGGCCACTGTACATCTTTGAAGGATTGTCGTTATAAATTGTTTGTTGTTAAATTGTAAGCATCCCCTCCCTCCCTAAAAGCACTGTAATAGTTTCCTGTGAACTTACTATCCACAGAGATGAAGCCTTCTAGTAGGGTTTCTTCTGGGTGTCACAGCCTGGGGAAGAGGGTAGGTCTGGTGTGGCTTTGCGCCTGTGGTCAGAGTCCATGTGCTGAGCCAGCACAGGATACAGGGAGGCCCCACTGCCTGTGCAGCTGTCTTTACCTGTTATCTACCTTACCTCTCTCAGGCTCACGAACATCCCAGGTTACTGAGCAGCGGGACCTGGAGCCCGGGCGAATGCAGATGCCGCAGGGGAATCCGTTGCTGCTGTCCTACACCCTGCAGGAGCTGCTGGCCAGGGACACGGTGCAGGTGGAGCTCATCCCTGAGAAGAAGGGGCTGTTCCTCAAGCATGTGGAGTACGAGGTTTCCAGTCAGGTAACTGGGACTTGACGGTGTGCTGCAGGGGAGAGCCACAGACCCGCCTGGGACAGGGTGGTGGTGGTGGTGGGGTCTGGCTGTCTCTGGGGTGTGTCCTAGCACCTGCTGACCAGATAAGCTGGCCAACCACCTTCTGAATGCCTGCTGCTGCCTGTTCCTGCTTCCAACCCAGCAGGTCTCTACAGGTTCATTCTTTGAGTGAAATCTTTTTCTTAATGAATCTTAAGCGCGCTCTCTCTCTCTCTCTCTCTCTCTCTCTCTCTCTCTCTCTGTGTGTGTGTGTGTGTTTCTCTTTCTTTTTCTCCTAGATAGGAACTTGCTACACAACCATGGCTGACTTTGAATTCATAGGATTATAGACCTGAGCCACCAGACTTGGCTTGTAGAATCTTTTTCTTTTGAAATAGGGTCTTACTATGTATTCCAGGCTGAATTTGAACTCGCAGAGATTTATCTGCCTCTACAGATCTTCCCAAATGCGGGATTAAAAGCGTTTGCCACCATGCCCAATGACAGTCTTTATGTCTCCAGGATGCATACCTGCAGCACTGCCTCCCCAGTGCTGGCTTGCAGCATCTGCGATCCCCTGATAATCAGAACAACCTCAGCCCTGGGGAATCTGGGTCCCAACCCTGCCTCCCGTCTACAGGGGAGGACCAGCTCATGCCCTTCAGCCCTTTAGTGATGCCACCTTCCAGCTGTCAAACACCCTAATGTCTGGGTTCCTCAGACACAGCTCTGTTGTGATAGTCTTAGTGCTAGCATGTGGTGTTCCTGCAGCACCACCTCTTAGTCATTTTGTGCTGCCTTCATGATTTTTGGGCCTCTTGATCTAGTTAGGATGGGTTTGGGAGAGTTTTGTGGTCTGTCCTGTGATAGAGTCGTTTGCGGTCCTCTACTGTTCTCAGTGTGTGAGGGACTCACAGGGACATAGCAGGGCCCACACCCTTTGAAGAAAGCACAGCCCTGGCTGCACCATGCTAGTCTGAAAAGCAGTGAACACCTCATCTTAGGACGGAGGCCCACTGTACAAGTATTTTTCTGTCATGGTTAACGGCCATGTCCTTTCCCTCCCTCCCTCCCTTCCTCCCTTCCTCCCTCCCTCCCTCCCTCCCTCCCTCCCTCCCTCCCTCACTCCCTCCCTCCCTCCCTCCCTCCGTGCCTCCCTCCCTCCCTCCCTCCCTTCAAGGCAGTCTCACTATGTAACTAAGCCTAGCCTAGAAATCCTAGGTACCCCAACTGACCGTGTGGTCACAGTCCTCTCTATCTTCCAAATCCAGGATGGTAGGAACGCTCCTTGTCTGTCTCTCTGTGCTCTGTAAAGTCAGGACTCCTAGGGCATCTGCTCACCAGCTGCTGAACTGTCCTGGGGCCTGTGGTGCAGGGCTGAGCTGGAGGGCCTTCCCGGGGATGCTTCGGGAGCAGCAGATCCATCCACCATGCTCTGGGCTTTCCTTGCCGCAGTAGAAGCTGTGAGAGCTTGGGAGGGGATTGAGGTTGCAGTGAAGCAGCCCTTGCCCCTGGGACTGATAACATAAACGTGAGAAGCTGCTTGCCTCCAGTGCGCCTCCTGCTTGTCCTGCGTGCTTTGTTTTTTTTTTTACTCTCCCTTGCAGACTTTTTTTCTGATTTCTTGTTTGTTTGTTGTTGTTGTTGTTTTTCCCCCCTCCTTTTTGGGAATCTGTTTCCACTTCTCAATGGTAGGACACGGGTATGTGCCACCACACTACCACACCAGGATTTATTTACACGGATGCTGGAGATCTGAATTTAGGTCCCTATGCTTCTGTAGTGAGCACTGTACCTATCTATATCTCCGCAGCCTCATGCTTTAAGAGCAGGGGGGTGACACCTAACCAAGAAGTGAAGAACTCTCATTATGACAAAGAGCTATCTAAACATTACAATTTATATTTCTATATAGAATTCTAAAACTTTTACTTTTCGCAAAATGCCCTGGTTGCAGGACCTCATGGCACAGACATGGCTTCTCAGTGACTTGGTAGAAAAAGGTAGGATAGTTGAACTTCCAAGTAAGCCTGGTGTACAGTGTGAGTTCAAGGCTAGTCTGGGCAGCTTAGTGAGATCCAATTTCAAAAATAAAAAGAGTTTGGGGCATGTCTCAGTGGTAGAGCCCCTGCCTAGAATCCCCCAGTGAGGGGCTGGGGTGTGGCTCAGTGGTAGAGCCCCTGCCTAGAATCCCCCAGTGAGGGGCTGGGGTGTGGCTCAGTGATAGAGCCCCTGCCTAGAATCCCCCAGTGAGGGGCTGGGGTGTGGCTCAGTGGTAGAGCCCCTGCCTAGAATCCCCCAGTGAGGGGCTGGGGTGTGGCTCAGTGGTAGAGCCCCTGCCTAGAATCCCCCAGTGAGGGGCTGGGGTGTGGCTCAGTGATAGAGCCCCTGCCTAGAATCCCCCAGTGAGGGGCTGGGGTGTGGCTCAGTGGTAGAGCCCCTGCCTAGAATCCCCCAGTGAGGGGCTGGGGTGTGGCTCAGTGGTAGAGCCCCTGCCTAGAATCCCCCAGTGAGGGGCTGGGGTGTGGCCCAGTGGTAGAGCACCTGCCTGGAAGAAATGGAGTGGCTGCTGATGTCCTACTTGCCATGCTTCCTTTTTTTATAGCGCTTCAAGTCCTCTGTGTACAGACGCTACAATGACTTCGTGGTCTTCCATGAAGTGCTGCTTCACAAGTTCCCGTACCGCATGGTGCCGGCCCTGCCACCCAAGAGAGTGCTGGGAGGTAAGGGAAGGATCAGGGATGCCCAGTGAAGTTGGAATAAGCTGCCCTCCTGGGTGGCACCGTGTTGGGTGGGTGCACTGTAGCCCAGGATACTGCTTCTTATGGTCTAGGAGAGGCTGCTAACAGGGCTACAGTGCATATGCGCCGTGGTTGTCTGGGGCAATAGCTGTGGTTTAGCCCAGCTCTGGAGGAGGGTGGCCAGCCTCAGATGCCTTCTGGCCCCAGTGTTGCCCCTGCAGGTGCTTTAGGCTATATATAGGATTACTAGTGTCTGGCTTCTTGTAGGGTGCCAGCCATCACAGGGTTTTGTCTATACAATGACCTCAGAACCTCAGTAAACCTCGATTGGCCTATGTATTGCTTTTCTTTTCTCTTTCTCTCTCCCTCTACCCTCCCTCCCTCCCTTCATTCTGACTTTCACTTCTTTTCTTTCTTTCTGACAGTTTCTCTGTGTAGCCCTGGCTATCCTAGAACTCACTCTGTAGACCAGGCTGACCTCAAACTCAGAGATCCACCTGCCTCTGCCTCCTGATTTTAAAGGTGTGCACCACCACCACCTGGCTTGTATTGCTTCTCATGTTGTTGTAACAAAATTCCTGACAAAAGCCATGTTGGGAAGGAAGGTGCAGTCCAAAGTGCAGAGGAAGGCATGGCTACAGGAGCCGTCATGAGGCAGCTGGTTACTTTGTATCCACAGGGGGAGTGAAGGAGCCTCAGCTCTTTTTCTTGACCCCAGACCAGGGAATGGCGCCAGCCACCCTTAGGGTGTGTCTTCCCTCTTCAAGGAACCTCTAGAAACTTCTCACACAACATGCCCAGAGCGGTGGTCCTCCTAGGTGATTCCAGATCCTATCATTCAAGCTGACAATATAAACCATTAGATGGGTAGGCTAGTCATGGTGCTTGAGTTCCTGGCCACACTACCACACCAGACCCTGTCTCTACAACAGAAAAGAAAGACTTTATGCTTAGACAAGGTGCAGAGGCTGCAGTTCACTTTGCCCATGCCCCTACCTTTCCAGTTAATTGAACAGGCACCAAGAGGAGCTTGGTTGGGCAGTGACCAGGTTCTGCCATCCTGAACCTCCTCAATGTGGATATAAACACGTTTCCATCTTATACCTGCTGGGTGGTTGAGCTACTGGTGGCGTGGCTTCCTTCCCAGCTCTTCTGTGCCTCTGGGACAGCTGTGCTCCCGAATGACCAATGAGCAGCTAGGAAGAGACCTTTGCCTGCACCCAAGCTGCTGTGTGCAGGCAGGGTTTAGTGTCTGGAGTCTCCCAGGAAACAAACACTGTCAGCATTTCTGTGAGCACTTTCAAGGATATCTGGAGGACTTGAGGTGGGGTGGATATGGGCCTGGGCCTTAGCTCACTGTGTTTTCTTTTTACTTTTTTTAGCTTGAGGCGGGCAGTCCCGGCTGCCCTAGAAATTGCTATTTAGACCAGGCTGGTCTCTGGGTGTTGAAATTAAAAGTGTATGCCACCCAGCTTTTGATATTTGTGTGAAAGAACCTCACTCAGTAACTTGGATAAGCTTGAAACTCACTGAGATCAGTCTGCCTGCCTCAGCCTCCTAAGCACTGAAATTAAAGGCCTGTGCCACCATGCCTGCCCTAATAATAATAAATTTCTAAGTTATGAGCACAGGGAAGCTGAACTGCATTACCAGCACGATAAAGCTGTGTGCTTATAGTGACTTTAGAGCCACATCCTCCTAAGTCCCCTGTGGTGTAGGTGGTTGTGTGAAATCACACTGGTTCCCAGAACTGCTTTTTGTGTGAGATAGGGTCTTGTCCTGGTCCAGCCTGACCTCGGAAATGTTGTAGCTCAGGCTGTACTCCATCCTGCTGTAGGCTTTTTTTTTTTTTTCCCCCTCAGTCTCCTGAGTGCTAGGAACACAGATGTGTGCCACCATACCCAATCTCCCAGTGTTCTCCATTGAAACAAGCCATCTTGATCATTACTGCACCCGCACCCCGGTGGTTTGGGGGCTCTGTTGCTCTCTGCTCTTAGTCTCTGGTGAGATACTCAGAAGCTTGCTCTGCACTCCGCGTGGGAGCTCTGCCAACTCTGTGGTGATCCTGTTCTGTCCTCCAGCTGACAGGGAGTTCATCGAGGGCCGCCGGAGGGCCCTGAGGCGATTCATCAACCTGGTGGCCCGGCACCCGCCCTTCTCAGAGGATGTGCTCCTCAAACTCTTCCTCTCCTTCAGTGGCTCAGTAAGTGTGTCCTTCAGGGTCCTGTCCTGGGTGGGCCCTGGGCCCCAAACCCTTGCTACCTTCTTTTCTTTGAGACCTGTTTGCACCCTCAGGCCAAGCAGCTTGAGCTTGCACTGGAGGCGTGCGACCCTCTTGTCTCGGCCTCCCCAGTGCTGGGAGCCCATACCTGGATTTTATTCCTTAAACCTGCGTTTCTCCCTCGTCTCCTGTTCCTTGTTTGAATCTCCAGAGCAGATTTGTTTGTGATTGACAGAGAAAGTTTTCCTTCTGAAGTATAGGTTGGGGCATCATTTTAAAGAGGCCTCCTAGTGTGACTTGGAGGCCATGGCCCTGGAGATAGAAGCTTTCCTCTAGTGGGACTGTGGTGGATTCTAGGGTGGGACATCATGTGTGCCTGTGTTAGAAATGAGGGCCTGGTCCTCTCTAGACATCACTGTGCTCAGGGGAGAGCCCAAGAGTTCCTAACTGTATGTGGGAGGTATGACCAGTCCTTGGTAAGCAGTTTCTGTGATGGGTGGGCAGGGTGAAGTGGTAATCGTGTGTTTGAATGAGCACTCAGTGCCTTCCAACCCTTACCCAGTTGTAGGAGCAGAGGACATGGGGCAGTGAGGAGGAAGCCCAGTTTGTTTGGTATGCTTGTGTGTGTGGAATGTGTACATGTGAGTTCTTGTGTCTGTGTGCATGCCGGGGTTAGAGGAGGCTGTCAGCTGTCCTGTCTCTCTTTAACTCACTCTCTGGAGACAGGGTCTCTCACTGGGCTTAGAGCTAGACTGGTAGCCAGCCATCCAGCCTCAGCCACCTCCTGTCCCAGGCACCTGTGGTCATGTACAGCTTTTTACACGGGTGCTGGGGTGCCATGTCCTCATGATTTAGTGGCCAACACCTGCCCCTGGAGCCGCCCTCCTCACCAACCCAGCTTTTGTACTTGATTTTACTTGCCCAAGGTGCAGCTGGATTCTTTAGGAAGGTCCTAGACTTTTATTTTGACCAGGTGACACCCATGGGTAACTCTCCACCTACAGTGCATAGTGTAGGTGCTAGAAGCCTTGTTTATATTTGTGGTCTGTCTTTAAACCTTAAGTCTCAGGCGTGGTAGGTTCATACCTGCTCTCTAGTGATACTGCTAGCCCCAGTGTGGCCTTTGAGCCTGGGGTGCAGTGGTGTTGGATTCCAGAGGAGGAATGAGGGTGGAATCAGGAAGCCACCTGCACTCAAGGCAGAGGCCTGAGAAGTCAGGTGCAGAGGGTACTGCCTTCCTTATGCTGACAGGAAGGTCTCTTGTCCCTGTGTCCATGGGTGATGCGTGCTTGCTGTGTTCCTGGTCTTCTGTTTTCCTTTTTGATTTAAAAAAAAAAAATTAGAAATGATCTTTAAGCTCCTTCACACAGGCTTGGCTGCCCACCATGTGTTTCTGTGTTTCCCAGGTGACTCTGCCTGATTTGAGCCAGTGTGGCCTCGGTTCAGTGCCACATGTCAGGGCCTGGCCTGAGACCAGTGCCTCCTACCTTTCCTTTCCTGCCAACTGTCCCTGAGGATCTGTTTACAGGAAGTCCACAGCTGCATGGAGTCTGCAGGGTCTCGAGTCCCCGTGTCTGTCTCTCAGGTCCATGCCGAGTCTGTTGTAGGTGGAACTCTGTGATTCTGGACAGGGGCCTCCCTCTGTTCTGGATGTGGGGCTTGGCTGTGCTCCTGTCCTTCTGTCGGGCTTTTTCTTACAGTTTTACCCTAAAAAGTCTGTGAGACAGCAAAGACGTTCTGGAATGCCAGTGGACCAGCAAATGCACAAAAGCAAGTTTCTCTACCGTAGGGACTGCCTCTGTTTTTACATTTTTAGACAGGGACTGGAACTCAGGAATTACCCCCTACTTCAGCCTCCCGAGTTCTGGGATTGCAGGCATGCTCCACCACATCAAACTCCTGAAGAAGCTTGCATTTTTCTGCATTTTCCTCTCTCTTGCTTTTTTTTCTTAGTCTTTTTTAAAGATTCATTTATTTATCATGTATACAGTGTTCTGCCTGCGTGTATGCCTGCAGGCCAGAAGAGGACACCAGATCTGATTATGGATGGTTGTGAAGCCACCATGTGGTTGCAGGGAGTTGAACTCAGGACCTCTGGAAGAGCAGCCAGTGCTCTTAACTGCTGAACATCTCTCCAGTCCCTCTCTCTTGCTTTTAATTTGTGTGTGTGTGTATGTGTGTCTGTGTGGTATGTATACAGATGTGAATGCCTGTGTGCATGCATGAAGGCTGAAGGAGGACATCTGGTGTTGCCCTATTACTCTCTGCCTTACCCCTTTGAGACAGGGTCTCTTTCTGAACATGGAGATATGAGGGTAGCCAGACATCTCCAGCCACCCTCTCTCATTCCCCAGTGCTGGGTTACAGCTGTATGAGGTAACACCTGACTTTTGACCTGGGTTCCGGGGATGCTGAATTGGGCCCCATGTTTGTGTAGCATGTACTTTACCCACTGGACCGTCTATATCCCCAGCCCCACTTTCTTGAGACAGGGTCTCGTGAATAGCTCAGACTGGCCTGGAGCTCTTTGTCTTGCTGAAGTTTCCCCAGGGCTGAGATGACAGGCAAGTGTCACCAGGCCTGCTCTTGAGTTGGTTGGACTTCTAAGGAGCTTGCTTGTTCTCACTCAGCCCAGTGTCGCTGCCAGTAAGAGAGGGTGAAGCTGTCTCTCTCCTCTTTCAGGATGTTCAGCACAAGCTCAAGGAGGCGGCCCAGTGTGTGGGAGATGAATTCACGAACTGTAAGCTGGCTGCTAGGGCCAAGGTAGTTTTCTCATTTGAGGTCTTCCTTCCCCTCTTAAGAAGATGAGCGGTAGGACTAACCCTGATGATCCTCACACACCTGTCATGTCATTATCATGTCATCGTCCACCGCCTGTCCTCGTTGGGTGTCCTGGTAGTGGGGTTCAGCTTATAGCAGATGAGCCAGCAGACCTCAGGATATTCTCTTCTTTCTGAGACAAGCAGCAGGCCGGCCACTGTCTCCGTTCTCTCTCGCCACCCTTTTCTAGGACTTCCTCCCGGCTGATATCCAGACCCAATTTGCCATGAGCCGAGAGCTGATTCGAAATGTCTACAACAGCTTCTACAAGCTCCGAGACAGAGCCGAGCGCATTGCGTCCCGGGCCATCGACAATGCTGCAGATCTTCTCATATTCGGGAAGGAGCTCAGGCACGTAGCCCCATAAGGAGTGACCCACCATCTTGACTCATTGCATTGTGGGAAGGAGAAGAGTAGGTCCACAGTTGGCAGGAGGAGGCAGGAGAAAGCAGTGTGAATGTGTGGGGTTATGCATGCCTCTGGGGTCCTTACACACCTCCCGTAGCTGATCATACTCTAGTCTTCGTGATACCTTTCACACAACCCCTGACAACAGCAATTTAAGGGAGGAAAGAAGTGTTGGTTCTGGCTGACAAACTGAGGGTACTGTCCACAATGGTGGGAAGGCATGGCGGCAGGAGCAGGAGGCAGCTGGGCACATGGTGTCCACAGTCAGGAAACAGAGAGAGATGGATGCTGGTACTCAGCTCCTTTCTATACAGTTCAAGACCCCAGACCAGGGAATGATGGAATGATGCTATCCCCTTCCATGGGTCTTCCCACCTCATTTGCCCCAGTCTAGAAACTCCCTCATTGACCTCCCCAGAGGGTTTGTTTCCATGGTGATTCTAGACCCTCCCGTGTTGATAGTATTAACCAGCACAAATGTAAAAAGAAAAAGAAGAAAGAACGAAAGCTGTTTGCCTTGGTGAGAGCAGCCAGTGGCACACCAAGCTTCCTTTATAGGGATGTAGGAGCCAGCTTCCCCAGCACACAGACCTTCGGGTCTAGAGGGGCTTGAGACCCTGCCTTCTTTGCCTCCTTCTGAGAATCTCAGGTCCCTCCCTGGAGCTCTAACCCTCCTGGGAATACACATCTAGGGGAGGGACAGCAGTTGAGTGTGTGTTCTGTCTCTACAGTGCTTTAGGCTCAGACACCACCCCTTTGCCCTCCTGGGCTGCTCTGCACCTCAGCACCTGGGGCTCCCTGAAGCAAGCGCTCAAGGGCCTATCCGTGGAGTTCGCACTGCTGGCTGACAAGGCCGCTCAGCAGGTGAGTGGCTTCCTTCTCCAGGGGTCCCTGTCCCAGAACATGCTGTCCTGTTTGGTGGAGTACCTATTGATTAGCCTGGCTTTGAGAGCTCTGTGTAGATGATCTCTCATCTCTGAGTGGAGACTGCCTGTGCCCTTCTGTTCTGGGTGACTCCCCCAGAAATCATTTATGATTCTGAGAAGGCTGCTGGTGCTCCTTGTCCCCAGCCCTGGTGTTGCTGAGGTTAAATGGATCTGTCTTTGGCACTGTAGTCTTGCATTTGCAGTTTGCTTCTGGATGGACCACATATTTCCCATTGTGCTAGCTTGTGCTTGGCAACCAGTGACTTAGCCTGCTGGAATAATAACTAAGTGCCCCAAAGACTTCCTTCTCTCTATGCACTTAACCTCAAAAAGTTCTCCTGCTGTGTGTGCAGGAGCTGTGGCTTATTTTTAAATTTATTTATTTTTGTTGTATGTACTTAGGCAAGTGTTCTACCACTGAGCCACACCCCAGCCCCTCACTGGGGGATTCTAGGAAGGGGCTCTACCACTGAGCTACACCCCAGCCCCTCACTGGGGGATTCTAGGCAGGGGCTCTACCACTGAGCCACACCCCAGCCCCTCACTGGGGGATTCTAGGCAGGTGCTCTACCACTGAGCCACACCCCAGCCCCTCACTGGGGGATTCTAGGCAGGGGCTCTACCACTGAGCTACTTCACTATCCCTCCTTTTACTGCCCTTGGTCATTGCTGTTGAGACAAGGTCTTACTAAGTTATCTAGCCTTGACTTTATAATCCTCTTGCATCTTTTCTCTGAGTAGTGGGCACTGTCTATCTGGAACGCTACTCAAGCTGCAGTTTTAAGTAAGTCAATATCCTTGTTAAAGTGCATCTCCCTGCTCAGGACAATAGCTTTCCAGCTGCCTGGCTGGAGTAACGCACCTGCTGTGGACTTGGGGGATTTTTTTTCAGTAGAGCTGGAAGTTCAGGGCCCATGGGGTTTCTCTTGAAGAGGAAACTTGACAGCTTTGCTTGTGTGGGAAGCCCCTGATTTTCTTCCTTCCAGAGTGGAGTGTTTCCTTTAGAAATATGCTTGGGTTTTTCTAATGTCTGTAGTTCATAAGTGTACAGGTACACATGTATGTTCTCACGTGTGTCTGGAGGTCAGGAGACAACTCCACATGTTACCCTCAGGATGATGATCACCTCCTTGAGACAGGATTATTCACCCATTAGGCCAGTCTGGCTGGTCATTGAGCCCGGCAGATGCTCGTGTCCACATCTCCCAGCACTTGGAGGACAAGCAAGAGCCACCATAGCCTGAATTCTCATGTGGATTCTGAGCTTCAAACTTGGGTCCTCATCTTTGCAAGGCCAGTACTTTATACTGTCTCCCCAACCTTCCTTGTTGGTGTCTTTCACCTTTTTAGTTTAAAAAAAAAAATCTTACTTTTGGGTATGCATTTATGTCTATGTAAAGTAAGTGTTTGTGCACATATGTGCAAGTGCCCGAGGAAGTCAGAAGAGAGTGTCTGATCCCCAGGAGCTGGAATTTCTGTCAGTTGTTAGCCACTTTATGTGGGTGCTGGCCCTGAACTCAGGTCCTCTGCGAGAGCAGCAAGTGCTCTTACTGTTGAGCTATGTCTCCAGTCCCCCAATTTTTAAACTTCCATTTATTTATTGTATGGGAGGAGTGGTGCCTGTGTGCCACAGTGTGCGTGTGGAGGTCAGAGGACACTCGCGGGAGTTGGTCCTGGGGATTGAAGTCAGTTTTGAAGGTTGGTGGTGGGTGTCTTTACAGTGTCTTGTTAGCCCCCCTAATCAGTGTTATTTCATTTCTTCCTCTGTTAGTGCCCCTTCCCAAGGTAGAGAGGACTAAGACTTGAGGTGTCAGGGGCTTGGCAGGATGGAGAGATAGAGGCTTGGGCAGGGCCTGTGCTTTGTAGTTTGTGTGCCGTGACGTTGCTACAGAAACTTTGCCCCTTGGACCTCAGTTTCTCCACTGATTAGCTGTAAGAGGGTCGAACTAGATCATCAGTGTATCTCCCATCTGTTTGTTGGTGTGAGCACGGGTGCACCGCAGTCCATGTGTGGAAGTCAGAGGATGACTGTGGAGCCTGCTCTCTCCCTTTCCCTTAGTGAGGCAGGTCTCTTACATCTGCAATGCTCTATACTCAGGGGTGGTCCCCTGAGAGCTTCCAAGCATTGCCTTGTTTCTGTTTCCTGACTCTGGAGTCTAGCTGGTGTTTTTTGTGAGTTTTGGGGACTGAACTCAGGTTATCAGGCCCGCTGTCACAGCAGGTTTGCTTAACGGCTGAGAGTCACCTCATTGGCCCCAACTATTTTCTGTCTTTTCTCTCTCTCTCAATTTTTTTGGAGACAAGGTAGTGTCAGTATGAAGCCCTGGCTGGTTTGGAACTCCACCTACAAGTGCCACAATGTGCACATGTCTATAGCATATACCACCATGTCCTTGCTGACAGTTTTCTTTGCTAAGTAGGTGTGTGTGGGGAGTGCACACTATGACATGCTCTTGGAGGCCAGGGAACTAGTTCTCTTCTAATGTCCACGGGGGTCCTGGGCATTGAACTCAGTTGTCAGTCTTGGCAGTAATTCCCCCCCTGGCTGAGCCTCACAGCAGCCTCAGACACTTCCTTTTATCTGTGTAGCTCTTCTATGATGTGGGCTCAGGAAGCATACGTGAAGCTGTTTGTCTCAGAGACTGGGCAGGCTTCTCTGTACTCAGTGGGAAGCCTTAGGTCAGGTACTGGGATTCTGTGCAGCAGCAGGACAAAAATCTCTGCCGAGGGCCTTTCTGATTCAGGTGGCTCTGTCTTGAAGAGTCCTGGATGGGAATGTAGCTGGAGGCTCCTCCCAGCCCTGTGCTTCTTTGACATTTCGAGTTCTTTATTGAAACTTAACGTGAGAATGTACTGCTTCCTCCCATCCCTTAGGTACATTGAAGTTAATGGAATTACGTTTTGCTTAGTTTAGGGTCTTAGATTTTGGGGGAGGGGACAGAGTTCTTTGTTCCTGGAGCTGACCTGCTACTCACTCTGTAGTCAAGCCTGGCCTTGAGCTTCTGATCCTGCCTCAGCCTCCCAGGTGCTGAGTTTCCCAGTGTGGTGTGTGTGCGTGTGTATAGCGGTCAGAAGAGAATGTTGGGGTCTTATTTCATCATTGTACACACTGAACCTGGAGCCGGGCAGATGGCCAACAAGCCCCACTGGTCCCCCCTACCCCCCGCCTCTCTGCCTCACAGCATCGGGGTGCAGTTGTACAAGTGGTCACCCCTAGCTTTACCTGAACACTGGGATCTGACTGCAGGTCTGCATGCTTGCCAGCATGTACTCTTACTTTCTGAGGAATCAGTCCCTCCAGCCTCTGTGCTGTGTTTCCTAAAGGCATTGTACTGGCATGGTCAGGGTCTCTCTTTTTTCCCCCTTTCTTTTTGGATAAGGTTTCTGTGGGGATATTTTGTAATATAATAAAAACATTTCGGAGATGTCAGAGGGATCTACCCACAGTCAGTCTAGAAGAATCAGAGAGTGGTGATTCACACCTTTAATCCCAGCACAGGGAATATCCCGGGAGTGGTGACCTACGACCTTAATCCGATCTGAGTTGAGGTCATCTTAGTTTACAGAAGGAGTTCCAGGCTCCCAGGCAGGCAGTGGTGGGGCCATGCCTTAGCTGAGCGAAGAGAGCGTTTAAGGCAGGTGTAGAAAGACAGAGCAGGCAGAAGAAGCCAGGAGGAGCCAGGCTGAGGAAGCTGGAAGACAGCTGGGTGAGATCTGACTGTGGTGTTTCCTCTCTAACATCTCAGCCTTTCGCAGAGATCTGGCTGAGTTTCCTCTATCCATGCAACACTGCACTACAGGTTTCTCTGTGTAGCCCTGGCTGTTCTGGAACTCACTCTGTAGACCAGACTGGCCTCGAACCTACAGAGATTTGCTGCCTCCTGTATTTGGTCAGATCTGACACACACAGATGGGATGTGGTGGCTAATGAGTCAGAACCCCCTTTCCCAGTATAGCGGGGAAAAGCTGCTTAGACAGGATGGCTGTGACAGCTGGGGTTTCCCTTTCTTGTGCTGCCTTTTTGTTTTGTTTTAAAGATTTATTTATTAATTATGTATACAGCTCTGCTTATATGTATGCCTGCAGGACAGAAGGGAGGGCACCAGATCTCATTATAGATGGTTGTGGAATTCAGGACCTCTGGAAGAGTAGTCAGTGCTTTTAACTTTTAACCTCTGAGCCATCTCTCCAGCCTCTACCCTCATCCCCCTTTTAAAATCATTCCTATGTGTGATATCTACATGTGTATGTTTTTGTGTGGTAGCCAGATGTTTATATCATGTGTCTTAGTACACTATTCTTCATCTTTTTTTAATTTTATGTGTATGGATGTTTTACTGCATGTCTGCGAACTGTGTGTGTGCCTCGTACCCAAAGAAGCCAAAAGAGAGCAATGGATCCCATGGGACTGAAGGTATAGTCAGTTCTGAGCTGCCTATGGGTGCTGGGAGTTGAGCCCAGGTCCTCTACAAGAGCAGCCAATGCTCTTAACTACTGAGCCGTTTCTCCAGCCCCTCCATCTTTTTTTGTCTTTCTTTTAAAAAGTTATCTGTCTGTCTGTATGTCTATCTGGGAGGGTCTCACTCTGTGTCTCTGGCTAGCCTAGCTCTCACAGAGATCCATCTGCTTCTGCCCCCGAGTTTTCCACCATACCTGGATCCATCTCACCTTTTGAGACAGGGCTCTCACTTTCAAGCTCCTGGGTTTGTTTTGCGTGTCCCCCACTCACTCCTCCCCTCCGGCTCTGGAGTTTACATCAAGCATGATACCATGCCTGGCTTCTTATGTGAGTGTTGGGAATCTGACCTCGGGTCCTGTGTTAGCATGGCAAGCATTTTGCTGTTTGAGCCTTGTCTCCAAGCTTTGTTCCCTACTTGGGAAACTTTTGGCTAACCTGTTAATTTCCTGGAACTTATTACCTAGTTATCTGAACTGGCTGCAGTCGTGAGATTTAATTACTCGGGAACTGCCCGATTTAATGAACTGAAGCTTGAGGGACGTCCCAGAATCCCCCTGAGATGGACACATCTGACTCTCAGTCCATTCCTGTGTTTCCATGAAAGTGTCATTTCCTGACAATCTTCTGCCTCCTCTTTATGCACAAGTGCACATGCGGCTTCCGGGGTGAGCATATCTCTTGGCTACAGCTGGAGTGCTAGGAGCTTTAGGCATGTGTTGTTTGGGACGTGTACGTGCATACATAGGGGCAGTATGCACATGGCTGTCATGTGTCTCCAGAGTGCTTCTGTTACATGTATGTTAGAAGCCAGGCAGCATCTGGGCCATTGCTCATTCATCCTTGTCCTCAGCGTGCTAGGGTTGAATTTCAGCACTGGGCTTTTCCCTCAGCACCATATCTGCTAATAAGGCTGTCTGTATGTCTGTCTACTTGTCACACTGGTCATGTTGCTTGCATATAATGCTCTGAGCCTGCATCCTTTGTCCTGTCCTCCCCGCCTTGGCTTCCTCTGTGGTGCTTCCTTTTACCCTGTGCTCCCTCCCTGGAAGTGCCAGAGTGTCTGGGTTCACTGTCCACTCATGGCTCCCTGACCCCAGGTCCTGTATTCCTCTGGTCTCTCCATATCCCTTTCCGTACCTCTTTCCCTAGTGTTAAAGTGCCTCCCTCCCAGCATCCTTCCTCCATCTGTCTCCCTTGGGACACGCATAGGTTAGGTGTTGGGCAGAGCTGCTGGGACAGCATGAGATGTGGCTCCAGCCTACCTGCGGGAAACTGCACGTGGAAAGCGTAAACGAGACATATCTGGAGTGGAGAGAGTGCTGCCCTGTCTTTATAACTGCCAGGTTTGAGGACTTCTCTGCCTTGACCTGCAGGACCCTCAGTGGGAAACTGGGCCTCCTGAAGCCTGAGCTGGTGGCTCGGGGAGAGCTGCCAGGCTTTGGTTGGGGAGTGAGCTCTGCAGGAAGTGCTGGGTTCTGGGTGCTGCCTGTTGGTTAACTCATCCTTGTTCCTAGGGTAAAAAGGAAGAGAATGATGTGGTGGAGAAGCTGAACCTCTTCTTGGATTTGCTGCAGTCCTACAAAGTGAGTCTTCTGACATTCTGTCTGATAGTCACCTTGGGGATGCTGAAGAGTGTGAGGTCAAGTCTGTGCAGTGAAAGGACTGTCATGATTTTGTGGGACTTTTATCAAGGAGAGCTGCAAAGAAACCGACACTGACAGTCCAGGGGAGAGAGATTCTGCCTCCATCCAACTGCTCAGGTTTTAGGACTGGTTACAGAACTGAATATGGCTCATAGGTGGTTGCACCCCTAAGGTGTGGTCGCATTCCCCATTCAGTTGTTACCTCCTATTTAATCTTGAGGCCATCCTCTAAGACCCCCACATCCTCCATGAGGGAGTGCTCCGATTAATGAGAAGTTCATGTGGGTCATTGTCGCACACACCCTCACTAGCAAGGATGACGTGACACCAGGCTCTTCTTTCAGTGGTTTATTCAGGACCTTGAAACTTCCTCTGCCTCTGCTACTGCCTCTCCTACTGGGGAAAACCCGCTCCCAGCTATATACCCTCTGGACAGCTAGACACGGGGCGCCATGTGGGCCATGCCAATAGACCCAGGTGCACGGAAGCAAGCCACACCTGGAAGCAAGCCACGAGCTTAGCCTTAGCCAAATAAGGAGTTGTTTATCTCAGAGAGCTCTCAGGTGAAAGGCGGAAGCCAGCACCATCTTTAAGGTGCAGCCACGCGGCTCTCTACAGGTCATCACAGCGGCTCTGCTTCAAGATGGTGGCGGGCATATCCAACCAAAAGGAAACCTGTCTGCCTTAGGGTCCTCTAGTATGTGTGACTACCAGGCCTTCTGTGAGACTGGGGACCTGGTCCACATGCAGAGGCTTTGCTGGGAACCAGGCTGAGCTTACGGCTGAGGCAACTTTCAGAGTTTCCAGTATCCAAAGAGGGGTGGGTCATTTTATGGAGGTAGAGAAACCTTCTTTACTGAAGAGCCTCCAGGAGAGCTGGCTTCCAGGGAATATTTTGGAAGAGTTTGCTCTGTTGACTGAGATTACCACGTGGCTTCTGATGTTCAGGGGCTTGTGTTTCCTGTGTGTACTACCATACCTGGCTTCTGTTTGGTTTCTAACTGGGGAAGACAATGGTGCCATTTTTTCATCTTTTTTTGGGGCTGTTCTATCACCAGTAAGACATTTGCTCTCTGGAGTTGGTAGTGTTAGTAGTCTGAGGTTTGGGGCTGCCTTAGGGCCCTCAACTATACAAATTTCTTTTTTGAAGGGAGATTCTTTGTAGCTTGAAGTTTCTGGCCCATCTGGTCTGAGGTCCAGACCTGCAGTTACACAGTTGCTTAGCCCCAAATAATCACATAAAGACTTATATTAATTACAAACTGTTTGGCGTATTGCTTAGGCTCATTATCAGTTAGCTCTTACAACTTTGCCACATGGCTAGTGGTTTTACATGTGTTCCATTACTTCTTGCTTTCTCCGCTGAAGCTCACAGCATCTCTCCTGACTCCACCCTTCTCCTTTATGCTTGGAATTCCCGCCTGCCTCTAAGTTGCTTTGCCATAGGCCAAACAGTTCCTTAATTATCCAGTGGTAATTCACCCCATACAGAAAGAAGTCCCGCATCAATTCTCCTTTGGAGCCTGCAGTTTGCCCTTGCACAGACTGACCTTTGCCAGATAGGATCTGTATGGGGCTTGGCTCTGAACCAGAGTGTATACGTGTCTGTTTTTCTTATTTTAATTACATTGTGTGTCTCTGTGTGAGCATGTGCAGAGAACAGCTTGCAGGATCTGTTCTTGCTTCCCACCATGTGGGTCCTAGGAATCAGACTCAATAAAAATCCCCTTTACCTTACTGTCCTGGACAGGAAAAGCCAGTTCTCCTAAGGGCCCTGATTGCTCACTGCCAGTCAGCCTGAGCCTTTCTCCTGGCTGCCTCTGCTCTCCCCTTGTCATCCTTTTTCCTCTCAGATGGGAGATGAGAGTGTTTGAGAGCTCCAGAGCTCCCAGGCTCTGGGTCCCTTAGGGTGTGCTGCAGTAGACAAGCATCCTTCCTTCCTACAGGACCTGTGTGAGCGGCATGAGAAGGGTGTGCTTCACAAGCATCAGCGGGCACTGCACAAATATGGCCTGATGAAGAGGCAGATGATGAGTGCCGCGCATGGCCGAGAGCCCGAGTCCGTGGAGCAGCTGGAGTCACGCATTGTGGAGGTGAGCAGCAGGCAGGCAGCAGCAGGCAGCTGTGGGTTACAGGTGGCATGGCATCTGGAGTTGCTCCAGCTCTTCCTGGTCATCTGGGTGAGCTCAGGAACTGTAGGTATCCAGAACAGGGGTGGGGTCTGGAGGAGGTGGGAGTTATCCCAGGGACTCTGCAGCTGTGTGCCTGGTCTTGCATTTCCTTGGTGTACTCTCCTGTGGATATGAGGGCAGGGGCCAGGCCCCAGACTCAGAGCAGATGCTCTATCCCACATTGAGTGTCCAGTGCACAGATTGGCTCTGTGTTTGCAGCAAGAGAACGTGATCCAGACTATGGAGCTCCGAAACTACTTCTCCCTGTACTGCCTGCACCAGGAGACGCAGCTGGTCCATGTCTACCTGCCTCTCACCTCGCATATCCTGGGGGCCTTCGTGAATTCCCAGATCCAAGGGCACAAGGAGGTGAGCCGCCCCTGCCCCGGCTGTCCCGAATGCCATCCTCTTTTCAGCTGCCTGGCCCGCGAGAATGGAGATAATACCTATTGATACGAGCAGTTCCTAGGTCTCCCAGCCTCTTGTGTGGCCGGAATGGGGTTGTGGGATGTGTGTGTGTAACTAATATTTGTAAACCTCATGACAGCCCCCCAGCTCAGGTGTAAAGAACAGTCCAGTTAATGATTCATTGAAGTCCACTATGATGAATACAATTAGTTCTTTGGGGGTAGTTAACAGAGTGAATGTTACAGGCAGCTGCAATTCCCCTGCTAAGCTATCAACTCCTCAACAACTAAGTCCCTATTTAAAACCCTTGAAAATTTTATTTATTATTTATGTTTATGCATGAGTTTATGGGTGTCACATGTGTGCAGGGTCCACAGGTGTCAGATCCTCTAGAACTGGAGTTACAGATGGTTATGAGGCATCTGATCTGGGTGTCAACCCCAGGTACCATGTAAGGACAGCAAGTGCTCACCCTCTGAGCCACCTTTCCACCTTTGAGGCAGGATCTCAGTATGTAGATAGACCTGGCTGGTCTTGAACTCACAGAGCTCCTCCTGCCTCTGCTTCTTGGGTGCTGGGATTGAAGGCGTAGACCACCACACCCAGGGACATTTTTTTTTTTTTTTTTACCATTTTTTGATGTTCTTTTTATTTTTTTGCATACATATGTATTGTGTGTGCACATGTGTTGTGTGTGCACATGTGTATGAATATTTGCACGTGTATGGGTATATATGCATGTGTGTGGAGGTCATGGGCTGAGGTGGGTAGTCTTCCTGGATCATTCTCCACCTTATATAAAGAAGGAGAGTTGCAGTTCTCTGGACCCAGACCTAACTGATTCTGCTTGGCTAGTCAGCTTTCTCAGGGGATCTTCTGTCTTCCTTTGTGACCACCATATCCACTGACATTAAGTTGGGTGCTGGCTGAGCATCTGCACTCAGACTTACACAGTGATCACTTTAACCCTCCTAAGTTTCTGTTCTACATGGCTTTGAGTTTGCAGTGGCATTTGGTTTCAGAGCATGATATCAAAGCAGCAGAGGCGACCACTGGCTAGCCTTGGGGGAAAGATAAGCCTGTTTTGCTTTAGCGTGGTGTGTGCCTAAATGGTGGCTTGCTGCAAGATGGGGTTCTGGCTAGGACTTAGAGGGCCACTCTGATCACATCTGCTTTTGTAGCCCCATGTAACCCCTCACAACAGACACTCACCTTCCCTAGCTTGACTTCCTTACTTTTTCAAGTAACTGGTTTGCCTCCTGCCTCATCTCCCTCCATGAGGACACTTGGTTGTCTGCTCTGTGTTGGTTATAGGACTAAATTTAGGTCACCAGGTTGGCAGTCAACATCTTTACCTTCTGAGGCATCTTGAAGGCCTGACCTTAAATTTTTGATATTCTGCCTCTACTTGCTGCGTGTCACAAAGCTAGCTTCTGTGGTGCTGGAGATCCAAATCCAGGCATTCATGCATATCAGGCAGACACTCTTTTGCCCTTTGTGGTTCTAAGATCTGAAAAAATGGCACAAAGGTACAACCCCACTAGTTTCTAAATGTTGGCTTGGGTGGCATGGTTATAGACCGATAGAGTAGTCACTGCTTGGCTGAGTGATGGGCAGAGGCTACTCCTTCCATCTGGTCCCTGCCACCAGGGACCACACAGAGGTATGCCAGGGGCCCTTAATTTGTGGGAATTGGGGGGATATATAGTAGCTGGCCTGTCCACATTGGGTGAGAAGTCTGCTACTAGTACTTGGCCCGCCCAGTAGCTTTCACAGCATCCAGGCTAGCTGACCTGCACAGAAGGTAGAGAGCTTGCCTAGTATGCCCAAAGCCCAGGGTTCCACCCCCAGCTACAGTGGTGCACATCCATAGCCCCATTGCTTGGGAGATGGAAACAGGAGGGTCATCTTCTGTTGTATAATAGTTACTAGATTTCTTTTTACTTTTTGTATGGGGTGTTGAGGTTCAAACTTAGGATCTTGTGCATGTTTGGTAAGCACTCGAACCCTGAGCTATGTCTCAGCCCTGACTTGACTTTTAGGTCTATGTAATCCAGGCTATCCTAGAAGTTTGTTTCAGTCTGTCTATGTCTCTGGAGAGTGGGTCAACAATGAGAGAATAGGGGTGATTTGTCTTCACTTTGAGAAGCTCTGGTCGTGGAGCCTGGTCTTTGAGAGGGTGTGATGAGTGCCCTCCTGTTCCTGCCACCAGATGACACAGAATGGGAACTGGCTTGACATGGACCGGGTTCTGGCCACCACCTCACCTCCTTTTCTTCCTCTCCTGCAGATGAGCAAGGTATGGAATGACCTGAAACCGAAGCTGAGCTGCCTCTTTGCTGGACCTCACAGTGTGTTGACACCACCCCGCTCCCCACAGGAGGACAGCGTGTGTTCCCACTAGTGGCAAGGCTCACAGCAGAACTTCCTGTGGCCTCACTAAAACCTCTTTGCAAACAGTGTGTCCCTGGCTGATTCCCTCCAGGCAGCAGCTCTTGCTCTGAGCTGCCTGTGGGCTGTGCTGGTGGGTCTTTGTGTTTCCCTGTTCCTGGGCAGAAGGTCTGTGTGCCCCTCAGCCTGCCTGTTGATCAGGTCAGTAGTGGGAAATTAGGGTGCTTTGGAATGGATCATGCCCAATGCCCACAGTGCTAAGGGCCTTTTGTAGCCAGCAAGTGATGTCTGGGGAGTGTGGAGTCACTGAGTGCTGGGAGAGCCTAGGGGTTAACCTAGCAGCAAAGAAGTGTGGCCTGGCAAGGAACTGGACGGGCTCTGAGGGTAGGACTGTGACTACAGACTAGGGCCTGCAGACATTCTGAGGGGTGTGTCAGGCCAGGCGGGAGGTATCAGTGGCAGTGGCTTGGTGCTTTGGAGGACTTGTTTTATTCCAGTGCTGTCTATGGAGCCCTGGTCCCAGGCCTCTCGAGGTTCACAGTGCATGAGGGCTTAGGGTCCTTTCTTGTGCTGGGTACTGGAGGGTGGGAGTGAGGAGGGCCTGTGGAGGAGCATTGGAGACGGGTATCTCTGTTAGGTGCCCAGGCCTCAAGGTCAAGGCTGTCAGGCAGCAGATTCCACCTAGATGGGAACTGCTTCCATACCCACCCACTCTCTTCTCCCACCCCCACTCCTGGCTTTTAGTGCTTTAAGGTCCTGGAGCCTGGCAGTAGAGCCTGCTTTTTCTCACAGTTACCCTCTGACTGGGCTGTGAGTGCCTGACCCCAAACCTGAGGTTCCATCCCTAGGGTGTGAGGGAATTCCAGTACCCCTCTGGCCTCCTGCTGCTCAATCCTCTGTGCCCCACCACAGCCATGCTTGGGGCTGCCAGAAAGATGGGAAGCACAAGTTTCGATGGATCTCCCGCCTGCTTGTCCCTTGGACCAAGCGGGGGCCAGCCTCAGCCTTAACTGGACAGTCCGGGGCCAGCACAATGGGAGCAAAGGGAAGAGTCTGTGTGCCTCCTTCTCAGTGTTAACCTGCCCACCCAAAGAGGCTAGGCAGGGACAGGAGGTAGGGCTCTGGGACATTGCTGTGGGGACACTGGGCTAAGGGAGTGGGGAAGCTGGTGCTGTGGGATTCAGGCCCAATGAATGAAGCACTTTATGGACTGCTGGAATCAGTTACTGCCACACCCAATAAACTGGAAGTGTTTACAGATGGTGTCCATATTGCCGTTTCTCTCCACGACCCCATGAACACAGCCAAATATATCTTGGGAACTGGAGTCTTATGTTTTGAGATGGGCATTGCCCCTAGCCTAGTGGTCCAGTGGGGCAGTTTCTGGATATAGAAACATTGCTTCCTTCCTGGAGGTAAGCTCCCCAGACTCAGAAAGTCAGCAGAGTTTACAAGTTTGAAATAAGAAAAGCACATGGTTCACAAGGTCCCTCCCTGCAGTGATGCCCACAGTGACAGTTGTTAGGAGTAGATGCTGACCTGTTGAGCCTCCTACCTAGCATAGCATTTATTGTGGTCCTGTAAACCTGGTAAGCTCACTGGCTCACTAGGTCAGGCCCATTTCTTTGGTGCCAGATCAGTTGAGTATATTTCCTTTTGCTGTGATAAAATTCCCCAACAAAGGCAACATAATAGGAAAGAGTTTATTTTCCACCATACAGTCTGTTACCTTGAGGGAGTGGGGATCATAGTGTAAGAGTGTGAGCCAGGTGGGCACATTGTATCCAGAGTTAAGCAGAAAGTAGATCAAAGCGTGTATGCCAGTGCTCAGTTTGCTTTCTCCACCCTCATTGTTCAGGATTCCCTTCCTAGGGAATTGTGCCACTCACAGTGGGCTCATCTTTCTCCTGGAGTTAACACAGGATATCCCCCAGACATGTCCACAGGCCAACCTAATCTAGACAGTCCTTCACTGAGATGCTCTTCCCTGGTGATTCTAAAGTATGTCAGATTGACAGTTAAAACTGACATAGGGGCTGGAGATATGGCTCAGCAGTTACGAGTACTTGCTGTTCTCCCAGAGGACCCAAGTTCAATTCCCAGTTCCCACATCAGGTTGCTCACAGTGTCCTATAACTTCAGCTCCAGTGGAATCATCATCCTCTCTGACTTCCATGGTACCTGTACTTACATGCACATTACTCCCACCCCATGCACTTATTTTTAAAATGAACCCCATGAGAAGGGGCTGCAATTATGACTGTCTCTCAGCACTTATATCTGGCCCATTTAGGTTTAGGGAATTTCAGCTGACAATGTATTTGGCTTTTGAGTATGATACAATGTGTGTATAAATTTATTGTAAATTATGTGTATATGTATGAGGAAATGTGCTCATGGGTGCTGGTGTCTGCAGAGACCAGAAGAGTGTCAGCTCCTCTGAAGGTAGAGTTACAGCTGCCCGTTGTGGGTGCTGAGAACTTTACTCTGGTCTTCTGCAAGAGCAGGGCTGCTGAGTGGCTGGTCCAGCCCTCCTGTTGGATTTCCTTAAAAGTCTCCCTCTTGGGCTGGAGAGATAGCTCAGATTAAGAACACCTGGCAGCTCTTCAGAGGTCCTGAGTTCTCCATCCACATGGTGGCTCACAACTATCTAGAGATCTTGTGCCCTCTTCTGGCCAGCAGGCATACATGCAGGAAGAACTCTCTATATATAATAGTCTTTAAAAAAAAAAAAAAAGTCTTCCTCTTCCTGAGAGAAAGTGGTTTTCTATGAGGCGGTTAGGAATAGTTGGTATGCAAGATGCAGTCAGGATCCACTGACAGACACTGGCACCTGTGAGGTTCCTGGTCTAAGATGTAGCCCAGGAGGTCCTGTCTGCGCCCCCCCCCCCTTCTGATCGGTTATGTTTATCTGAGATGCACACAGCCTTTCAGTTCAGCCCCCAGCCAGAATCCAGGTCCAACTGGCTGGGGAGGAATACCCCGCCATTCTCTGCCTCCCCAGACCCACGGCTCTGGCTTCTCTTGTGGCATCCTGCCTACGACAGGCATTTCAGAACTTCTACTTCAAATTGTCACTCCTGCATAAAAAAAGTCCTTACCTCATCCTTTGGTGTCCAGTCACCGTGTCTGAAGTAGTATGACAAGACAAAGAACTGGTGTCTCAGTGGCTGGTGGGCTCACCTCTAACACTCCCTTTTCTTGGTACTGTGATCACATAGCAACTTGGGTGAGCAAGCAAGTTTATTTTGGCTCATGGATCCGTCGACGGGATACAGTCCATCGTGGCAGACAAGGCACAGTGGCAGGAATATGAAGTGGCTGGCCACATCATTAGGAAGCAGAGATCGACAGAAGTGGGGCCTCTACCTGTAGATTGTTTTTTTACTTCTTGTCTCTTAGGGAGCCTGCCACCCAGCTCCCAAATAAATACATATGGAGACTTATTATTTATAAGTGTCTGGCCTTAGCTTTGTGTATTTCTGGCCACTTTTCTTAAATTATCCCATCTACCTTTTGTCTCTGTCCTTTTTCCTTTTCTTATTTCTGTATGCCTTACTTTTACTCTTAGTCCGGGTGGCTGGGTGGTAGCTGTGTGGCTGGGTGGCCATGTGGTGGCTGTGTGGCCGGGTGGCCGTGTGGTGGCTGGGTGGCCGGGTGGCCGTGTGGTGGCTGGGTGGCCGGGTGGCTGTGTGGTGGCTGTGTGGCTGTGTGGCTGGCTATGTGGCTGTGTGGCTGTGTGGTGGCTGGGTGGCCGGGTGGCTGTGTGGTGGCCGTGTGGTGGCCGTGTGGTGGCTGTGTGGTGTCTGTGTGGCCGGGTGGCTGTGTGGTGGCTGGGTGGCTGTGTGGTGGCCGTGTGGTGGCTGGGTGGCTGTGTGGTGGCCGTGTGGTGGCCGTGTGGTGGCCGTGTGGTGTCTGTGTGGCTGTGTGGCTGTGTGGCTGTGTGGTGGCTGGGTGGCTGGGTGGTGGCTGTGTGGCCAGGTGGCTGGCCTCTTCTTTTCTCACTCCTTGATCTCTCTTGCTCCCATTATTTTCTCCTATTTGTTATCTGCCTGCCAGCCCCGCCCATTCTTTCTCCCGCCTCACTATTGGCCGTTTAGTTCTTTATTAGACCAATGAGGTGTTTAGGCGGGGAAAGTCACACAGCTTCACCAAGTAAACGCAACATAAAAGAATGCAGCATACCTTTGCATCCTTAAACAAATGTTCCACAGCATAAACAAATATAATAACATTTCCTAACATTGTACAACACCTATCTATAAAACCTTAAGACCCATCCCACATCTCTCTGACCCCCAGTAACTCAGCTCCCTAACAGTGCTCTGCCTCCTAAAGGTGCCAAAACCTTTCAAAGTAGGATCCATAGGTGGAGATGAAGTCATCAAGTCATCAGTGGCATTTTGCATTCCAACCCCAACACCTTGCAAACAGAAAACACCAGGCCCTCCTTGTGGTGATTTTGGATCGACAGTTTGGGGCTGTGTAACACCTGAGTGTGGCTCGAACTGGCCAGTCCTCTGTATTAGAATTCATCTACCTCACGCAGGGAGTGCTCAAGGATGGTGTCCTGATCCTGGAACTTGAAGTAGCCACAGAACTTCTTCTTCTGAAGCAGGAGTGGGAACCAGTAGCTGTCATCTGGCCACATGTCTGCAAAGGGGATCTGGTCCAGTTGGAACCACTGAGGGCGCATTTCTATCTTGGAGGGGAGGGGGTAAGGGGTGGTAGAGAAGGAGGAAGAACATTGATGTTGAACATGCATTTCAGCTGACTTGAGAGGGATTAACCCCTGAATTTGTGTGAATACCTATTTGGAGATTTTATTTTGAGACATGGTCTTACTATGTAGCCCTGGCTGACCTTGAATGCAGAGATCTGCTCTGTACCTGAGTGTGCCTGTGAATGAATGCTATACTACACATGAGGGTATCAGAGGAGGCTGGAGTTAGAGCCAGTCATCCACTGCCCTGCTGCCCAGTGTGGTGCTGGAGACTGAACTTGACTCCTCTGGAAGACCAGTAAGTGCTCTTTAACCATTGAGATCTCTCTCTAGGTGTTTGGACTTTTTTTGGTTGTCATTACTTGTCAAAAAAAAATTTTTTTTTTTACAGATTCTATATTATTTTTGACTGCATATACGCAAGTCCGTACATCTATGTGTGGATGCAGGCATATGAGTGCAGATACTGATAGATGCTAGAGGCTTTGGATCCCCCTAAAGCTGGTGGTAGTCAGTTGAGTCACCGGGTGTGAGCTGGGAACAAACTTGGGTTCTCTGTGCGATCTTAACTGCTGAGCCAGCTTTCTAGGCTCTCTCTTCTCTAACCATTTTGTAAAAATTATATGTATGGGCATTTTGCCCATATACCATATGCATGTAGGGCTTATGGAGGCCCGAAGAGGGAATGGGATCCCCCTGAACTGGAGTTATGGGTACTGGGAAAAGCACCTGCCTGGGTCCTCTGCAAGAGCAGCAAGTGGTCCTAACTTCTGAGCCATCTCTCCATCCCCTGGAGTTTGTTTGAAATAGAGTTTCCACACTGTAGCCAGGGTGACCTGGAATATACAGCAATCCTCCTGCCTCAGCTTCCTGGTACTAGGATTATGAATATGTACCACTATGTCTGGTTTATCTGAGTAAGGAGCCTATTCTCATTTTTTTATCTTATCCTCACGACCATCTTTTGGTTGTGACAGGGTTATATACCTTAGGCCGGTATAGAACCCATTCTATAACCCTCAGATTCAGTCTTCCTCAGCTTTCCAGATGCTGTGATTATGGAACTTCATACCACACCTGGTTACTTTCTTGTTTGTTTCCTAGCATCTCATCTCCTGTGCTGGGATTATTGACATGCAATACATCTGGTTCGTATCACTGCTGAGGGTAGAACTCAGGTCCTTAGGCTCGCTAGTCTGGCATCATTCCGTCTTCCTCCTCTTCTTCCTCCTTCGGAGACAGGGTTTCACAATGTGGATCGTGTTGGCTTTGAACTCACAGATAACCCTGTCTCCTCTTCTCGAGTGTTGGGATAAAAAGGCATGTGTGGCTGATGTCCATATTTTGTGAAATAAAGAAATGGGCCAGCAAGGCAGTGGTGGCACACATATGAGTTCAAGGCCAGCCTGATCTACAGAACCAGTTCTAGGACAGCCAGGGCTACACAGAGAAACTCTGCCTCTGAAAAGGGGGGGGGGGGGCTCATATCTGCTATGTTGCCTGTCTGTCCCTAGTTCTGAGGACCAAGCAAAGAGGAGAATGTGGGCAGACTTGGGGCCTACTCTTGGCAAGGGCTGATTCCTTTCTCCTAGACAGGCGAGTGAGGCTGTGTGCCCCTCCCGGCCCATAGTGGTAAGAAGGAAGTAGGGTCCAAGGCTCACCGTCACTCTCTGTGGGTGTCCCGTGCACGTGGTCAGTAGAAAAGATGTGCACGTCCATCAGCTCGGGGGAACCCACAAACTCAAATGAGATGTGGCCCACCTTATGCAGTGCATCCACGGTCAGACCACTCTCTTCCTGCAGTTCCCTGCAGTGGGATGGGTAAGGAAGAAGTGGCATTAGCTCATGAGCATGGCATCCATACTTACAAGGGCCAGGTTCATGGGAGTGTAGCCTTAGGACCTGTGGGCCACATATTCTAGAACATGATGCAGCGGTGTTGATATATCCAATTTAGGAATTAAATGATATAAATTCAGGCATGGTATTGCACACTCACAATCCCACCTTGGAGGAAGCTGAAGCAGGAGGATTTGGGGTTTGAGACCAACTTGGGCTACTGGAATATGTAGAAAGATGCTTAAAAACAAATTAAAAGCTGGACATGGTGGTATATGCCTTTAATCCCGGCACACAGGCACTAAAGGGAGCTGGATCTCTGAGAGTTCAAGGCCAGCCTCGTCTACATTGCATTTGTGGGTCTCGGGTGTGTTTCCTCCTCTCCGGGTCTTCATCCCGATAGGCTGGCTCTGTGGTCCCTTTTCCTCACCTCTTAGCCCCATCCTCAATGGTCTCTCCTTCCTGAACTTTGCCCCCAAAGCCATTCCAGCGGCCAGCACCAAAGCCTCTCTTCTTCATGCCCAGGAGAACGCGCTGAGGCTGTAGGACCAGCACCAGGGTGTAGAGCCTGGAGGTACTCATAGTCTCCTGGGTCCTGTGAAGAGGGTCAGAAAGTAGGGTCTGCTTGGCTTCTGGTCTGTTATAGAGTCTATCAAATGTGTGCACTAGTGAATGGTGGCTACATGGGAGGGAGGTGTGTGCTGGGAGAGGTGGAAAGTGAGGCTGGCTAGTAATTCCCCAGCCACAATGTGGCTTCCAGGGCAGGTGATGAGTAACACAGTTGTGCTTTTGAGCCCTCCCTCTGCTCCCCACCCCCTTTTTTTTTCCTATAGGGAATGGAACTAGACTTTGAGCATGCTAGGGTAATGCTCTATAGCTAAGCTACACCCCAGCCCCTCACTGTGGGATTCTAGGCAGAGGCTCTACCACTGAGCCACACCCCAGCCCCTCACTGGGGGATTCTAGGCAGGGGCTCTACCACTGAGCCACACCCCAGCCCCTCACTGGGGGATTCTAGGCAGGGGCTCTACCACTGAGCCACACCCCAGCCCCTCACTGGGGGATTCTAGGCAGGGGCTCTACCACTGAGTCACACCCCAGCCCCTCACTGGGGGATTCTAGGCAGGGGCTCTACCACTGAGCCACACCCCAGCCCCTCACTGGGGGATTCTAGGCAGGGACTCTACCACTGAGTCACACCCCAGCCCCTCACTGGGGGATTCTAGGCAGGGGCTCTACCACTGAGCCACACCCCAGCCCCTCACTGGGGGATTCTAGGCAGGGGCTCTACCACTGAGCCACACCCCAGCCCCTCACTGGGGGATTCTAGGCAGGGACTCTACCACTGAGCCACACCCCAGCCCCTCACTGGGGGATTCTAGGCAGGGGCTCTACCACTGAGCCACACCCCAGCCCCTCACTGGGGGATTCTAGGCAGGGGCTCTACCACTGAGCTATCCCTGCCCCCCCCCCATTCCCCAGGCCAAATTTCTTATTGCTCTATCCTTTTTTTTTTTTTTTGGACATCAACTGGCTAAAGTAGTATCTAGAAACTGGGACCCTTCTAATAGGTTATAGTGTATAGGGTCATGGATAGAGAGAAATGCCATTGGTTAAGAGCATTTACTTCTTTTCCAGAGTACTGGGGTTTTATTCTTAGCATTCACATGATGGCTTACAGTGATCTAACTCCAGTTCTGATGGCTTCTTCTGGCCTTTTTGGGCACCAGGTACACACATAGTGCACAGATAAAAATGCATGCAAAACACCTATTCTCATATATGTTAACTTTAAAAAAATAAAGCTGACGGTGGTGGCTTACAACTTTAATCCCAGCTCTCTGGAGGCAGGAGGCAGAGGCAAGGGCAAGTTCCAGGATAGTCAGGGCTACACAGAGAAACTTTTTTTTTTTTTTTAAAAAACAAAAACGTAAACAACTTTAAAAAGAAAGAAAGAAAAGGGAAGAAGCTTGTTCCTGGTGATGGGGGGTTAGCAGAGGAAATGGGCTAGCACTGGCCTTGTCTTGATACTGATCTGCCCATGCCTGAGGTCCTGACTTTCTAACCCAGCAAAGTTGCCACCTCTTATAATCAACTATATACAGCCGTTCTTCCATATTCACAGGTGACTGGTACCTGAATACCCCTGCCCCACCATGGATACCAGAAGGGAAGCATGGTGAAGTCACTTCTAGGAAAATGGCATATTTGTATTTGTCACTTACAGACATCCTCTAGCCCATTTTAAATGCCACACAAATACTGTGTAAATAGTTTTCATGTAGTAATGACAGACACCCACATGTTCAGTATATGCGTGATTTGATTTGTGAGTATTTTAAATGAGACAAGAGCTGTGCCATGTAGTCCAGTCTGGACTTAAAATCTTCTTGCTTCAACAACTAAGTGTTAAGCATGTACCAGCATGCTCAGGAGCCCATCTCAATGAACTTACAGTGAGGACACAGATTGGAATCTAGCAGTAGGCTTGGCTATGGCTGCTGATTGACATTATTTCAAATATAGACTCCACACACTGTTCCCCCTCTGCAAATGGAAATATTTCATGCTTTTGGGGTTTATCTAGTGGGATAGTTCTAACAAACAAGGTTAGTTGGGGTTGGGGGATATTTTTGATTTGCTGGTTGAATTGATTTAATACTGAGCCCACAGAGATATATGGCTGATTAGCTTTCTTTGTGTGTGTGAACATATAAATGTATGTGTCCCTGACTGTGTGTGCGTGGAGATCACACTTGACAATGGGTATCTTCCTCAACTGTTTGTCATGTTACCTTTTTTTTTTTTTCCATATTAACGTCTTTCTGTTTTTTTGAGACAGGATTTCTCATTGGAACCTGTGGCTCATGGAATCAGTAAGAGTAGCTGACTACACTGCTCCAAGGACCCAACTGTCTCTGCTCCCCAGCACTGGGATCATAGATGCAAACCACACTGGCAATTTATGTGGTTTTGGGAGTTTGAAAACTCCTCATGCCTATGAAGCAAGCATTTTTACAGGCATCCCAGCTCCAATTAACCTTGTTTTCAAAAGCTGCTCCATTTAGTAAGAGTAAGAGCTATAAAACTTTCTCATTTTCTAAGGAGAAAACTGAGGCTCAGGGTCTAAAATTGAAACAAGGTCAAATGGCAGAGCCTATAAGAAAATTAGTTTCCCGTACGTCAGTTTAGTGTTCCCTCAGCTCAGGTAGCTGTGATATGGTAAATCGGATGCGTCTCAGGGAGCTTTTAAATGCTAGGGCCTAGGGTGTTGACAACAGTCTGATCCGAAATTTGGTCAGCTGTTGCAGATGTGGGAAGCAATGCACGTGGAGTGTAAAGCTCAGACCTGCCTGCAGGGAGCACTCTGCAAATGCTGTTCTCCAGCCTCCCCTTCCAGGGGGTTATGCCTGCTGGTACAGCCTGTGCAACTGGCTGTAAACTTCCCGTGCACCAATTTATCGCCCAAGTCCCAGATTCCTGGTAACTCTTTCTCTCATTTCTACTCCCTACCGTTTATAGTTCCCTTGGTCTCCCTGACCTCCGGTCTACCCAGCACTCCAGTCTTCCTGGATGGCTTGAAGCACCTCCCCAGTCCTTCTGCACTGTCCCCTCCTATATCTCCCCGGGCACCCCAGAACACCCCACCCACCACACACCATATCCCGCATATCACCAGCACTCAGCTCCCAGTCCATCCATACCTTCGCGCTCCAGCCACAGCTTCCTGGGTGGAGCCTCAGGCTAGAAGGAAGGGCGGGACTTCCGGCAACGGGAGGAAACGAACAGCAAGCACCCATGGCTTGGTGAGTGAAGTTTCTACCTCGGTCTGCTCTAGAAGGTCGTCCGCTGCATGCGACAGTAATTGAGAGCTCAGAGTCCCGGAGAGGGGCTGTCGCAGAAGGGCGCTGGCAGCCTCTGTCCCGGGATACAGGATGTGTATGCATGATGTTTATTATGTACAGACGTGAGTGAGTGGGGTTTTCTACGTGAAAATAAGTGTGTGGGCTGGGGACATGGCTCAGCGGATAAAGTTGTGCTTGCATGAGGCCTGGAATCCGGAACCCTCAGGATGCTGGATTTGTGTGCTGACCAAATGTGACGCCGGTGCTAGGGAGGCAGAGACGGTCCCCTGGAGCAAGCTGCCTAGCTAAACTGGCTGATTGGCGACCTTACTTCAATATGTAAGGTAGAGAGTAAGCCAGGAGGACATCCTTTGTCAACTTTTGGGCCCTGTATGTACGTAGATCCATGTGCACACACATACATGCATACTGCACATATACATGCAGAAAACAAAGTAGGTTGAACCAAGACCATCTGCCTGCCTCTCTGTAATGTTCACCTGCTAACTCCTTTTTTGCCACCAGGTACCCGAAGTTTGTAGGCCTTCTCCTTAAGGTTCAGAGATTCCACACAACTGCGTGTCGCTACAAAGGCCGGACAGGCGCGGAGCACCTGTGGCTGATGCGCCATCTAAAAGACCCATTTGTGAAGGCGGCAAAGGTGGAGAATTACCGCTGTCGCAGCGCCTTCAAGCTTCTGGAGATGAATGAGAAGCATCACATCCTGCGACCCGGCCTCCGGGTGCTGGATTGCGGGGCGGCTCCTGGAGCCTGGAGTCAGGTAGCTGTGCAGAGAGTCAACGCCACAGGCGCAGGTGGGGCCTGCATGTCAATACCAGCTTCTCAGGCTGCCCTGAGCTGGGGGGAATGATAGCAGCTTTTTACTCAGAGACACCGAGCAGCTTTCTAAATTGGGGTAGAAATGAGAGTTAGAGACACTGTTGCACGAATTCATTGTGTTAAAGGAAACTCAGAGCCAGCTATCAGGAAAAGGCTGAAATATTAAAGAGAGGAAACACCACAGTCAAATCTTACCCAGCTGTCTCCAGCTTCCTCAGCCTGGCTCCTCGTGGGTTCTGCTACCTTCATCTGTCTTCTATGCCTGCCTTCAATACCCTCTTAATTTAATTGTTTCACATCCAGGTTAAGATTAAAGGCCTGGGCTACTATTATTTGGTAGTTAACCTTGAACTCACAGAAACACAGAAAGATCTGTCACTGGAGTTATGGGATTAAAGACCTGGCATCACCACTGCTGGCTTGGGATCTCCCTCTGTAAACTAAGCTGGTCTCAAACTCAGATCTGCTGGAATTAAAGGTGTGAGTTACCACTCTCTGACCCTCCTGGATTGACTGTGGGTAGATCTCTGATATTTCAGACTGGTTTTTATTAAATATGAAACATATCATCACAGGACACAGGCTGGAGACGGAGCTCAGCTGCTGGCATAGGCCCATGATTCTAACTTATGGGAAGTAGAAGCATGAGCCTTAGAGATTCAGAATCATTGCAGCTACATAGTGAGTCTGCAGTCCAGCAAATGAGGTCCCATCTCCTAGAAAAAAAGGACAGGGATGAAGGGATGGGGGGACAGGGGATGGTGGTGATGTTGTGGAGATGGCGTATTTAACATGTGGGTCATTGAGACCCTTTTGGGGTTGTATATCAGATATTTATGTTACTATTCATAACAGTAGCAAAATTATAGTTAACAAGTTACAATGAAATAATTTTATGAGTAGAGGTCACCACAATATGAGGAATTGTATGGAAGGATTTTGACTTAGTGGCCAAAAGGTGCTTGCTGCTAAGCCTGATGGCGTGAGTTCCCTCCCCAAGACCTAGATGGTGAGGAGAGAATTGGCATTTGAAGCTTGTTCTTTGGCCTCCACAAGTGTGCCATGGCATGTGCCCACTTGCATACAGACACACACATGATAAATAAACAAAACGCTCTTCATAAAAGAACCAAGAAGAAATCTAGAAATCGACTCCATGAGTTGGCAGCCAGCCTGGGTTCTAGACCAAGCCTCTGTTTCAAAACAGACAAAAAAATCCCCACGAAACTAAACAATAACATCTTCCTGGCTTGCTCCTCCAGGCTTGCTCAGCCTGTTATAGACTCAGGACCACCTACCTAGGGATACCACTGTGCATAGTGGGCTGGGCCCGCCCACATCAGTCATCATGAAAAATGCCCAAAGGCCAAGTGAGTGGGGGCATTTTCTCAGTTGAGGTTCTTCTTCCCAGGTGACTCTAGCTTGTGCCAAGCTGACAGACTAACCAGGACAGACTGGATATTGACCCTTTCAAAGTGAAAGTTATAATGAAAAGGAAAATGTACTTTTTTCAGAGTTTCTCTATGTAACAGCCCTCACTATCCTGGAAATTGCTTTATAGACCAGGCTGGCCTCGAACTCACAGAGAGAGATCCGCCTGCCTCCGCCTCCCCAGTGCTGGGATTAAAGGTGTGCGCCACCCTCTCCCAGCAGGAATATGTATTCGAATTATCTAGGTAGAATTTGTTCCTGGATGGCTTTGCTGTATCCTGCATTTGAGCTTTGCTGGAGTTTTCAGAGTGGCATGTTGGCAGGCATGCTGCTTAGTTTTATGCCACCTTGACACAGGGTAAAGTCACCTGAGAAGAGGGCAGTTTTTCATTTAGTGATTGGTGGGGGAGGGCCCAGCCCATTGTGGGTGGTGTCATCCCTGGGCTGCTGGTCCTGGGTTATAAGAAGGGAAACTGAGAAAGCCATGGGAGCAAGCCAGTAAGCAGCCCCTTTCATGGCCTCTGCATCAGCTCCTGCCCCAGGATCCTGTCCTGTGTGAGTTCCTGTCCTGACTTCCTTCAGTGATGAACAGCAATGCTGAAGTACAAGCCAAATAAACCCCTTCCTCCCCAATTTGCTTTTTGGTCACAGTGTTTCATCACAGCAGTAGAAACCCCAGGACAGCAGGGTTTGGAGACCAGACAGTTAATGTGACCCTGGGGTTCCCAAATTGTGCCTTTAAAGCCTGAGAGTTCACAGAGGTCCCACTGGGGCTGCCGCCTCTACCTCAGGAAAGGCCTGCCTGGGGCTCTGGACTCCAACCTGTGTGGATTGTGATAGACTGTAGTGTATTTATTGTTAAGGACTTAATAATATTCTCTATGTGAAATGCTACCCAAATAGGAAAGAGAAACCAGCCACCCCTGTAACTCTGTGTTGTGTTGGCTTTGGTGGCCACACCTGTGACCAGCATTCTGGAGATGGAAGCAGGAGAACCAACAATTCCAGGTCTGAGTGACACGGTTCTCAGAACCAAAAGCCAAAAAGGGAAGGAGAGAGCATCACTTTTGAAGAAGACTCCAGTTCGGTTCCCAGCTCACATCCCCCTAAAGTCCAGTTCCAGGCCTTGGACTGTACAAACACCTGCACTTGATTGCACATCCGCACGTGCAAACACACACATGTAAATAAGCAAAAAAATCTAAAGGCCAAAACAGAACAGCAGAGTGTGACCACATGTGCCTTTGATGGTACTACCCTGGAGGCAGAGGTAGCTGTTCTCTGAGTTTGAGGACAGCCTGGTCTGCATAGTGAGGCTGTCTCAAGGAATAAAAAGCAAACATAAAACATAAAAACAAAAAGCAATGTTGGGTGCCAGGGGTGGGGGTGCCCACCTGTAAACTCCAAGCACTCAGTGTGTTAAAACAGGTGCTTAAGTTTTGGGCCAGCCTGGGCTACTTAGTGAGAGTCCCAATTTAGAACCAAAAGATGTTTGGAAAAAGAATCCTAGAGAAGAGGAGCCTGGGGTGCTGAACTGACAGCGAAGTGGGGTTTAGCACCTTGCCTGTGATCCTACCTCCACTTGTCACTCAGGATGTTTCAGAAACCATTTACAGGTCCCCAGCCGTCCCAAAGGGAGTGGAGGATGCTCTACTCCACACAATGTATCTTTAATTTTTTTTAAACTTTGAGAGATAGAATCTTACTCAGTAACCCAAATTGGCCTTGAATTTATGACTATCCTTCTGCTTCAGGCTCCCAACTGCTAGGATTATAGGCCATCATATCTGCCTCATGTGTCTTCATATATTTATGTTAGCTGGTTTTCTTGATCCTGGTGACTTAATTTATTTTTGTGTCTTGTATTTTGATAGGGAAGATTCATGGTGTAATAATGCATTCTGTTGCTCCCGTAGACTCCAGCTCTCCGGTGGGCTACGTGCTTGGGGTCGATCTTCTTCACATATTCCCTCTGGAAGGAGCAACTTTTCTATGCTCTGCGGATGTGACTGACCCCAGAACTTGCCAAAGAATTTTAGAACTGCTTCCCAGAGGGAGAGCAGACGTGATTCTGAGTGACATGGCACCCAACGCCACTGGGATTCGAGACCTCGATCATGACAGGCTCATCAGCTTGTGCTTTACCCTTGTGGACATGGCTGTGGACATCCTGCATCCCGGAGGGACACTGCTATGTAAAACCTGGGCTGGAAGTAAAAGCCACCTGTTACAGCAGAGACTGACCCTGGAATTCCAGAACACAAGGGTCGTAAAACCAGAGGCCAGCCGGAAGGAGTCTTCAGAGGTGTACCTCTTAGCCACACAGTACCGGCGAGGGAAGGGCTCCACCAAGCCATGAGTCTGCCCTGCCCTTCTTGGGAGCGCTTTCCTGAGAGTGGCTGGGATCTGAGCTGCATTGAGGATACGAACAGCACCTGAGGCACCTCTGGGTTTTTAAAGAGATGGAAAGTGTATTCAAGGGTTGTGAAAAATGATAAAGATGGGACCACCATGATGGCTCTGTGAGTGACGGTGCTTGCTGCTGAGGCTCATGCAATCTCCAAGACCCTATAGTGGAAGGAGAGAACCAACTCCTGAAAGTTATCCTCTGACCCCGCCCCCCCCCGGGGGGCGGGGAGGGGGAGGCGCTCATGCACACATATGCACACAAGTCTGAACAAATATATCGGGATGGCTGTTTTTGGTCAATTTGACACAAACCTTGCAGTATCTGGGATTGTGTCCAGCTGAGGAATCGCCTCCATCAGATTGACGAGTACGTGAGGCATTCTTGATTTATGATTGATGTGGGAGGGGCCAGCTCTGTAGGGACAGTGCCACCCCTGGGCAGGTAGTCCTGAGTTGTGTATGAAAGTTGGGTGAGCAAGACATGAGGAACAAGCCAGTAAGCTACGGTCCTCCGTGGTCTCGGCTTCAGTCACTGCCTCCAGGTTCCCACCTTGAGAACCTGCTTTGACTTTCTTTAGTGATGGATTACAGCTGGTACAATTGGGATAAGTAAGCCAAATAAACCCTTTCCTCTCAAGGCTGCATCTAAGTGCTGCAAAAAAAAAAGAAAAAAAAAAGAAAAGAAAAAAAAAACCCAAAATAGTCTTCTATATCATGACTTAATATTTCTGGCTTTTTGTTTGTTTTTGAGATTGGGTTTCACTATGTAGCTCAAGCTGCCTATGAGCTCACAATCCTCCCAAGTACTGGGACAAGTGTACACTGCCATAGCTGGCTCAGTGAAGAAAGGAACATGGGTGGAGAGTGAAGGATATAGACGGGAGGGGTAAAAGCTGGGTGGTGGCCCACGCCTTTAATCCCAGAACTCAGAGGAGGAGGATCCCTTGAGTTTGAGAGCAGCTTGGTATACAAAGCTGGAGTTCTAGATCAGCCAGGGCTGTTACACAGAGAAACCCTGTCTCAATAAAAAAACAAATCAAAACTCCCCCAAACTTGGAAGCTCAAGCTAAGAGCTATTTCTCCAGAGGACCCAGGTTAAACTCCCATCACTCATGGGTGCCTACAATCATCAGAAACTCTGATCCCAGGAGATCTGATGCCCTCTTCTGGCCTTTATGGGCACTGCACTCATGTGCACAGACATACGTTTCAGCAAAACATCCACACACACACACATAAATTCAAAACAAAAAATCATGGAACAAGCCCTAACTCCTTTATAGGCCCAGAGAGAGGATGTGACAGTTGTGTCTACACCCTTTTTAACAGTCCTTTGTGCTGTAAGAGCCACTGCACTTAGCCCCCATGGCCTCCTGGGAAGTGCTCCACTCTAGCCTGTGTAAAAATGGCTGCCAGAGCTCACAAATACTTCATGGCCAAAAGTCTTCCAGGGGGTGTTTGAAAGCCAGGCTCACACTTTGGTCCAAGCAGCTTCAGTTGCTGTGTAGCTTACTCATTGGATCTGTGGAGGGTAATGGAGGAAGATTCTTAGACCAAAGTGTTGATTCAAAACATGGCTTTCATCTCAAAGGGGATAAGAGATAGTTTATTCTGGTCCGCAATCTGAATAACTGTGGCTCAGAAACATACATTTAGATCACTCCCATGTATCATGTAGTTTAAGTTTTTTAAGTAACAGAAGAGAGTTCTAAATCAAAGCTTTTTTTTTTTTTTTTTTTTTTTTTTTGAGACAGGGTTTCTCTGGTTAGCTCCTGAAACTCCCTTTGTAGACCAGGCTGGCTCCAGCTCACAGAGACCTGCCTGCCTCTGCCTCCCTCCAGAGTGCTAGGATGTCACCAACATGTTCAGTCAAGGCACCTGTAAAGGATACACAGGTGAGCCATGGTCCATGTGGCAGGACAGATTAATTAGAAATGGGTTGAATTAAGATGCAAGGGCTAGCTAGCACTGTGGCTAAGCCATAGGCCGAACAGCATGTACTTAAGCATTTGTATGATTATTTGTGGCTAAGCAGCAGCGAAGCTGCAGGTTCAGACCTCAGAGCAAGGCTGGGCCAGAACTTTATACTACAGGCACTGTTCAGACACACTGGAAAGGTTAAGTAGCCAGCTACAGCCAAGAAGACAAATCTTGGCTGCATGCCTCAGATGTTATCTGATGAGATTTAGCCTTTTAGTTGGTGGATATTAAATGTTAAGTTAATGCATTCCAAAGTTTTTATCTCTTTTTCACAAGATGTTAGGTCAGACACACAGGTGGGCAAGGAATTGCTATTTAGGGAGAGTGGAGAATCAGACATAAGTTTTAATTAGGCTCCAGACCTGCCACCTCCCAACCTCTCTGCAAACTCCAAAGCTCTAATCAGTCAATCAACACTAATCAGTCAATCAACAGTGCAGAAAGTTCAGTTGAAGATATAATTGCTTTCTGGAAACTTTCTTCTTAAAAGATACACTGTTAAGCCTGGGATGGTGGTGTATGCCTTTAATCCCAGCACTTGCCAGGCAGAGTTCCATGACAGTCAGGGCTACACCGAGAACCCCCCATCCTGAAAAAAATTAAAAAAACAAAAAGAGATACAGTGCACCAATATCACGGACCCACTGTCTACACTGTTAACTAGAAGGTTCCATCATCAAGGATGGGAAACACGTTGCCACCAGTTAGGGTTGGCCTGCCTTGCCCTCCATCATGCTGCATAGGCTCTCCCGGCATGCAGAGCCCTAGATTAGCTCAGTTTGGATTTCCAGAGGGCGCAGGAAAAAGTGCAAGACTATAGGAATTCAAGACAACACTGGAGAGCTGGTTGTGTGTGTTATCACACACCTGTAATAAAAGTGGTGATGTCAAGAATTCCAAATCAGGCCTGGCAACTTAACAAGACTCCATGGAATTTAAAAAAAAAAAAAAAAAAAAAAAAAAAAAGAAGTGCTGGGAATGTACTTCCGTGGTGGGGCGCTAGCTTAGCAAAGGAAAAACAGGATACAAACAAAAACCCCAAGCTTGTCATAGTGGCCCACACCTTTAATTTTGGCACTAGTGAGGCAGAGGCAGGAGGATTTCTGTGGAGCCATATAGGAGTTCCAGGACAGCCAGGGTGAGACCATCTCGAAAAAAACCCTAAACCAGCCAAATAAGAATAAAGCCCAAATCCCACCCAATCAAACAATACTTGTAGTTGGACTTCTTCTGTCCTTCCTGTCGGCTCCCAAATAGCCACTTGGAGACTTCATATTAATTATAGAAAATTGGCCAATAGCTTAGGCTTGTTTCTGACTAGCTCTTATAACTTGAATTAACCCATGTTTATTAATTTACTTCCTGTCTGTGGCTTTGTTACTTTTACTCTGTACTGCCCATGCTGTTTCCATCTGGCTGGCGACTCTCCTTGTCTCAGCCCTTCTTCTTAGCATCCTCTCTGCCCCCCCCCCCCCCCCCCCCCGCAATCTTGCCTGGCTATTAGCCATTAAGCGTTTTGTTAAACCAATCCAAGTGACAAATCTTCACAGTGAACGAAAAGATTATTCCACAATAAATACCAGCTGGGTATGGTGGCACATGCTTGTCATCCCAGTGTTCAGAGATCGTCACAGGCTGTGTCCCAACAAGCCAGGTTTGGCCACTTGTCCTCAATAATTAAAAAAATCTGAATAGATAGCAGATCAGAAAAAAAAAAAAAATGATTCAGAGTGGCCACAATGGGAAGAAGGACACAGAGCTCCAGGCTTCCCCCAAGTTCCAACTTCAAGGTCTTGACACTGACCGTAGGGTTATGGTTTAAAAAGAAGGTAAGAGACAGGCATAAGAGACAGAAGGTAAGCTGTCTGGCCTGGGTGTGGTCAGTCCTATCATTGTTTCAGCTCTAAGTCTTTCCTCAGCTTCAGTTGGAAAACCATAAATCACTTTTGTGGAGATAAGGTCTTTCTGTGGCTGGAATGGCTTCAGTTGTTTCTTCTCCTGGAAGGGTATCCTTAGGAGGAGTCTAATATCTTGGGGGTCCTTTGTTTCAAGAATCTGATAACCAAAGAGGCAGGACAGTTTCACCAGCTCTCAGGAGGCTAATGGATTGCTGTGAGTTCCAGGCCAATCTGGGCTACACAGTGAGGTCTAGGCTAGCCTGGGCTACAGGTAAGATTCTGTTTCTCTGTTCTTGGGGGTGAGAGATAGTTTATTCTTGAGCCAAATATGAACGATCATGTCCTGGAAGCCCAGACTTAGGTTACCCCAAATACCATGTTCCAGTGTGGAAGAAGTTTTTATAATAACAGAACAAAGAAAGTTATGAACTTTCAAATTACATTGGTGGTAGGGCTGAAGAAATGTCTCAAGGGTTATGAGTACTTCCTGCTCTTCCAGAAGACCCAGGTTCAATTCCTACCACGAATATGGTGGCTCACAAACATCTGTCATCCTCATCTGGTCTCTGAGGACACCACACATGCTTACAAAACAGCTATACACAAAATAAAATAATAAAACATAAAAATTACAATGGTAGAAACATTAAGTAGGTGGTTACAGGACAGCAGAGAAACCTCAGCCGTATGTCTCATGTGCTATTTGATGTTTCTCAAGCCTTTTGGTTGGCAGAAACTGGGTTTTAAAAATATATTTCAAAAGGTTTTTATCGGTGAGTCACAGCATGTTAGGGCTGACACAGGTGGGTAAGGAATGGGCATGTAGGAGGCTAAAGAAAGCCCAAGACAAATCACCAAGTTTTGGACCTTCAACATTACGGAAGTCAATCAGCCAATTGTTTGCAAATACAGTTTCTTTCCGGGAATTTTCATTAACAAATAAAAGAAGAGAGACAAACAAGCTAACCAACCAAAACTCAAAAAATATTGCCCAAGACAAAACAAAATAACCCATGTATACATAGTAGCAAGATTCAGAGAAAATTCAACTTCCCTAAAAATAGCTTGGCTATTCCACACAGTACAGAGCACTCAGTTGCGGTGGAAGGACTCCCTGTGGGCCAGAGGGACACCCTGGCCCAGCTTTGGTTCCAGGTCCCTTCTGGGATGTAGAACAGCTGTTTGTTCTCACGCGCACAAACCTCTGGACAAGGTCGCGGCGCACATACTCTATTCTTTACGGGTTACTTTCTTAGATCTCGCGAGAGCCGAGCGGAAGTCTCGCGAGACGTGGGAGCCGGCGGAGAGGAGGGAGATCCGAGCGTCTGCTGCGGCGCCGGACTGCTCGGCTGAGGTTAGTGACAGAATGGCCGTGTTTGCGTGTCGGGTCACCGCACGCGATGCCGGGGCCGCAACGAGGCCGTGGGACGGAACTGGCCGTCGGGATCGGGTCCTGACGCGCGCCTCCCCTTTGCAGGGTCTCGGGTGTCGCGCTCCCGGGGCCGGAGTGGATGGCCTCTCGCCCCAGTGTCCCGTTGCAGGGCGCAGAGAGGCGTGCCTGGACCTGGGCTTGGGGCTGCAGTGGCCTGTGGGCTGAAAGGCTCCCGGGTCGGAGTCGGTTGTCTCCTTGCACCCTGTAGATCTGGCAGATCGAACTCAACTTGACAGTCTTGGCGGCAAGCCCCGTAAACGCTGGATTATATCTCAAGCCCACTTTACTTATTCGTTTTTTTTTGGCGGTACTGGAGATTGAACATAGGACTTCATGCATGTTAGGCAAGCACTCTACCACTGAGCTATGTCTTCAGCCCTTTAAAAATAGTAGTAGATTAATTAACGCGTGTGTATGCATGCGTGCATGTATGTATGTATGTATCTGACTGCACATGCCATTGTCCTGTGGAGGAGTTAAAACTTTCAAGAATTGTTTCTCTCCTTCCAGCATGTGATTGATCTAAAGAGCATTTCCGACTGAGCTGTCTGTGGTCCCCATTTCTCCCAACGTCAACCCCAGTACGGAGGAGTGACCCTAGGGCTTTGTGCCTGCTAGGCAGTAGCCCATTCTACCCAGTTGTCAGCCCTCTTTTTATTCTGTAATAAGCCTGTCAAGTTTTCCAGCTTGGCCTTGAACTCCTTTTGTAGCCCAAGCAGGCCTTGAACTTGTGACCTTGAATTTATCTCAGCCTCCTGAAAACCTGGGATGACAGACCAAGTGTCAGGTTCCCAGGCTGTCCCCTGGCTGAGAGCAGAAAGAAGTGCAGCTCAGGAGCCACCTGGAGCAGCAAGTGTCCTGGGGGAGTCTGTTGCCTAGAAGTTCAGGCGTCTTGTCGGAAGGGTACAGCTTTAGACATTTGTGTAGTGTTGTAGCTCCTGAAACCGCGGCCCCTTGTTAGTGGCTGAGTTTTCTGCAGACCAGAGTAGGAAGGACAGGTAGTGTGGTTTTTATTTATTTCCTCTTGGAAAGCAGAGCTTTGCTTCTTCACACCGTGCCTGTCACTTACCTTGCCCACCAGCTTTTGCTTTGCCATGTGTATAATTGGTGGTGCACACTAAGGTTCTGGTTAAGTGGGAAATTCAGGCTAAATTTCTATGATTTTTTTTTTTTTTTGAGATTATGTCTAGCTCTGTCACCTATTTCTGGCTGTGTAACCAAGGATGACCCAGAACTCATGATCTTGCCTCAAGCCTCTCAAGTGCTTGGGTTATCTATTCCTTTTCTTCTCAAGGACCTTTCTCAGATTGAGAAATGCTTGGGCCCCTTTGCCCCTGACCCCTCTACCCACCAGAAGAATTACAATACCTTACCCACTCCTTCAGTCTAACTTAGCATGACAGCTACCTCAGTTTCTACATCCTCTCCCCTGAAGATTGTGAAGGGCTTCGAGAAGCCACCAAGGCACATGCAGACTCTCCACACGCAGGACAGGGACCACAACCTCATTGGTCCAGTCAGCGTTCCATGGCCGTCATCTGCGTGTGGTACTTCTGAAAGTTCTGGTGACGCCTCCAAAAATTTCAAGACTGAGTCTCAGGACTCTGACAATAAAATGTGAACACATGGGGACAGTGCTGTCTGAGATGTTGGCTGTCATGGTTGCTTCTGGTCCCAGGGCCCCTCCCCAGCTTTGATCATGTCTCTTTAACAGACTAGACTAACCTGTTTTGTCCCCTAAATATTAAACTCTTTACTTCCCCCAAACAGGAACCACTTCCTGTGGTGCCTGGCAGGTGGGATACCACAGGCCCTCTCACGTTGATGTCCCATCTAGCATGAAGCAGTCAGTCACCACCACAGCTCCCCCACCAGGGGCTTGCCTGCCCCCCCCCCCTTTTATAAAGCATAGGGCAGGTGTTTCTTTGTGTGTGGGGCTTCCTTTTTCAAATGTTACAGCATGGTGGAAGGAGAACAGTGTTAGTTATTAGGGGAAAAAAGTACAAATCCAGGGTCTGGCCACTGAAAGTTATCTACAGTGGTTTGTGTGTGCGCGAGCGTGTGTGTGTGTGTGTGTGTGTGTGTGTGTGTGTGTGTGTGTGTGTGTGTGTGTTGAATACTTGTTTACTTAGTCAAAGAGACACACAGTTGATTCATCAGCTAGAGGTGTGAACTTGAGTAAGATAGTTATAAAAACTCAGGCAGGAGAAATGCCCTTTTTAGTTCAGCTCTGGTCTTGATGGGAAGCCTCCTCCGCAGACACTCTCATACTAAATCCATGCTACTGTTCAATTGCCTGCCCTTATCCTGATTCTTCACCCCGAACACTGGAACTTGAAAAACACCAGGGATGCTCACTGGTTGCCTTGTGGAGGAGCGGGCATAACGAAGGCGTCACACATGCTGGATAAACACTCTAGCACCCTGTGTACATCCCCGGGCCTCTTTGAGACCAGGTCTCACCAAGTTGCCTAGTTGAGCCTTCCTTGCCCTGATGTCTGGAATGTGTCTGGAATGACAGTCCCGTGGCACCGGGCCATTGCCTCTCTTAAGTTTTCCCAATTGTGACTTGGCTGGGGGTGGAGGTGAGGTGGCAAAGGACATTGTTCGCCTGACTCTCAGCTCACAGGCTAGCCTGAATAGTTGGTCTCCTGTCTGTCCCCCGCCCTCCCCATCCTGGTCTGGAAAGTTGTGGTTCTACTCAGAAGGGTGAAGTTTGAACCAGAGCTTTAGTTGGCTGTGTAGGCGCATGACTCCTTTAGGTTGTAAATACAACGTTAGGCCACCCTGGGCCAGATAGTAAGAGCAAGTCATGAAGAAGAGGACCCCAGAATGGTGGTGCATGCCTTTAATGTAGGTACTCTTGAGTTTGAGGCCAGCCTGTTCTACATAGTGGGTTCCAGGTCAACTAGGGCCATAAAATGAGAGCTTTTCTTAATACAAAACAAATTTACAAACACACACACACACACACACACACACCACACAATATCTTTAGAAGCAAAAGACAATAGTAAAGAACAAAACAAATCTCTCTGTGAGAAGCCTGGCCTGGCTGATGTGCTGTGCACTGCTGTGTGTAAATGCACCAGCAGATGGAGGCTCCCACTGAGTGTCAATAGTGGCATCATCCAGTACTGTCCTTTGGGTTCCTTTCCAAGGTGGGTTATCACCCAAGTAGGTTTATGGTGAGTGAGGCTTAGTTAAGTGTAGGTGCTAGAACCTGCCGGACTCCTTTATGTAGTGGGAGGTGGGAGGCAGTAGGAGCACTGAGCAGCATTGCCTGACCAGAGTGTGGCTTTGGGAGGTATGTCCCTGGACCTCTGAGCACCTCCTCTTAGGAACCAAATGTCATCTGCCTGTGTGTGTGTGCGCACACCATGAAAGTCAGGAAAACTTTGGGTGTTGATTCTTGTTCACTTTGCTAGAGACATAATTTCTCGTTCAGTGCTGTGTGTGCAAGGCTGTAGCCTGTGAACACTGGAGCATGGTTTTGTGCTGGAATTACAGATACTTGTCACCATGTTCAGGTTTGGGGGATTCAAATGCATGTCTTTTTATTGCAGGCACACGGGTGTCATGTTGTGAATGAGGGACCATGGCACTGCCCTTCTGGGGCTCTGGAGAGGGAGCTTAGCTTGTCATACTTCAATTACCATCATCTCACTTGCCCTGTTCCAAGTTTATTTTTTATGTCTAATTGTGCCCATGTGTCTGTGCATGAGTGCAGGGTGTAGGGAGGCCATAAGAGGACACTGGATGCCCTGGAATTGGAATTACAGGCAGTGATCAGCCTGATGTGGGTGCTGGGAACTGAACTTGGTAAACACTCTTCATCACCGAGCCCTCTTAAACCCTCTCTCCTTTTTTGTGGAGACAGGGTCTCTTCATGCATCTCATGATTCACCTGTAACTTGCTGTGTAGACCAGGCTGCTTGAACTCAGAGATCTGCATGTCTCGGTCTGAGTGTTGGGATTAATGGCTATGCCACCACACCCAGTTTCTTTTTAACTTTTTTTCTCCTTCAAGACAGGGTCTCATGTTACTCAAGCTAGCCTTATACTCATGTAGCTGAGGCTGGCCTTGAACGTCTGATCCTCTTACCTCTACCTGCTGGTATCATAGACATCATGTGGCATGCTTTTATACCTCATTTTCTTCTCTACGGTGCTGGCAGTGTTGGCTCCAGGTTGACTCCACGTGGGTCCTAGGGGAGTGGGCTGTGCCAGCAGACAGTGGATAGGAAGGCTAGCTCTGACCTCCGCTTTGTCTCCTGGAAGGGGCGTGGCCATGGAAGACCTGGAGGAGAACACCACAGTCCTGTCCACCCTGAGGTCTCTGAACAACTTCATTTCTCAGCGAGTGGAGGGAGGATCAGGTCTGGATGTGTCCATTTCTGCCTCAGGGTCCCTACAGCTGCAGTATGAGCAGAACATGCAGGTGAGTGGCCCGTTGGGTGGGTCTCTGGGCATACATCTGGCCTGGGTAGGGCCAAATCAAGCCCTGTGTAGTGGGTGAGTCAGCATGAGCTAAGCTTGGAGGCCAGATGAATGCCCTGCAGACACTTGTAGGCATTCATCACCTTGAGCAGTATCCAGAGACCAGGGCCTGCACTGAACCATGCTGGGGAGAGGCTGCCCTGCTCGCCCCTGGGTAAGTGCTTTTATGTGGGTTCTGGGGACTGAGCTCACTTGAGAGACACATCCTTTACCAATTGAGTCATCTCCCATAGGGTGATTTTATTTATTCACTTCTTTCTTTATTTATTTTTCACTGTGTAGTCCTGGCTGTTCTGTAACTCACTGTGCAGATCAGGATGGCTTTGAACACTGAGATCCCAGTTGCTGGGAATAAAGGCATGCATCACTATGCCTGGCCCCGCAGAGGGTACCTGTTGCTGGCAGTGTACTGTGATTTCACACCATTCTAATTCCTCAGAATGCTCCTATGGATACAGTCCGGAAGGGACCAGGTCTCTTGAAGAAGAAGCTTCAGGCTCCAAAAGTTGCAGCTCCAGCTGTAGTTGGGGTTAGGCCTCTGGGTCCAAGGAGGGCAGTGATGTTTTGGCTTTGCTTGGTCCTGTCGGTGCACCAGTGACCATGCCAGGCTGCTCTGGGCCTCCTGTCTACCTCTTTTTTTTTTTTTCCCCCCTGCGCTGCTCTGGAGTTGCTCTGTGATGAGCCAGGAGCTTCATTTGCTCTGGAAGCCCTGGGGATACTCAAACATGCCTGGCAAGTTGGACCATGTTAGTGAGCATTTGTTTGTTAACGGAATCACTGTTATAGCACTCGTTTGTACTTAGCTTTTTGATGCCAAGCATTGTCTTTTATCTTAAGAGTAGGTCTTTTATAACAGTGAATGTCCTTTTGGTTGTAAGTCACCCTCTACCCCCTTCCTTGAGTATTGAATCCAGGATCTTGTACATGCTCCCTCAACTACTAAGCTACACTTTCAGCTTTATTTTGTTAAAAAAATATTTTTAGATTTGTTTCTTGTTCACATTTGCCACACACTCTAAAGTAGGAGAGAGAGAAGACCCCAAGGAGGGGCACTGGCAGGTTCCAGGGCCAGCAGGGAAACGGGCCTCTGTCCTCACTCTGCAAACTTTGCAGAGGGACTTGAGCGCCAGACAGCACAACTTCTGACTGGCTCCAGTTTAGTCTAGGGATGATGATTGAACTCAGATGCCTAACTCCAGAGCACTCAGCTCACACTGAATTCTAGCTGCCATGTTTGTGGTAGCTTGTTAGCTATAGAAAAGCAAATGCACCCTCTCTTTTCAAACAAGCTCACACAGTGTCACTTTCAAATCTTTCCTCCATCTTCCTCTTGTTGCTCTGTTTGTGCATATGTGTATGTGTGTGTTGGTAGTGGATGTCTCTCTCAATTGCTTTTTATTCATTTGAAAGGGGGGTGGTTAACTGAACCTGGGGCTTGCCGGGCTGGCTGTCTGGCTTGGCTAGCAAGCCTTAGGGATCTTCTTGCTTCCACTTTTCCAGGGCTGAATTACAAATGCTCACAGCTGCACCTTCTCTTATCTTTCTTTATTTCTTCTTTTTTTGTTGTTGTTGAGACAGGGTCTCTATTATGTAGCTGTGCTGGGACTCCCACAGGTCTGCCTGCTTCTGCCTCCCAGGGGCTGAGATTAAAAGCATGTGCCACCGTGCCTGGCCTATGGCTTTTTTCTTTTATGTGGGTGCTGAGGATTTGAGTTCAGGTCCTCATGTGGCATCTTAGTTATTTTCCCTGTTACTCTAATAATATTTCCTGCCCAAAGCAGCTTAAAGGAGAAAGGGTTTATGGTGCCAAAGCTGAAGGGCGGAGAAGTCAAGTCAACAGGCGCTTGAAGCCACTGTTCACATCACCCCCACATCAGGAAGCAGAGAGGGGAATGCTTTTGTTTAGCCCTTTCTCCACTTACACAGTCTAGGATCCTAGGGAATGGTGCCACCCACAGTGCGCAGGTCTTCCCACTTCAACTCAAGATAACCCTCTACACACATGTCCATCTTCAAGGTCGTAATAGATCCTTTCAGGTTGGCAGTTAGCTCATGACAAGACTGTTGGACTGACCCTAGATCCTTCCCTTTTTAATCTTTCTTGCTGCTTCCCACTCATTCCAAATGGGAAGTCAGGCTTAGGACAGTGCCTTGCAGAGCTCAGCCATTTGCCTGCCTCCCTCCCTCCCTCCCTCCCTCCCTCCCTCCCTCCCTCCCTCCCTCCCTCCCTCCCTCCCGGCAGGATCTTACAGTGCAGCAATCCTCTTGCCTCAGCCTCCTTGTGCTCAACGCTGGCCTTCAAGGTTGTCACTTACCTTATTTGATGTGGCTGCTGAGCCTTGTCCTTTCTCTTTGGGTATCAACTGCTCAGCTGGAGGAAAGAGCAGAGCAGATTCGCTCCAAGTCCTACCTCATCCAAGTGGAGCGGGAGAAGATGCAGATGGAGCTGAGCCACAAGAGGGCTCGGGTGGAGCTGGAGCGAGCTGCCAACACCAGTGCCAGGAACTACGAGGTGGGTCCTGCCAACCCCAGGAGGCAAAGGGTTATGTGCAACACTTGCCAGACTGTACCGAACTGGGACCTAGCTGGTGGGGTTGACGCACCAGATGCACCAGGGCAGTCTTTGGTGACCACCTGATACTAACAAGTTGGAGAAGAGTGGCCTGATGTGGGCATGACTTTAGAGAGGGCTCTTTGCTCTGTTTGTTGCTCAGTGATACTGTCTTGTGGGCAGACTTGCCTCTGACTGACTGGCCTCTGCTCCCTCTTTTCTCTAGAAGAATTGCAGCGCCGATCTGGAAGGTGTTGAGGTAGGGCAGGGTGACAGGCAGACTCCTTCCAGACCCACATGAAAGTGCTCTGTCATGGGGGTGGGCATTTGGGCAAGTGCAGCCCTGCGACTGGGACGAACATTGCAAGAACCTCTATTTACTATTTATGTGTGTGTGAGTACTTGTAATTGAAACCCTAGTGTCATCCTTAGGAATGCCACCAGTCTCCTTTGAGACAGAGTTTCTCATAGGCTATTGGCCAGTGGGCCTCAGGGATTCTCCTTTCTCTGCTTCCCTACAGCTAAAAGTGTGCCCTGTTGACTTTTTATGTGGGTTCTAGGGATGGAACTGAGGTCCTCAGGTTTGCAAAGCAAGCACTACTGACTGCACCATACTCCCCTGCTCTACTTTTATTACCAGCTTTGTTGGGGCTTTCCAGGACTCTGATCAGTATGGGAATGCCACCGACCTTCCTCCCTTCCCTGTATTGGCCATCTGCCCTGTCCTTGTCTGATGTGCCCATCATAGTTTTTCTTGCCCTGGTGGGAACACCTGGCATCTTCCCTGGCGTTCTGCTGGTTGTATGGATTTAAATCTGGCATGTAGAGTGATGGGTGTGGTGTGCTGTCCCGGCTTGGCAAGTTAAGACTGAAGTTCCCTTGTTAGGGTTCTGTGTTGGGTGCCTTGCTTGTTGTAAAAGCAACGGAAGGGATGGAGGCTTTATTTTGTCTCACAGTTCAAGGGTACGCAGTCCATCATGGCAGCAGGAACAGTGGTGGCAGGTCCCAGCACATCCACCGTCAGGAAGCAGAGAGACGGACACTGGTGCTCATTTCTCCTTTTAAATTCAGACTCGGATCAGGCTGCCCATTTGAGGGTGGGTTTTTCTTCCTCAGGTTAACCTCTGAGGAAACATCTTCATAGACACCCCTGAAGGTGTCTTCTAGGCCACTCTAAATCTTGCCAAGTTGTCAGTCAAGATTAACCAGAACAAGTAGATCTATCTGTTCCGCTCAGGCCCGTGACCTCTGCTGGTAGCCTGGCTCTGCCTCTCGGGCATATCTCTCAAGGGTAGAGTCTGTCTGTCTGTTACCAGGGGTTTCTGGGGACAAACGGTGGATCAATGATGGCAAAGTGAGGCCTGGTCCTTCTGACTCTCATTGCCTTCTCAGAGGTCTCTTCTCTGTCCAGGACAGAGACATTCTAAGGAGTGGGTTGAGTCCTGAGGTCTTGGAGTTGCAGACTGTCCCTTGGAATCTTGACATCTACAGTGGCTTTTCTGGGACTGCTCATATGATGGTGGGTAGATAAGACAGGTCAGCTGCCCCTCCCACCTTGAAATAGCTCCTAAGGGGTGGGACTGAAGGTCTCAGGAACTGTCTGCCAATTCCCTTTCTGCATTGGGCTGGCAGTGCCAGCAGAGTGCTTTCTGGCTTCGGCAGTACTGCGATCCACCCCTCTCTCCTCCCCTCCCCTCCCCTCCCCTCCCCTCCCCTCCCCTCCCCTCCCCTCCCCTCCCCTCCCCTCCCCTCCCCTCCCCTCCCCTCCCCTCCCCTCCCCTCCCCTCCCCTCCCCTCCCCTCCCCTCCCCTCCCCTCCCCTCCCCTCCCCTCCCCTCCCCTCCCCTCCCTCACTTACAGAGCCTCACAGAGCAGCCCCCCTGACTTGCAGAAGGGTCTTCCTGCTGTTTTGAGGCAGAACTTGGCAGTTGCTGTTCCCCTGGGTCCCTTCAAAGTGTGGTTCAGCCTCCCCTCTCTCTAGGGGCTGTAGTGCTCTCTCTCTCTCTCTCTTTCTCCCCCTTTACCTCTCGTTCTCTCTCTTTCTCTGTTGGTATGTATATGTTGAGCCTCCTTAGTTAGGGCTGCAGCTCTGTTGTAGAAACAGATGACATCTTCCCTCACTGAGTAGGACTGGCTGCTGAAATTCTCGGTGGCTCTGAGCAGGAGCTTGGGTGGTTGGCTTCTGCTGAGGGCTGACTGTTCCCAGCATCCTCCCCAGACTCAGCTGGAGAGGTCCAAGGCTGACATAAGCCTCGTGTCTTTGCGATGGTAGTCACAATGTGTGTCCCTACCTCTCTGGGCCACACAGCTATCCTGGAGATTAGTGTGGTGGCCCTGAAGGTGTGTATGATGGACACTTGGGGCAGTAATGGTCCTGCCTGCAGCTGCCAACCATGTCCCTTCCTTGCTGTAGTCATCTTCTCTGTGGGGAGTCTCAACGCATTTTAATGACAGCCTGAGCATGGCCAGACAAGATCTGCTGGCGCTGCAGAAGCTCAGCTTCATTCCAAGGTCAAGTCTGAATTGTAGATTTTGTATGCTTTATCTCTTCTTGCAAGGAGGGTGGCGGTGAGCAGATGGCGTGACGAGTGTGTAGTGTAGTCCATGCCAATTGCTTCCTGGAGTGGGAGTCGCCATGCTGCCACCCTAGGAGCCCTGGCACCCAGGTCTCCTGTCCTGTCCTGGCTCTCTCCTTCTGGGACCGATAGGCCCACCTTACTTCTCTGTATATCAGATTTCCTGACCAAGCCCTTTCATCTCCACAGCGTGAGGTGGATCGTAACCAGGAACTCCTGGCACGCATTCGACAACTCCAGGAGCGTGAGGCCGAAGCAGAAGAGAAGATGCGGGAGCAGTTGGAGCGCCACAGACTGTGCAAGCAGAGCCTGGATGCTGCCAGCCAGCAGCTTCGGGAACGGGAGGATAGCCTGGCTGCGGCCAGGGAGGTGAGCTTAGGTGGTGCCTGAGACCTAGACTCACCCTGCTGTGGCCGATTGTTTCCTAAGGAGAACAATATCCCCATAAATCAACATGGTCACAGCAAAGACATGCTCATTTATTTTTTCTTCTGTGTATGTGAGCATACACATAGGTGGGTGCAGATATCTGTTCACCTTGTTTTTATTTTAAAGATTTTAAAAAATTATACACAAGTATATAGATATGTGCGTATTAGTGCACATATGCATACTAGTGCAGATGCCCATGAAGACCAGAAGAGGGCATCAGACCCTCCGGAACTGGAGTGGAAAAGCGGTTGTGAACTGCCTGGTGTGAGTGCTAGCAACTTTTGGATCCCCTGCACAGCCCCACATGCATGTAACTGCCAAGTCCTATCTCTCCAGCATCTTTTCCACCCCCACACCATATTTTGAGTCAGGATTCCTCTCTGACCTGAGACCCACTATTAGGCTAGCCTGGCGGCTGCAAACTGTACCAGGCACTTGCCTCTGTCTCTGTACTGGGATTCTGAGCACCACCACCCAGTTCTGGGGGTAGAACTCAGGCCTTCATGCTTGTACGACAAACACATAAGTCAATGATAAGCCATCTCTGTAGCACACACCTTCATTTTAAGTACACTTATCACAAATGACTGCATTTTGGGGGTTGTGATCACAGTACCCACATTGATTTTTTTTTTTTTTATTCTACAGGGTCAGTGAGTATGTTGAACATAGGCCTTTTTTTTCTGTTTGGTGCAGGGTCTCACTTTGTAGCCCAGGCTGGCTTTGAACATGAGACAGTCTGTCTACCCCAGTCTCTGTAGTCCTGGGATGACAAGAGTGAGCTGCTCCGCATTTCTGAATTTAGTTTTTATAAATGTGAATTAAGAATTGGCCAGTCCATTGTTTTTATGCTCTCATATCTGTGCCTTACGTGGCTTCCTGTGGGAGCCCATTAGCTTCCCCCGACATTCCTTTGAGTCAACTAGGTGCAGGGTGACAAGCCTCTGTGGAGCTCTCTGGCTGCCGCTGCCTCTCGCTGGGCTATGTTAACAGCCACTGTGAAGAATCAATGTCGGTGTCGCTATCATCTTGTCTGTCCTGGATGTGGAATGTTCTGGAAGTTCTGTTTTCTTTTTTTCCCCAGAAGTTGTAAGTAGGTGCTTGTGAATTTGCATGTCTTTGATTACTGGCGAGTTCTGTTAGCATCAGAGATTGCCTTTGAACCAGGGTGCAGGTGCATGCAGTCTAGGGAAGCTGCTGCTGGTGTGATTTCGAGGTTGCCTGAGTGTGGGTGTGGAGGGAGTCGGACCCCCCCCCCAACCCCCAGGCCTCCTGCCTCTGTGTTCAAGATCACAGGTGCCAGAAGGGAACAGCTGAGAGCTCCAGGGGCCAGCCACATGGCATCATTGGTATTCAGTCCCCACACCTTCTCCACTTGATAGATCCTCGGAGCGGGCTGTGGGTTATTTTTGCCTCTGCAGCGCCAGGGAGCATGTTAAGGTTGTTGGCACATCTGTCTTCCGAAGCAAGTCTTGGCAGGAGAGGAGCCGTGATCTGTTTCCAGAGGAGTATGCTCTTGCTTCCCAGAGACCTGGCCCGGGTCCTTGGCCCGTCCACGGTAGAGGAGGCCCCTGCATACCCCTTAGTGGCCCCTCCTTTGAGAAGCCTTTCCAGGTCTATAGTCCAAAGTCACAAGCACTCCACTGCACTCTTCAGTCACTGCCCTGATTTATCACCTCCCTCCCCACCCTGCTCTTCTGCTATTCATCTGTTCACTTGCTGACTCACCCCTCCCCCATGATACTGTCCCTCACCAGGGCAGGCTGTCCCTGTTGTAACCCCTTGTGTATGTTTACTGAAGCAGAGAGACCTCCAAAAGGCGGTACCCACAGTCAGACAATGTTGTATGCAGGTACACACACATTATGTGCACGTGAAGGCCTGAGGTTCCTATTGAGGGTCTTTTCCAGTCACGGTTGACCTTGTCTGTGTGACATGGGGTCTCTTCAGTTAGACCTGTGGTTGTCTTCTGGCCGGATTGGCTGGCCCGCAAATTCCAGGGGTGTCTGTGTGCCTTCTTAGCACTGGGGCTGCAGCTGTGTACTGCCACACCTAGTGTCCTAGTTAGGGTCTTTGTTGCTGTGACAACACACCATGACAGAAGCCACTCGGGGAGGCAGAAGTGCTTGTCAGCTTTCAGTCAGTCAGTCCGTCACGAAGAGAGAAGTCAGGGCAGGAGCTGAAGCAGAGGCTGTGGGGAGGGACTCTGCTTGCTGGCTCGCTCCTCATGGCATCTCAGCCCACCTTAGCACTCAGGACCTCGCACCCTGGACGGCACCACCCGTGCCACCCCCATATCTCAGCAATCAAAAAAATGTTCCGCAGGCTTGCTCACAGGCCAGTCTGGTGGGAGTACGTTCTGACCTGATGATTCCCCATCCAGAATGACTGTACCTTTTGTCAAGCTGACATAAAACTAGCCAGCATACCTAACTTATTATTACCCGAGTGCTGGGGATCTGAACTCGGCCTCATGCTGTGCAGCAAGTACTTTACTGACTGAATCACTTTCCTAGTTTCCTGATTTAAAAAGAGTGTTTTCCTTGCTTGTGTCTGAGTATACTGCCTCAGGCCAGAGGAGGCCGTCAAGTCCTCTGCAACTGGAGATACAGACAGTTGCAGGCCGCTGTGGGTGCTGGGAAATGAACCCAGGCTTTTCTGGAAAGTGGGCAGCGCGTTTAACCCTAGTGTCCCGAATTTTGTTTCTTTTCTTGTTTTTGAGACAGGGTCGGTCTCCCTGTGTATTGCAGGCTGTTCTCAGATTTACTGCTTAACTCAATCTTAAACTTGATGTCTCCAGCCTTAGACTCTCAAGTGCTAGGGTTGAAGGTGTGGGTATTTTTGCCTGCTTTGAACTTACTATTTTTTTATTTTAATTTTTTGAAATTGTTACCGTGTGTGGTGTGTGTGTGGGTCCATCTGTGAAGGTCAGAGGTCAACTTTGGAGTTGGCTTCTCTTCTTCCAAGTGCCACGCTAGTCCTGTTTCTTTTTCTCTTTTGAAAATTTCTTTTTGAGAGAAGGATTTATGTATTTCTGGCTGGATTCAAACTAGCTATGTAGCCAAAAGTAATCTTGAGAGAATTTTCTCCCTGTAAAAGGGTACTCTTCCCCTTCTAAGGTACAAATGACAAACCAGAGTAGTTACTCTTGGAGAACCAGTGAATTTATGCTTCCTTATCATGGGTGACAGGATACTGACAGGAATGTGGGTGACCACAAAGCAGCCGCACTGCCAAGTCTGCACCCGGTATGGATAATGGCTTCTCCACAGCTTTGTAGATGGACCCTTCTTCTGTTAGCCCTTCCCAGCATGGATGTTGTAGTCCCTCCCCAAGGCCCAAGGCCACCTGGCAGAGTACAAGTGAGTGCGAAGAGTGGCTGGATACTCCAGAGAGCTCCAGTGACCCTCCACATCTCGCCATCACCAAGCCCAGCCGGCACAAATGAGGTCAAGAAGATAGCAAGGGTTTGCTTGGGATAATGGTGCTATATAACAGTGACCTTGACCTCTGACCCTCCTGCTTCTACTTCTCCCCAGCCGGTATTAGAGGCATTTGCCATCCACCACTCTGTTTTTGGATATATTCTTAATACCATTGTAATCTGCATGTTGTGGTGTAGGGTTCCCCAAGCCAGCCTGCCACATTAGTGGCTTGTCAGGCACAGGGAAACAAATCTTGTAGCCTCTTTCTGAAGGGTGCTACTTAGAGATAGAGCTGTTAGAGCCCAGTATAGGGCCACTGAGCATTACTTGTGGCCTTTTCTGGTCCCATTATGGTGAGATTTCTCTGTAGTTGGCTTCAGGCCACTGTTTGCAAATGTTAATTCATATAGCAATTCTAAGTGGGCTGGCTTCTCTGAGAGGCTAGGCCAGCTTGCTCTTTCTAAGAAAGCAGCTGCTGCCTGGGAGGTATGGGTGGAGCAAAGGTGGAGGAGGTTCATGCAGGTTTCTTTGGGTGGACTTTGAAATTTGTCTGGTGTATTTTCTGTCCATCCTTGAGTCTACTGGTCAGGGCCTACTGGTTGCTTGCTTGCTTCACTTTTTCCTATCCTGAGGGGCTTTTATGGTAGGGATTCTAGGCAAGTGCTCCCTCTGAGCCACTCCCTCAGCCCCTCACTGGGGGATTCTAGGCAAGTGCTCCCTCTGAGCCACTCCCTCAGCCCCTCACTGGGGGATTCTAGGCAAGTGCTCCCTCTGAGCCACTCCCTCAGCCCCTCACTGGGGGATTCTAGGCAAGTGCTCCCTCTGAGCCACTCCCTCAGCCCCTCCCTGGGGGATTCTAGGCAAGTGCTCCCTCTGAGCCACTCCCTCAGCCCCTCCCTAGGGGATTCTAGGCAAGTGCTCCCTCTGAGCCACACCCCAGCCCCTCACTGGGGGATTCTAGGCAGGGGCTCTACCACTGAGCCACACCCCGGCCCCTCACTGGGGGATTCTAGGCAGGGGCTCTACCACTGAGCCACACCCCAGCCCCTCACTGGGGGATTCTAGGCAGGGGCTCTACCACTGAGCCACACCCCAGCCCCTCACTGGGGGATTCTAGGCAGGGCTCTACCACTGAGCCACACCCCAGCCCCTCACTGGGGGATTCTAGGCAGGGGCTCTACCACTGAGCCACACCCCAGCCCCTCACTGGGGGATTCTAGGCAGGGGCTCTACCACTGAGCCACACCCCAGCCCCTCACTGGGGGATTCTAGGCAGGGGCTCTACCACTGAGCCACACCCCAGCCCCTCACTGGGGGATTCTAGGCAGGGGCTCTACCACTGAGCCACATCCCATCTAGATGCCGATGACAGCCTGTATCTTGGCCAGGACTCTGTTGTCTTCCCATCCTAGGATCCATTCTGTTGGGAATGTTGGCACGCAGGCGTTAGGAGGCTTAGAGTGTGCTGGAGGTCTGAGGTGTGGAGAAAGCTGAGGTAGACACTCAGTGGCCAGGGTATTGACCTGTAAGGAGGCTAATGGACCTCAGAGGGTCAGATTTGGCTAGGACCAGCTTTCCTGGAGGATGTGGCTATGACCAACACCTGTGTCAATGATGAAGCGCATACAGTAGGCTTGGAGCCGGGATGCTGGTGGAAAAGAGAGTGGGCTCTGTTCTGCCCTGGGTAGCACATGGGAGGTGCCCTGCCCTTCTTCTCTCCTTGGTCTTTGGATGTAAAAGCCACACTTGGGTACTTAGTCTATGTGCAGACAGGACCCCAATGAGCAGCCAGTTTTCTCCGCTTGCAGACCATTAGTTCCTTGAAGGGGCATGTCTCCGAGCTGCAGTTGAGTGCAATGGACCAGAAGGTGCAGGTGGAACTCCTGGAGTCAGAGAAACAGGAACTGAAGGAGCAGCTGGACCTGCAGCAGCGGTGAGAGCATGGCTAGCCTTTGTCAGACTGCATGAGGCACACACTGGGAGGCCTCCGGACTGGGGCAGTGAGCGTCAGAGTAAGGGGGTAACAACTTATTTCTTTCCTTCCTGGGGTGAAGTACCTTCTTGGAATGGGCTTCCAGAGGAGGGACAGGCTAAGCTAGGTTTTGAGGGCACAGATTGTTGTGCTTGGGCAAGCTGTTCTAGGTCACAGTTTATGGAGATATGTGGTGGCTAGAGGGTGATAGTCAGGAGGCTTTGGATTCTGCCCTGAAGGTCTTACCCTAGGCAGGCATTGCTCCAGTAATGTTCTACCCCTAGTATGGGCAGGTCTGGGTAGTCTCTGATGCCTGCAGTATGGCCACAGCTGGCAGACACTGTGGACTGAGTGGTGGACAGAGAAACAGGTAGTGCCTCAGGTAGCCTGTGCTTCCCTCTAAGCCACATCAGTGTTACAGTTTTAGAGCCTGTGCAGAAACTGGCCCAGGACTTGGGGTCTCCCTGCATAAGGGGTGTGTGTGTCTGTGTGTGTGTCCCCATCCTTTGGGCTCAGGCTGACGGACATTATGGATTGGCCTTGCATGCACTATCCCCTTTTCTCACAGGAGATGGCAGGAGGCAAATCAGAAGATTCAGGAACTGCAGACCAGTCAAGAAGAGAGAGCTGACCATGAGCAGAAGATTAAGGTAGGCACTTCCTGTCAGCCTGTGCAGCTTCCTGTACTAAGCAGGGATATGGTCATCTTTCCTGTCACTCCTAGGCCTTCCTGATGGGAGATGTGCTCATTGATATATGAGGATACAGGCTCATTATTTTCGGTATACCAGGCCCTGTGCTGCCTAGCTAGGGAAGCCCCAGTGAGTGTTCCAGGGACGCTGACACCTTAGTGAGGAAGGCTCCCTAGAAACTCATGGAAAAGGTAACATAGAGGACCGTGTGGTCTAGGTTTAGAGAGGTGGGCACAGGACACACATGTGAGCCCAGCCCACAAGAGGCCAAGATGGAAGGAATCATCTTGCACTACATGGAATAGATTTAAATCCTGTCTGCAGTGCACAGCCAGAGCATGGCTGAGCTAGGCCACCATGTTATAGGGTTATCTGATTTACGGTCAGGCTCCTAGTGTAGTTCTTCTCAACCTGTGGGTTGCGGACAACCCTTTTGCAGGGGTCACCTAAGACCATCAGGAAACAGATATTTACATTATGATTTACAACAGTGCGAAGTTACAGTTGTGAAGTAGCAATGAGAATAATTTTGTGGTTGAGGTCACCACAGCATGAGGAACTGTATTAGAAGGTTGAGAACTCCTGGGTATTGCTGGAGTTCCCTTCCATGGCATCCTGTTGTCTTAGGGTAATACCCAATCCCAGGAAGGAGGGCTGTGTCAGTTGTCTGCCTGCAGTTCTGTTATGTGTGTGTAGGGTGGGGGTGGGCAGCTGGAGGCAGCGGGTGGGCTTTGCTCCTCATGTCTTTGACTACTTTTTTGCCTGGCTCTGTTGTCTTTTTTATACACACACACACACACACACACACACACACACACACACACACACACACACACACACACGCACGCACGCACGCACGCACGCACGCACGCACGCACGCTCATTATTTCCTGTGCATAGAGGTTGACCAGTTGTTCCTCCTCTCTGTCACTGTTCCCCCTACTTGACTACCTGGATGGAGCTGTGCTCTTTCAGGGTTTGTTGATCAGTTGATTTGGTTCTGTTTTTATATGTAGCCTGTTCAGTGAGGTGTCACACTAGATGCCAGTGCTACCTTGATGAGAGCCAGGGTGACAGATGCAACTGTTGCAGGCTCACTACTGGCACAGCAGAAGACGACCACAGATGACCAGAGGTGTGCCATGTGCTGCATTTAGTCAGAAGTGCCATGGGCTTTTGCTGTTGGGGACTAGAGCTCCGGATGGACTGTGGATGGGCACAGGCAGGAGGGACAGTGCTGTGGGTGCTGGCTCTTAGGTGCAGTCCAGGGCTGCTCTAGAGATGTGATGAAGGTGCCTCCGAGCAGTGTAGCAGGCATAGTCCTGGAAGGCTTTCTACAGGGCCCAGGACAAGTTAGACCTTTGTGGTTCCCGTGATTTTGTTTTTTAAAAAAGAAAGAAATTATTTATTTAAAAATTAGGTGTACATGTATCTTATCTCTGTATGAGTATGTATATGTGAATGCAGGAGTCCATGCATGAAGGTGTCACAGGGAGGCCATAGTTGTTGTATTCTTTTGGCCTGGAGTTACATGCAATTGTGAGTTTGGCATGGGTGCTGGAGGTCAGCGTTGTCCCACAGGATGTTACCCTCGCCGGAGTTACATGCAATTGTGAGTTTGACTTGGGTGCTGGAGGTCAGCGTTGTCCCACAGGATGTTACCCTCGCCACACACACACTTTTTGGACATGGTCTTTCGCTGGACTGAGACTCTCCATTAGACTTCCTCCATCTAGGACTTACAATGTGTACCACTGCTCCCAGCTTGTTTATTATTTTAAATTTTTCACTTTTATTAATTTATTTATTTTTTAGTCAAATCTTCCTGTGTAGCCCTGGCTGTCCTGGAAATCACTTTGTAGACCAGGCTGATCTTGAACTCACAGAGATCCTCCTGCCTCTGCCTCCTGAGTGCTGGAATTAAAGGCCCGTGTTACCTTGACTGTCACTATTTTGGTTTTTTAAATGGTTTGTGCAGATTGAGGGTATTTAGGGCTTCTTGCTTCTTACATGGCAAGTATTCACTGACTGAGCTCTAGCTCCCTAACTCCTGACACCTCCATCTTGTGTCCTCTGCTCTTAAACTGGCCATCACGATCTCAGTGTGTCGGTCCTTCTGCTTGCTCCAGGTCATTCTGTAGTTGGAGGCCTGTGGATCCCATAGGCTAGCCTCTCCGTTCTACTGAGGCTGTGTTTCCCGTGCCTCCTGGCTGCTGCCCCTCCTTTCTCCTCTTTGCCTCCTGCAGGACCTGGAGCAAAAGCTGTGTCTGCAAGAGCAGGATGCTACTGTGGTGAAGAGCATGAAGTCTGAGCTGCTACGGCTGCCTAGGATGGAGCTTGAGCTGAAGAGGCTGCGTGAGGAGAACACTCACCTGAGGTGAGGGTTCGTGTACAGTCTGCTACTTCTAGCTGGGAGTTGGCCGCCTGGGCTTGCTGTCCCTCAGGCTCGTCCTCGGCATGTGTGGTTGTTGGCATGACTGTTCTGGCCCCATAGGGAGATGAGGGAGACCAACGGGCTGCTGACAGAGGAACTAGAAGGTCTGCAGAGGAAGCTGGGTCGTCAGGAGAAGATGCAGGAAGCTCTGGTTGATCTGGAGTTGGAGAAGGAGGTGAGTGGTGGGTGATCATGTCTCCAGGGTGGTCTGGAGCACCCTTGCATCTCTGTCACACAGAGTAGTTAGTCAGCTGTGGGGTTTCTATAGTGCAATCAGTTATGAGACTCTGCAGTCACTGCTGACTATTGCAGATAGAAGCTTCTCTGATTAAAGCTGACAACAGGATATTCTATGGACATAAATGCAGCTATTTAGAAGGCAACCCGACAGATCCTTTATGTACAGTAGTTGTTGCTTCTATATTAGGGTTCATGACATCCCTAGTCATGGGCTTTTGAGGGTTTACAGTACCAGATTGGGGGTTCCCTCTTCTGGAATGCACATCAAATCTTGATAGCATACCTGCCATTGTTGCACGCATAGGCTCATTTTGCTTGGTTGCTTGTTATTGTATGCACAGGCAGGGTGTTGATAACAGTTCTTCCCTAACAGCCTGCATAGTACCTTGCAGCAGCCCAAGGACTAGCTAGTGGGGAGAAAGCATCTAGCTCAGTTCTAGTTTTTCTGTCCTCCATAGTGTGTGCTGTCTTTAGCTACAGAGTCTTTCCATGTCATTCTGGTTGCCGCCAATGGCAGTGGCAATGTCCCTACATGGTTTTAGAGTCTCAGAGGCCTCTCTGACCTCTCTACCTTATGTTTTGAGACAGTCTGTCCCTGAACCTGGAGCTTGCTAATTCAGCTTGGCGGGATGAGCAGTGAGCTGCAGGTCTCTTGCCTGTCTCTTCTCCTTTAGCATTGCATTTTAGGTGTCTGCTCCTGTGCCCAATTTTTGTTAAGTGAAAGTTGGGGATTAAACTCGAATTTCATGTTTGTGTGGTAAGCTGTTTGCTGGTTCCATTTTCTTTTAGAAGTCCAAGGTAGCTGAGGGCCTGTTGATACTAGAGTTGTCTGTGATCAGCTGGTGCTGCTGCTTTTATCTATTTGTGCTGTTCCAGACAGGCCTCTTTTGGAGGCTGGCTTTTGTAGGCAAAAGACCTGGAACTTCCTTTGTCCTTTCCCTTGGCATTCTGTCCGTTCTTTTGGTTTTGAATGAGTGAGTTTATTAAGTATGCAGCAAGCGGAAATAGAGAAGTGAGTAGCAGACAGAGAAGCAGCAGGCAGTACAAAACATCCAATTGGGTGCTTTCAGCATCCCACAGAGATGACTTAGAAGTCCTGCTGGGGTTCCCAATGGAGAGTTTTAGAACGTCCTCTCCATGGGTGATGCTTCAGCTTCACATTTTCACAACAGGTATTTTTATACAATGAATAGCAATAGTTACCTTTGTTGGATGATCTCCCTTTTAGCTATTCTCAAGGGCCAAGTGTCTTTTTTTTTTTTTTTTTAATTTTTTAAAAAATATTTTCCTCCTGAGACAGGGTTTCTCGTGTAGCCCTGAATGTCTTGGATCTGTAGACCAGGTTGGGCTCAAACTCAGAGGTCCACCTGCCTCTGCCTTCTGAGTGCTGGGATTAAAGGTGTGTGCTGCCGTGGCCATAGCAGCTTGTATTTCTCTTCTTCCTTTTTTTGCAGGACCCAAGGGTCAAGCCTGTAGGTGAATTTCTTTACTCTTTGCTCTTTAGGGGGGCCTGCCATGCAGCTCCCAAATAATCACATGGAGTCTTAGTCTTTCTTACGAATGCCTAGGCTTAGTGAATCTTCTCTTCATTTAATCCATTTACCTTATGCCTCTGGGCTTTTACCTTTCTCCATTTCTGTATATCTTTTCTTTCCTTCTTATTCTGTGTCTGGCTGTGTGGCTGGGTGGCTTGGTGGCTGGGGTGGCTTGGTAGCTGGGGTGGCTGGGTGACTGACTCAGTGGCTGGGGTGGCTCAGTGGCTGGGTGGCTTGGTGGCTGGGGTAGCTCGGTGGTTGGGGTGGTTCAGTGGCTTGGTGGCTGGGTGACTGACTCGGTGGCTTGGTGGCTGGGGTAGCTCAGTGGTTGGGGTGGTTCAGTGGCTTGGTGGCTGGGTGACTGACTCAGTGGCTTGGTGGCTGGGGTGGCTCGGTGGCTGGGTGGCTCGGTGGCTGGGTGGCTTGGTGGCTGGGGTGGCTGGGTGGCTGGGGTGGCTGGGTGGCTGGGTGGCTGGGGTGGCTGGGTGGCTGGGGTGGCTGGGTGGCTGGGTGGCTGGGTGGCCAGGCATCCTCTTCTCTCTTCTCATCCTTATTTATTGTCCCTGCCCACCAGCCCTGCCTATTTCTCTCTCCTGCCTCGTTATTGGCTGTTCAGCTCTCTATTAGGCCATTAGGTGTTTTGAAATGCCACATAAAAGAATGCAACACATGTTTGCATCACTGAGTATTCCACAGAATAAATAATGGTAACACATCTTAAAACAATACTCTGCTACACCAGCCTCTCTTGGGACTTGAAATAAATGGATGAAGTCCGTGATAAGGAAGCAAGGAAGGCCACCGTGGTCCCTGAGCCAACTTTCAACAAGTGCAGGCAACACATGACATTTACCAACGAATTTTTTTTTTTTTTTTAAAACATGGTCTTTTCTTTTTAATGATTTATGTATTTATTATGTATACAGTGCTCTGCCTGCTGTCTGCCTGCAGGTCAGATCAGAAGAGGGCACCAGATCCCATTACAGATGGTTGTGAGCCACCATGTGTTTGCTGGGAATTGAACTCAGGACCTCTGGAAGAGCAGCCAGTGATCTAGACCTCTGAGCCATCTCTCCAACCCTAGATCTATACTACACCTAGATCTGTTTGTCTTTGACATTTTTTTGAGATTTAGGATGTAGAATCACACTTCTTAGCTTGAGGCTGTAGATGGAAATGTGCTGGCTGTTGACTCTAGGTCAGGCCATGCCCCATCTGTCTTATGGAAAACAGTCAGGGCCTGGCGTGGAACAGTGTCCCATGTAGGAAATGGCTGTAGGAAAAAGTTAGTAGCTGAGCATCTGCCCCATCCTTTTAAAGTTTTTATTTTATGTTTGTGTATGTGTGTGTGTACGTATGTGAGAAAGAGTGAGTAAATGCACATGCCATAATGTATGTGTGTATGTATGTAAGAAAGAGTGAATACACATGCCACGGTGTATATGTGTGTGTATGTATGTGACAGTGAACGCACATGCCACGGTGTACATGTGTATGTATGTGAGAGTGAATGCACATGCCATGGTGTATGAGTGTATGGGCGTGTGTGTGCTTGTGTGTGTATATGAGTATGTATGTGAGAAAGAGCAAGTGAATGTATGTACTACATTGTTTAGATGTCCCAGGACAACTTGTGAGAGTAGGTTTCCCCTACCATGTGCGTTCTAGGGATCAAACTGAATTCACCAGGCATGTTGGTGAGTTTTTCACCATCTTGCTGGCCATCTTGCCATCTTGAGCGATCTTGTTTTGTGGAGTTCAAGCTCGTATAGAACAGGCACACAGGTATAGTTGGTTCTGTCTCCCCATCATAGCTGGCTAGACTCATCTAAGTCATCCTTGGTCCTGGCTTACTATAGAATTGGGGAAAAATGTGGCATCTGCCTAGAGCTCAGCATTCTGAGGCCCCTGGGAGGTCAGGAAAGATCTGTCCTTTTGAATAAGGACTGGGTTTGCATCAGGCCCAGGCTACTGCAGGAATGTGGCACCCTTATAATGCTAGGAATGCCTGGATTTGTACCATAGGGCAGAAACATGCAGGGCATAGGCTAATCATTTACCTTCATTTGCTAAGGTCACACAACCACCTCTGATCTTAGATAGGATGAGGAACTCCAATCCCTTTGTTACTGTTAGCTTTCATATGATACTTGCTGGGAAAGAGATGGTGATGACTGTACTTGTTTTTTCTAGAAGCTGCTTGCAAAGCTGCAGAGCTGGGAGAAACTGGACCAGACCATGGGCTTGAATATCAGGTGGGTGTGTTTCTGCTGTCTTCCCCCAGGTTGCTGGCTTCCTCTTGGCTCAGAGTCCTCAGAGGTCAGATCAGATAGGCTCCTTCATGTGCTGTGGTGAGGAGCTCTTGTTTAGGCTTGATGGGTGCTTTGCATGGGCAGGAGATAGAGCCTCATTGTAAAGACTGTTGAGAATCTGCATATCCACAGAGTGGGCAGCATTACTCTGGCCTGCATGTTCACAGGACCCTGCTTATATAAGGAAGCAACTACTTTGGGGAAAAATCATTTCTTTTAGATGATAACATATGGGGGTGAACTGAGTTAAAACTCCCCCATACTGGAAAATTCATGTTCCACTGGAGCCCTTGGAGCATCCGGTGTGACTAGTCTGCATCAGGTCTGTGTGGAGAGATGCAGAGTGGGTCAGAGGGCAAGGCTGCTGGGCATTATATTCAACACATAGCAAGGGTAGAGTGTTCCCTGTTACTGTCCCATCTATATACTGCTCTGTTCTAGGGTGCCATTCACTGCTGATATGCCCCATTTGTGGTTCATTTTTGAGGTGCCCTTCATCTTCTGTGAGCCCCTGAGTCTTGGCCTGGATGCCATCCTTCATGGGGGCCTCATTGTTCTAGTTCTCAGGGAAGTTGGGGTACTGGTGGTTGGGGCTTGGGCACCGGCTTGTGGAATTCAAGCAGGCCTTTGTTTTAATACTTCCGGCTTGCTGGCTGTCTTTCCTGCTGCTCTGAGAAACGAGGCCAGATGGAGACTGCCTGAGCTCAGCTGTCTTATAATCACACTGTCCCCTGCTGGCTCTGGAGTCATCACCTTCCAATGGCAGCACTGGCTTCCGTTCTGTCACTTGACAGCATCTTCGTTTCCTCTCCAGCCATCTGTAGAAGCCGTCTTTCAGAGGCTAGCCCAGCAGGCTCAGTGCTGCATGCTTCCGTCTATCCTCTGGGTCTGTTAGCTGCCAGCAAGGGTCCCTCATACTCCTGGGGCTGCTCTGCCCAGACAAGACACCTCCGTGACTTCTTTCCTGTGACAGAGATCAGGGGCCCCTCATGCCCAGTTGACCAGCCCTGTTGGATCACTGGTGTGCTGGTGTGCCTGCGTGCCTGGTGACTGCCATATGATACTTAGTGTCAGTCAGGCCTGTGGAGCCATTGGCCTTTCTGGAGAAGCACAGGCCTCATTGACCAAGTTACAGTGTCTAGCTGCTCTTTGAGCCCACTGAATCTATTTCCCCACCTGTCTGCCCTGTCAAGAGCTCAGCTGGTGTGAGGGCAAGCTCATCCTTGGGCAATGTCTAGCTGCCTATGATAGGCTAGAGGGAGGAGTGGGTGCTTATGGTGGTCCACGTTCTCGTGGAGGAAAGTGGGGAGACCTTCTTGGCAGGTGCACTGCTCTGGACCTCTTTTTTTCTTAACTAAGGAGGAATGCATGTTCTCCCAGCTGTACCTGTGTGGTCCAGCAGGGTGTCTTTAGGAATGAACCATCTGACCTGGTGACTGGCCTTTCTGGAAAGGGGAGGGCGCTGGCCTCTTTATTCACAGCTTCCTTAAAACTGTTATGCATATACTGCCCTGGGTTCCCTGGCACCTTGGAAGCCTGTTTATATTCCCTATTGCACCACAGGGCAGAGGTTTGGGTACAGGCTCCAGTCAAGTCCAACCCCTGGTGACCTATATTCTATTCGTGTCACTATACCCGTCCCATGATGGTGTGGGTTGTCTACTAGCTGCACTAAACACGTCTCCTTATTACAGTAACCTGGGTTTGAACATAGAGGGTATATGCTTGAGTGTGCATTTAGATTGTGTGAAGCCCTGGGTTCATTTCCTCACAAAGGGGCTGAGGGCTGAGATGGCTGGGTGGATGAATTGCTTACCGTGCAAACTGTACAACCAAGGAAGATCTCTGGAACTAGGCAAAGCGGGGAGGCAAGAACTAACCCCACAAAGTTGTTCTCTGACAGTCAAACTTGGGTACTGATACATACATTTCACATATACAATAGAAGTAATAGAAGCTAAAAAGTATATACAACCTTAGAGTTTGCAGAAAATTGAGATTCCTTATTCTTTGGTTTGATGAGGATTTTGGCTTCGATACCTTAAAAAAATTCATCTATTTATTTATTTATTTGTTTATTTAGTGTGTGTGTGTGCGTGTGTGTGTGCGCTGTGGAGGCCAGAAGAGAGTGTTGGGTCCCCTGGAACTGGAGTTACAGGTGGTTGTGAGCTGTCATATAGGTGTCAGAAACTGAACTTGAGTCCCCAGAGTAGTGAGTGCTCTTAATTGCTGAGCTGTCTCCTTGGCCCCAAGGCTTGCCCTCACCTTTTTTTTGTGGGCAGGTTTGGGTAGCTGTGCAAGCCTGGGAGAGTGACTGGTTGAAGCCTGGAAGCAATGAGATTAGACAAGATGTAGGCCAGGAGCAGAAATAATGTAAGGACAGGGGTGGGGATGGGGGTGGGTGGGGTAGTTGGGGTTTGGTGCTGGGGTTGCAATTCCTCAGGAGAACTTATACATCTGCTTTTTCACATATTCATATGTATATGCATGTATCCATAAGCACAAGCATACACATATACATATACATGACTGTACCAGTTCAAGGACCCGCTCTCTAGCTTTTGGTGGTTTTGTGGGTTCTGACTCGCAGCTACCACTAGGTGGCACTGCCCCCTTGATGAACCGCTTTCTTCACGGAGGCCTGTGAACACCCTTGGCAGTCTGTCCAGCCTCACTAGTGTCAGGGAACTTGTTACGCAAAGGGTCTGGGTCCAATGGCTGCCTGCTTTTGGGTAGGGAGGTTGTTGCTTTAGCCTGTGCCCGTCTGCTCATCTGTGACCATCATGTCTGAGTGAGTGCTGCTGGTGTCTGCAGATCCCATGAGGATGTAGCTCTGGTCACCCTGAGGGGCTTAGCCCCAATGTAGTCATTGCTTCCTAGTTGCTGCAACAAAATACCTGGCAGAACAACTTAAAGATGGGTTGGTTTTCCGCCTCTGGTTTGAGCATGGGGTCTGTAGGTGGGAAGGCATGGTGGCAAGAACGTGAGGCAGCTGGTCACATTGTGTCTACAGTCAGGAAGCAGAGAGACAAAAGGGGCTGCTCAGCTCTCTCAATTGTCCACCTCATTCAGGTTGACTTTAAACACCCTGGAAACACCTCCGCGGTCATGCCCAGATGTGTGTCTACTAGGTGATACTAAGTCCAGTCAAGAAGTGTTTTGTCTGTGTGAGTTTCTCACAGTAAAAGAGAGTCGATCTCTGCAGTGTAAGGAGCCTAGAGATACTGTGTTTAAGCAAGTTGACAAAGGGGGTCAGATGCTGAACTGTAGAGATTGCGATGTGTCCTGTGCATTGGGCCACATGAGCCGTGACAAATGGGGCTATTGACCTGTGATGTGTCCAGCGCATGGAGTCATGTGGGCGGGGGCACATGCTTCTATCTGTGGCGAGTCCAGTGTATATAGTCGTATGATCCTGAACAGACAAGTTTGTACCTGTTTGTGTCCAATGCAATAGGATCACATAGGCTGGGATGAATGGGCTTGTCTCTCTGGGATGCATCTAGTGCCATGGGTCATGTGGACTAGGGCAGATGGCATGGTTATGGTTGTTTATGCACAGAGTCACATGGGGTAGGACCAATTCTTTCTACCTGTGATATGTCCAATACATGGGGTCATGTAAGCTGGGGTGATGTACACATGTCATTTGGTTGGGGAGTAGATAGGCTTTGTGACATGCAGAGTAATGGGAAAGTGTCTGGCAGTGTATACATATGCTGTGGCATGGGACCAGCAGGACCCTCTTTGTTGTGGGGAGTATTGGTGCTACCAAGCTTATGACCCTCTTAATCCTCAGTGACTTTGGGTTTGGCACAGTGTTGGCATGGGGGTGACATCAAGGACCTTGATCTCTCAGAGCAGACTGTGGGAAAGACTTACAGTATAGAGAGTGAGTCACTGGAGACAGAAGTCTTCTGTGCAGGACAGTGTGGCTGTGGAATAGTGGAGAGAGGCTGCTGGGTGTTGGGGTAGGGGTTGGGACTGGGGGGTGGGGGTGGAGCAGAGTGGAGGGTGCTAATCTTGAGGAAAATCAGCTGTTTCCACAGAGCATTTCAAGCTGGGAGACTGGTTAACCCAGAACTTGGTTTTGATTTGAGAACTTTCAACAAGCTAGGACAGAAGAGAGATTCTGCAGCCAGATAGAAGACACCTGTAAACAGCTCCTGTGAATGTAATACTGGTGGCCAGCTGGAGAGGGAGAGGCTGTGTGTTCTCAGCACTGTAGATGCTCAGCCAGGTGCTGCCCCTCACTGGGGTGAGGCCACATGTTCTTACCTTCCTACTGAATGTCCTCACCTGTGTGACTCCGTAATTAAAGAGCAAGGCATGCTGGGACTTTGGGTAAGTATGCTGGACCTAAGTTCCGGTTATCAACACCCACATAAAAAGCCAGTCAGGCTGTGTGTGCCTATAGACTTCACACGATGAGATCAGAGACAGGATTGCTGAGGCTTGTGTGCCAGGCAAGCTCCACGTTCAGTGAGAGGTGCCATCTCAGGACAACGAAGTGGAAAGTGATAGTGTGGGACACTTTTGACAGCCTCTGAACACACACATATGGGTGTGTACATATGCTCATGTATCCCTTCCCCCTGAAATCAGGATGTATGGCCTGGATAGAAAAAAAACCTATCTGGAGACAATATAGTTAGGAATTCTAGAGTATCAATAAAAGCTGTTTGAAACCATTAGCCAGGTCAGCAGGGTCCTAGGACTAGTGGACAGGATGATGATATTTCTGAGTACTGTGGCGACCTGTGAGAAGGGCACAGCGTGTACAGTATTAGCGGTGCAGCACTTAGAGATAAATTTAACACAGCATGTCCAAGATCTGTGCTTTGCAAACATAAGACGCAGCTGTCAGTAATTATGGATGACCTAATAATGGCGGGACGTGGCAAGAGACAGGAGAAGAAAATAGACCCCTGTTTGCTCTCACTTGTCTGCTCGGGCCCCACACCCTGACACCAGATGTGGGTGGGTTTTTTTTCTGCACAGTAAGCAGTTCTCCAGTAGATGCCAGCTGGGCGTCCTATAATCCAAGCTCAGACACTGTCAGAGTTCGGGTTGGATCCCACAGGTTGAAGCCTCAGACCGAAACAGCTGACTCTGTTGTCACCACGTTCCAACAGATTGGCTCCACGGCAAGGCTCCCAGAACTCCCTTAGGTTGATTTGCTAGAGGTGCTCAGAGAATCAGAAAAGCCTTCATTATGCTCGCCCATTGTTTGGCTTGTGTTTTTGAAACTTACGTAGCTTATGTAGCCCAGGCTGGCTTCCAGCTCACCATGAATTCTTGAATTCTTGATTTCATTTCCTGAGTGCTGGGATTCAGGCTTTCACCACTAGGTCCACTGTATACTGTGCTGGGAGTGGACCCAGGACATAAGCTACAGTCATCTGGGAAGAGGGAGACTCATTTGAGGAAACGCCCCCACTAGATTGGTCTGTGAGCAAGCCTGTGGTGCCTTTTCTTGATAATGGTTGATGTGGTGGAGCCTAGCTTACTTGGAGCAGTAGCACTCAGACAGGCTGAGGAAGCCCTGAGGGGCGATCCAGTAAACAGCACTTCTTCATGGCCCCTGCTCTATTCAGTTCTTACTTCCAGGTTCCTGCCTTGGGTGCCTTCCCTGATGATGGACTACAGGCTGTAATCAGAAGTAAAGCCTTTCATGGCATGGCCCCTGTTGATTTTGGCCATGGTATTTATCACAGCAATAGGAACCCTAACTAAGACGCTCGGCAAGTACTCTGCCAACCGAGTCACCTCCTGTGTCTTATCAGTTGGTTTTGGGGTCATACCCAGTTCTGCATGTTTTCCCCATGCTGAGGGACAACACTTACTTTGTTTACCCCCCAATAGACAGTATCAGCATCAGTTGGATAGATTTTTAGAGGCATTTTTTTTTTTTTTAAATTCAAAAGAAAGTGTGTGTATAGAATAGATAGCTGATGCCAAACTGACCTTTGGAAAAGCCACATTTCTACACAATACAGTCAGTGTATGGGAGCCCATGGCTTAATTGGGTGAGTGTGCTCTGGAAGGTTCAACAGAGTGAAGAGAGCGGCGACTTCGCTGGGTTGGCTTTTTAAACACTATACTTAGCAATTCAGATGGAAACGCGAGCCTTATTAAGTAGGCTCAGAGCAACTGTTGGACCCCTCTGTAGTCAGGCCTGTGTTTTGTGCAGGGAATAATTTACCAGTGGCTGAATGCCTCTGCTACTTGGCACCTGACTTTTGTCATTTTTTATGCCTTAGCCTAGCCTTGCTTCAGACACTGCTGGGTGGTCATTATACCTGTCAGCGTGTGGGGGGGGGGCACGGGAGGGCAAGCGGCCTTCCACTTCAAACTGCTGACCTGGAGTCAGAGTTGGAAGCCAGCAAGTGCTGACCTGGACTTTCCTGAAGTGTCTCTAGGCCAACCATATGACACATTCTGGGGACTAGCTTCCCTGATGTGCAGGCCAATTAGGAGGACCGTGGGAAGAGTGACTGTGTAGATTCCTTCCAAGGTGGGAGCAAATTGGCCCACCTGGCTGCACACTTCCACTGACCTGCTTTTTCTGCCCACAATTTGTAATGACCTCGGTGTCTTGTTGATGGATACCCAGAGCTCCCCTGTGCATGGGAGGTGAACAAGCTGTCAGTTGTCTTGAAGGAGTGATGTCCGTCATGGCTTTGCTTTTCTTTGAGATCTAGATGTGGAGGAGGGTGACTTGAGAAGTGTTTGGCTTCTGGGTGCTTGCAAATGTGGTCCTTTTTGGGCTTCATTTGGTTTATTGCCAGCAAGCTGCTTGTGTGGGGCCTGTGTTCTGGAGAGGGAGGGACCCAGCTGGCTTAGGGGTTGTGGTGACTTCCCTACCAGTGGTCTCTGTGTTAGCCGTCTTTTCAGTCTTCGGATTTGGGGCATAGAGGTAAGGCCGGTCTTCAGAGCAGTAGGCTTTCAGTAAACACTGGGTGCGCTCATGGCTTACCTCCTTGACAAGGCCCTGGGACCACCCATTTGTACCTTCCACTGGGAAGCAGGGGCTTCAGGGCCAAAGAGCCTTCCGACCTGCGGAGTTGGGAAGGTAGCCAACCCGTCTTTCTTTGCCCCTTGTAAAGTTGCAGGAGGGTCTTCTTGGGGTGCTGATCATTTGTTTGAGGTTGATGGCTTCATTGTCCCATGGGCAAAGGACAGGAGGCAGATATTCTGTGTTGGCCGTTGTCATCCTGTGCCTGTCATGCACCAGAATGGGTCTGGAGGCAGGAGGATGTAGACCGTGGAGAACAAATGCTTTCTAGAGCAGACACTGCACCACACATAGGCAGCTACGTGCTCAGCGGGGAGCAGCCTGAATTGCGATGCTCCACACTTGTTCTGCCCTTGGTTTTCCTGGTACTCTTTGGGCTTTTCTTCCAAGTTCTATAGTCAGAGTTCATCTCCAGGGTCTCCTTTGACAATGATTTAACGGCATCCACAGCCTTGAGGGCACTGAGGATGTGATGCTCACTCAGGGGCGATGTGACAGGATGTTCCCTTCCCCCATCTTCCTGATGTGTGCATATGTGTATCCATGTAGTGGAGGCCAGAGGCTGAGGCCAGAGTCTTCCCCAGTCACTTGCCACCTTCTTTCTTATTTGAGATTTCATATATGTATATGTGTTTAGATCAAACAGCCCGTTCCCTACAGCTCCTCTCCACTATCCCATCCTACTGAGTCCTCTTACTGCTGCCAGAGTGTGCATAGGTGTAGGACACGGGAACACGGGTGGCCTTCACATCCCTAGAGACAACCTACTCCCTTCTGCAGCCATCCTTCATCCACATTAGGGTCTGTGCTGACTTGTCCATGCAGTCAGAGTTCCTGTCGTGTCTGGAGAAGACGGCTTCACAGCAGTATCTGCTACCTCTGGCTCCTGAACTTTCCACACCAGAGCTCTTTCACAGTGATCTCCGATGGATAGCTTTTGATTTTGATGTCCCGTTTAAGGCTAAGTACTCCACACTCTGTTTTTCTCCCCATGCCAACCAGTTACAGGTTTCTGTATTAATTGTCCACCACAGAGAAGCTTCTCTGATGTGGTTGAGAGATGTACTAACCTATAGGTACTTTGGTTTGTTTAGCAGAGTGAAAGCAGTAGGTTCTCCTCGGGTCTGTGACATCCCCAGTCATGGGTTCTTGGCCTACTTAACAGTATCAGGCATAGTTCCATTTTGTGGAATGGGCTTTAAATCCAATTCATAGGTGGTCTGTTGCTCCTAAAGTCTTGCTCTACTGTTGCATCAATGGGCGTACGTTGGCAGGCTGGTTGCTGTAGATGGAGGGTTTACAGAGTATGGGAGGCTGGATGAGACTCTGATCACTTTCTCCCCGGCTGCTTGTATAGCACCTTTCAGCACTGTGAGAGCTGGCCGGTTAGGGGTGAAGCTTGATCTCTCTGTCCCATGACTCAGTATGTCTCTACCTGTCACTCAAGCTGGAACACACTAGTCTGGCTAGACTGGCCAGTGAGTTCCAGGGATTGTTCTTTCTCCACTTCCCCAGCACTGAGATTACACAGCTATGCTGCTGGACCCCTTCTTGAACCTCTTCATCCCACTAAACCCCTCCCCCGTTTCAGAGACAGATCCTTCTCTGAAACCCACTCTGTAGACCAGGCTGGCCTCAGATTCACAGAGATGCACCTGACTCTGCCTCCCTAGTGCTGGGTCTAGGAGTGTGCACTGCTCTACTAGGTATATACCCACTTTTTACCTGGACACTGGGGCTTTTGCTGTGCTGTATGCACTTTACTTCCTGAGCCCTGGTTGATTTTTGTCTCAGCAGGTGCTTTACTGGGGTCCTGTCACCTACTGTCGGAAGCCAGGGATCTCTGGGTGCCAGGTCCTTCTAAGTCCAAGCAGAGTGAGAGTCCTGGGACTTCAGGGGGGTTGTCTCTGAGAGAGGAATTTTTAGAAGGGAGTTTTGAGGGGTGAAGCATAGGCTAGAGTAAGGGCTGGGGGCCTCTTTGAGGTAGCGTGTGCCCACTTACCCTTCACTGAGGATTTTCCAGAAGCTTCCACTGTTTAGTATGCCTGTGCCTTGCAGATTCTGGAGAGCAATTAGGAAGTTTTGGGGATGTGTGCTTCCCACATGACCTTCACTAGGAGACTGTGAGGTGTGAGACCTGGATGGGTCATTTAGGATCACACAGCTGTCACTGGTGTCAGAAACTGCAAATCTTTCTCAGGTTTCCCTGTTCAGAGTGACCTCCCTGTGTCTGGCTTCTGTTTTTGCTATTCCCTAGCAATTGAATGTCTCAGAATCCAGGTTATTAGCCTTCTAGAGCCCCTGGACCCTTTTCCTGCAGCTGACCTCTCATCTGTAGAGTGGAGATCTGTTCTTTCCAGAGAACAGCTAGAGAGGCACACCCAGGCCTGGAGGTGGTGGGTCCCCATCCCACTCAGGGACCCTGGGGGGAGTTGGCACACCCATGCCTGGGGGTGGTGGGCCCCATCCCACTCAGGGACCCTGGGGGGAGCTGGCACACCCACGCCTGGGGGTGGTGGGCCCCATCCCACTCAGGGACCCTGGGGGGAGCTGGCACACCCACGCCTGGGGGTGGTGGGCCCCATCCCACTCATGGACCCTGGGGGGGGGGTGAGCTGGCACACCCACGCCTGGAGGTGGTGGGCCCCCATCCCACTCATGGACCCTGGGGGGGAGTTGGCACACCCACGCCTGGGGGTGGTGGGCCCCCATCCCACTCAGGGATCCTGGGGGGAGCTGGCACACCCACGCCTGGGGGTGGTGGGCCCCCATCCCACTCAGGGACCCTGGGGGGAGCTGGCACACCCAGGCCTGGAGGTGGTGGGTCCCCATCCCACTCAGGGACCCTGGGGGGAGCTGGCACACCCAGGCCTGGAGGTGGTGGGCCCCCATCCCACTCAGGGACCCTGGGGGGAGCTGGCACACCCAGGCCTGGAGGTGGTGGGCCCCCATCCCACTCGGGGACCCTGGGGGGAGCTGGCACACCCAGGCCTGGAGGTAGTGGGCCCATCCCACTCAGGGACCCTGCGGGGAGCTGGCACACCCAGGCTTTCAAGCAGATGTCTTTGTGTGGCGCTGCAACAAAGAGAACAGGTGTGCATTCGTTGTGGAATGGAATCCTCACTGAAGTCAGGTACCCTAACATTCTCCTCTCTGCCTGTGATAGCTGTCTTACCTGAATGGAGAACCCTGAGCACCCCTGTAAGCAGAGCTACCATGCATCTGAGCATGTTGAGCTCAGTTCTTCCTTTACAGACCCAGCCCTTCCACTCTGCTATGGCATTTTACTGAGGTACTCGGGCCTGGGCCTCCCGGATGAGCATGGCTCAGACTCTTCAGTGTTAACCCAGGGCAGGCTGCCTGGCAAGGGTGGGGCCTGAGAGCCTGCATCCTGCCACCCAACATTGCACTGGTACATGCCCTTCCATCCAAGGGCCTGCTGTGCTCTGGGAAGGAGTGCTTGTGGGCAGGGCTTTTGCTGTGGGGAAGGAGGGTTTGTGGAAAGGTTTCAAGAGTAGCATTCCAGCTCCTGCTATCCATGTGTTTGCCCCACTTGACCCCAGACTATGTCCCTAAGCTACAGCAGGTCACAACCCCCTCCCCGCTTCTTGTCTCTGATTGGACAAGGTGTTGCCTTGGTGGTGGTGGAAGGTGGAGGATTCTGAAATGAAGCATGAAGCACTGTCAGTGTTGCTGTTACACATGCCACACTTACGGGACTCAGAGTGCCAGGTCCTAAGCTGCAGATGTCCTTCCATGTCTACAGAGAACACACAGCTTGACATGGGACACAGTGACAGCTGTCAGGATGTCCTGGGAGTCTGGCTTTGGCTGAAGTGTGTCGTTGGCAGCACTCGTTGAATGGTGCCAGTAGAGCATGTGACAAATGTCACACATGGTGCTTCTTCATCTAAACACAAGTGTTAGAAAAATCCTGGGCTCATACACCTGGGAATGTGCTGAAAATGCATCGTGCTTTTCTGATTATTGGAGCCAGTGAAGTCTCTGAATTGATTTTTGTTTTGCTTATTTATTTATTTTACATGTGTATATATATGGAGACGTACCATGGTGTGGTATGGAGGTCAGGAGAAGTTTGAGGATGTCATTTACTTCTTTCCACCATGTAGGCTCCAGGTATTGAACTCAAGTAGGCAGGCTTGGTGGCGGGCCCCTTATCTCCTGAGGCATCTATCGACCCTAGTTTTGGTTTTTGAGATAGAGTGTCATCTTGAACTTGCTATGTAGTTAGGGATGACTTTGACCTTTGGATTTTTCTGCCTCTACCTCCCCAGTGGTGACATGATAGGAGTTCACTACTATGCCCAGCTCATGTGCTGAGGATGGAATCCAGGGCTTTATGATGCTTGGCAAGCATTCCACCAACTGGGACACATTCCCATGAAGGAAACTGCTTTGATATTACTCTTTTCTGACTTGGGGGGATCTCAGTTTGGGTGCAGTTGTGGTTGGGCATACTCACCCAGGCTGCTGTTCCATATGCTAATGTGTACTTGGACTGGGACACCATGGAGTTTATTGAAGGAGAACTGTTCTCTCCCTCAGTGTGGATCTGTCAGTCTGCACAGGCTCTGGCTTTCTGTGGCCTGTGCAAGATGTGGTGTGGAATATTGGAATGTCTATTCTGTAGCTTGTCATTAAAAGTGGGAGTCTGGTGGCTGCCCGTGTTTGTGGATTGTACACCTGGCACATGTTCTAGGGCAGCCTACCGTATTAAGGACAGACCTGCTGTGTCTTTGCTGGTTTGATGCTGTTGGTGGGAAAAGAGGCCAGGTAGGCTCTACTCTGGAAACAAGTATCTTTCCAGAGGACCCACAGTCCACTTGTGTAAAGATAGTTCTTGCTTGGAGGGTTCTGAGGTTCTTCAGCTGCCTGCAGGATGCACCATGGTTCAGGATATCAGTGCTGTAATGGCAGCAGTCTTGGTAATGTCTCTGCTCTGTATGGCCTCTACTTGACTGTGTGGGACAGAGGCTTGTGGAGGGACCCATGGCCCAAGGTCAGTTAAGTAACCCTGTATCTTGCTGGGCTGCCTGGCTGATCCTGAAGCATAGTGGGCTCTGCCCTTGGTAACCTCTATCCATCTGGCCAGCCACCTGGTGCCAGGCAGCTGGCCCTGAATCTTTGTGGGCTGTTCAGTCCCATGCTGTCACATTTTCCTTCTGCCAGTGGCCACCATTTTGGAGTATAGCATCATGCACATGTGGCAGGAAGCCCGAGCTGGAGGCATCTCTTACAGGCCTGTCGCTCTATAGCATTTTGGCAAGGCCTGTTAGAAGGCTTGCTCAGCCCACCACCTTTGCCCTGCCTCCCAGCTGGATCTGGAATTGCTCCTGCTGCGGTGGCTGCCAGGTGGAGGCTGCCAGGTAGAGCAAAGGCAGCCATCACTTGGGAGAGAGGAAACATTTAACTTCGGAGGCAGCAACACAATACCATCTCCTCTGTGGAGGCGGCCGAGGTAGAAGATTAGCAATTAATTCTTTATTACGTGCAAACTCCTCTTCAGTTCTGTGGAACCAAACAGTCCTCCTACTGTGAGGAGGGCGGCTCCACTCACTTCATTCCCCAGCACACCACTGCTCATCTGCTCCTGAGCTGATAGGAGTTGCTTACGAGTCTTGGAGGAAGACATTCAGACACGCAGTTCTCTGGCTTTCTACCTGCTCCCCCGCCTTTCCCTCTCTTCTCTGGTATTGCTTATTGTGCTTCAGTCTCAGGAGCATCTTGCTGTTTATTGGGATTGCAATTATAGAATGCAGGTATCAGCTGCCTTTTAGGCTAGACAAGTTGTAGCACGTTGATTTTCGTTTTCTTTAAATTATAGCTTTTGTTTATTGACTTATGAGAACATAGGCTCTGAGGAGAGTCACTGGGTGCTGTTACTAGTCTTGCCTTTAGCTTGGACAGTTTTATTATTTACTGTAGCTTAGTTGGAACTGTCAGAGGCATGCCAGTAGGTATTGCTTCTCAGTTATCTGCAAATTATGAAGCATAGTGGTTTGGTTTTGAAGGCAGTGTGGGCTATATACAGGTCATTGTTGTAATTGTGAAAAATCAATAGTCATTATAGATAGTATGAGTGACTAGACCCAGCTGTGATATGTCCAAAAAAACTTTACTTTTGGACTGAGAGTATAGCTCAGTGGTAGAGCCCCTGCCTAGAATCCCCTAGTGAGGGGCTGGGGTGTGACTCAGTGGTAGAGCCCCTGCCTAGAATCCCCCAGTGAGGGGCTGGGGTGTGGTTCATTGGTAGAGCCCCTGCCTAGAATCCCCCAGTGAGGGGCTGGGGTGTGGTTCAGTGGTAGAGCCCCTGCCTAGAATCCCCCAGTGAAGGGCTGGGGTGTGGCTCAGTGGTAGAGCCCCTGCCTAGAATCCCCCAGTGAGGGGCTGGGGTGTAGCTCAGTGGTAGAGCCTCTGCCTAGAATCCCCCAGTGAGGGGCTGGGGTGTGGATCAGTGGTAGAGCCCCTGCCTAGAATCCTCCAGTGAGGGGCTGGGGTGTGGCTCAGTGGTAGAGCCCCTGCCTAGAATCCCCTAGTGAGGGGCTGGGGTGTGGATCAGTGGTAGAGCCCCTGCCTAGAATCCTCCAGTGAGGGGCTGGGGTGTGGCTCAGTGGTAGAGCCCCTGCCTAGAATCCCCTAGTGAGGGGCTGGGGTGCAGCTCAGTGGTAAAGCCCCTGCCTAGAATCCCCCAGTGAGGGGCTGGGGTGTGGCTCAGTGGTAGAGGCCCTGCCTAGAATCCCCCAGTGAGGGGCTGGGGTGCAGCTCAGTGGTAGAGCCCTTGCCTAGAATCCCCCAGTGAGGGGCTGGGGTGTGGCTCAGTGGTAGAGCACTTACTTAGTATGTGTGAGGCCCTGGGTTCCATCTCTAGTAGCGTAAACAAACAGAATAAGTTTGTCTTTAAGACCACTATCTAGACATTTGGTTTAAAAACCTCTGAGTCTTCCTTCTCAGTAGCTTGCTCTCCAGTGGCTTTCTGCTCTGATATCTCAGGACATTTTTTCTTCTCCTGGTCTGGGAGGATGTACCAGCATCTGTGTTTTTGTTTGTCAGTGAGTCTAGTGGAGGACGGAGCCTCCAAGCTGAAGGCAGTACCTGCCTTGTTGATCTTGGTCAGAGGGACCTCACGTAGTGACCTGCTCTCAAAGGACATGGGACTCCCCTGCGAAGATCTGAAAGAACAGCCCCTGTAAGGTAGCTTTAGGATTAAGAAACATGGATACAGGGTTCAGTACCATGGCATGAGCTGAGGGACAGAGAGCAGGACTTACCTGTCACAGACTGGAAGAGCCCTTAGGAAAGAACAGTTCTCTGGCAGGGCTGGGTTCTCCAGACTGGCCATATGGAACTTGTCCTTTAGACTGCATAGCTGGTGCCTGGGGCTGCAGGAAAACCTGCTTGTCTCGGTGCATAGTCAGGCCTGGGTGATGGTGTGAGCTTCATCCCCCGCCCTTCTCTTTCAGTTTGGGGTTGGGGTTGAGACTCTCCATTTTCCCACCCTGAGTAGGGCTGTGGGCACACTCTCCCCAGTGCGTGGCGAGCCCATATATGTACAGTAAGACCTGTTTTGTTTCCATTCCATCGGCAACACCAACCTTTGTTTACGGCCTTTTCCATTTACTGACAACCCTTGCCAAATTAATTTTATTTAATTATCTCCCAGGGCTAAGCTTGAATACATTTTGTGTTAAGTTCACAGTTTTTTCCTTTTCTAACCGAAATGGACTTAATATCCTTGTTAAAATCTGATTAAAACTAAAATTGAGTTTTTTGAAGTCTGATTATCCCATGAAATGGAATTTTTAAACCTAATTACGGGTGGATTTGCATATACTTTTCAGCACCATTGAAAAGAAAGTTGAAGGAAATTTATTAATGACAGCCTTTCTCGCATTTCCTTGGGGCATGACGTTGCTGTAGGAGCCTGGGGGAGTCCGCAGGTTGCAGTTTTCCCCACCCCTCTTTGGAAGAGATTTTAAAAACATTTCATTCCTCAGAAAACCAGTTTTCAAACAGTTGAGCTGCTTCTTGTTTCTATTCTTTCCCTGCCATCATTGCTTGGACTGTGTCCTGTCTCCTGTGTGGAGTCCTGATCTTTATAGAAGGGCAGGCGTACCAGCTGCAGCCCCTCCTGGGCTTCTGCTCACCCCACAGTATAGACTTGAGAGCAGCAAGCTGTAGCCAGCCTTCTTTCCGTCCACAGTGCAGTGGGCATGGGTTTCCTCAGCTGGCTTCCACTAAGGTCCATTTCTGTGCTGTGTTGGAGCCATGCTGCCTGTTCCTGTTTCCTAATGGTGAGTGAAGGTCACAAGCCTAGGGATGTCAGGCAAGTCTTCTGCCATTGAGCTCCATGAGTTCCATTCCCAGGCTCTAGGTAATGTTTCTTTAGTGTAAAAATTATCTTCTTGTCACCATTAGGCTGGGCCAGGCTTGGCTGAGCAGAACCACTTACATCATGGCACCTAGGAAGCTGAGGAGGGAGAGAGAATATGAATGAGGGAACAAGACAAAATTAGTTGGTTTCTTGCTGCCCCTTTGCTTATGTCCACAGCCAGTGAGGTAGTGTTGCCGCCTCAGAGTGGGTCTCACCCTTAGTTGATTCTTTCTGATTGGCTGCCTTAGGCATTCTTTAACCAAGTAGACAACCAGAGTTAGCTGTCAAGGGCCCAGTGTGATGGCTCAGTACGTATAGGTTTGTTGCTGTTCATCTGTGCTTGGTTCCTAGAACATGCAAAGGTAAGGAGAGAACTGACCCCACAAGATTGTCTTTGGACCTCCATACCCGTGCTATGGCTTGTATACTCCTCTCTCCATAGTGGACAGAGATAGACACAGACATAGACACATATCTCACACACACACACACACACACACACACACACACAATTATTATTATTAAATGTCTTGGGGATTTTATATTTTAATGTAGACTTTTAAAATCAACTTTGCATTTTTGTGTGCATGTGCATGGGGATACATATATAAGTGTATGAGTTTAGGATACTGAGATTGTCTTGTAGTCCTCACACCAGAGTTCTTGTTCACTTACTGAACACTGACTGACTCCCTGGTCTGTGGTAACACACATTCTACGTGTCTGATAGGCGCAGGGTCCTGCGGTGTTCACAACTTTGTGATTGACTTATTACATTGAACATCATGTCCTCAAGGTTGACTTGTATTGTAGCAGGGGACAGGATTTCTTTTAAGATTTATTTATTTTTTATGTGTATATGTGTGGTTAAGTGCATGTTTGCATGCATGTACTTACCGAGGCTTGTGTAGTCGGAAGTTTCTCTGTCCTGCCCTGCTGATCCTACAGCCATTTAGTCCTAGGTAGTCACACAAAGACGTATATTAATTGTAAACTGCATGGCCTATAAAATAGCTCAGACTTACTACTTGCTAACTCTTACTCTTACACTAACCCATGATTCTCATCCATGTTTATCCAGTGTCTTGGTACCTTTTTCTCAGCGCAGTCAGTGCAGTGCTCTCATCTTGCTTCCTCTCTGTCTGCTGGTGTCTATCCTGATCTTCCTCTTTCGAGAACTCTCTTTGTCTTGTCACCCTGCTGATACTTCCTGTCTGCCTAGCTTCTGGCCAATCAGCGTTTTATTCAACTAATACTCACAGTGACAGGTATTTACTGTACAGGAGCATTGTTCCACAGCAGGCTAGATGAAGGCATCGGGTCCACTGGATCTGGCCTTCCCTCATGAAGGTGATGGGAACAGACCCTGGGTCCTCTGAAAGAGTAGCAAGCAGTCAGCATTTTGGAGCCATCTCTCCAGCATCCTTCCACCCGTTTTGGAGACAAGTTTCATGTTGTCCATGCTGGATTTAAACTTGCTGCATAGTATGTCCTTGAACTTCTGATCCTCCTGAGGGCTTACCAAGAGTGTTACCTGTGTTTCTTCAGTTCAGTGCTGGAGAAAAGAACCCAGGGCTTCATATGTACTGCGAAGTATCTGCTGACTCAGCCATATCCCAGCCCAGCATTCTGTCAGGACAACCTCAAGGCAGCAGCTCCTCTTTAAAAACATTTTCCTCTTCTCTCTCTTCTCTTCCTTTTTGGTGGCAGGTGTTACTGGAGATTGAACTTACTTCGCCATGCATTCATGGCAAGTGTCTACCACAGGCCCGAGCCCCCGTGTCTTTCCTCTTTAAGGTCTACTAACTCATGTGTGGACTCTTCTGTTCAGGCAGTGAGGCAGTGTTGCTTCTGTCTCCTCTCTCATGAAGAACTCTGCAGAGAGCATACATGTGCAGATACTTGAAGATCTCACTTCAGCTCTGGGTTTCATGCCCAGGCCACCTGTGGGCTTCTTCTATTTTACATTACTTGAGGAACCATTGAGTGGGATCTGGGTGCCCAGGAATGCTTCCACGTGGGCTCAAAAGTCCCCTCAAAGTGTAGGGGAGGAAACTTATGATCAGCATCAGATCAATTCAGTGTTCAGGTGACAGTGGAGTCTTCTGTGAGTTGTGTGGTGTGCCAGTGCATGCCTTATCACAGTGGAGGCATGTGTCTTTGGCTGCTGGTGTCCTGGGGTTAAAGAGACCTGCTTTAGATTTTTGAAAGTATGCAGGTCACTTCAGAAAGAGACTCTGTCACCAGAGGCCATTCTCTTTCTTTGGTGTGTTATTCTGTATAATCTTCAGAGGACATGCATGTGATTATCTTTGGATTCCTCTTTAATTAAAAAAAAAAAGTAGTATGTGCAGGAGTGTGTGTGTGTGTGTGTGTGTGTGTGTGTGTGTGTGTACGTGTGTGTATTTAGGCACAACTTTGCAGTTCATTCATTCATTTGAGATGGAGTCTCTAGTAGCTGAGAGCACAGGCTGGTCCCACAGACTGCAACTGCCTTTTGAGCTTTGAATGTGATGGTAATGACATGCGGTGTGATGGAAGGCTCCTGGTACATGACTGAAGGGTGTTGAGACATGTCACTGTGCTCCTCTCCTCAGGCAGGCAGGTCACAGCATATTCCCTTACTTCCCCCAGCAGACAGCACCATTCTCAGCTGTTTCCACCCATCAGTCTCCTCTGTTCTAGAATTGTAAATCAGGGAACCACACTGTTTCTGCCTTTGATGGCTTCTCCTTCCGTAACTCTAGGATGGGGCCTGACAACATCATCTCTGTCCATGCTGGTGACCCTCTAGCTTCACGATCTTCCTGGCCTTGTCTTTGCTCAACGTGACACTTTGCAGAGAAGCATTCCTTCTCGTTGGGTGGTGGTCTATTGCAGGGACATAGGGGTGGCATATATTCCCTGATTGGAATATGGACATGGTTCCCTCCATCTTGTGTATAGCTTGATTGATTTCACCTAAGTTGGTACCTAAGAATGAAATTGCTGGGCCAGTTAGTCAGTGTGTGTTTAGTCTTCTGAGACTGGCCCATTGGGTTTCCAGCTAGGTCACTGGTTTGGTGTTCCTCTTGGAGCCTAGAGATTGTGTTTGCTCTGAGTCAGTTCACTAGGCTGTTTATTATATTCTTTATAGCAATTATGTAATTATTGAAATGGGTGTCTGCTTGGGATTTTTAATTCACGTCTGCTCGGTGACTGATCCCCTCATGTCTGTTAAGCTCCCCATCGTGTTCTGAGTGGTACGGGCTCTTTTGTGTTGGCTCTGTGTGTTTTACAACCTTTCATTGTGTAGGGTGGTTATACTCTCACATTAGTGTGAGTGTGGGTGTGCACATGCCAGAGCAGTCTGTGAGGGTCAGAGGACAACCTTAGGTGTCCTTGCTTTCCATCTTGTTTGAGACAGAGTCATCACTGGGAACTCCTGGTTGGGTGGCCTATGAGGTCGTGGGAATTCTGAGTCCACCTGCCCTCCTATCTCCCCAAAGGTGTGCTTGTATTAGAGACTTATGCACTACCCCTTCCACATTGTGCCTCTTCATCCCCCAAAGAGCCGCCTCTTAGTTCAAGAAGAATTGGTCTTTGTTTGTTTTTGAGAAAGCTCTGGCTGTCATGGAACCCACCCTATAGATCAGGCTGGCCTCAAACTCAAAAAGATCTGCTTGCCTCTGCCTCCCGTTTGTTAGGGTTAAAGGTGTATACTATCACTGCATTTAACAGTGATTAACAAATCTTTTTTAAGGATTTATTTTTATGTGTATTGTTGTTTTGCTTGTATATTATTGTCTGTGTAAGGGTGGCAGATTCTCCGACAGTGGATTTACATACAGTTGTGAGCTGCAATGTGGGTGCTGGGAGTTGAACTTGGGTTCTGTGGAAGAGCAGTCAGTGCTTTTAATCTCTGACCCATCTCTTTAGCCTGAAGAAGAAATTCTAATCCAGGATGTGCTGGTAGCTACTCCTATCTTGCCACATCAAGGGGGAATATCAGAGAGGTTTCTGTTAGATCATAGAACATAGAAACATTGCCCACAGATGACCTCACTAAGACTTTAATCTTTAGTTAACTCAGTTCTGTATAGTTAATTCTTACCAGGTCACATCTGGGTTGATGGTTTCATGGAACTATGTGGCTTGTCACTAAAGAGCAGTCTGGAAGTCTGGGTGCCATTGAAAGTTCTTGCCCAGGGTCTCCAGTTGAAGGAGCCCAAGCTTGGGCCTCCATGGGGAAGATCTGCTCATAATCACCCTGAGTCCCCATCCAGATCTTGAGAGTGTAGCATGACTGTCTAGATTGGACAGACATTCTATCATGGTAACTTGCTGCTGCTGGTGTTCAAGTGGGAGACATCTGAGGCAGCCTTACAGCAGTCATGAGTGATGAGGAAATTGGGTTGTTTCTGTGGCATCAAAAACAGAAGATATAAGAAGGCAATTAGAAAATGAGACGCAGCATCACCATGGATAGCGATTAATCCCATTTGAAAGAAGTGAGCGGAGGTCAGCATCTAATTCATCAGAATGGATGAACATCATTTTTCTGCAGAAATGCTTGGTGTACAACAGCTGGGTGAGGCAGAACATTCCGGGAATATACCAAGGCTTGTCAAGTGGAGAGATTGAGTGAGCCTGGCCAGTGACCTGCCATTTTTATTCCCACAGAACGCTGTGGGAAGGTTTCCTGTATGTATAAAACACAAACAGAAGAAACAAACAGACTTTTCTTGTACGTTGACTTTGTGTTTAAGGTGTTCATGTGCATGACTGTGTCTCCAGAAGCACGTGCGTGTGCATGGAGGCCACAGAGTAGTCTCAGTTATTGTCTGGGACAGATTCACACTGGCCTGGAACTTGGTGATTAGGCTGGGCTGCCACTTCTCAGTGCTGGAATCACAAGAGTGAGCTGCTGCTATGTCTAGCTTTTTTTTTTTTTTTTTTTTTTTAAATTCCTCTTCAGTATTTCTTGTTATTTAATTTTGTGTTCTGTTATTTTATGTGTATGGACATTTTGCCTGCATGTTTGTATTTGGAGCATGTGTATGTTCTTGTTCAAGGAGGACAGAACAGGGCATTGGGTCCCGTGGACTTGGAGTTACAGATAGTTGTGAGCCACCATGTGGGTGGTTGGAACAGGACCTGAGCCTCTGTGACCGCAGTCAGTACTCTTTAACTGTGGAGTCTTTTCAGCACCCATGCTTAGCTTTTTAATGTGCGTTTTGGGGGAGTCACACTCAGGTCGTCGTGACTATAAGACAAGCACTTTACAGACTGCTCCATTTCCTTGGCCCCCTTATGTGATTTTTTCAAGCTCTTCAGATGATTTTGAGGTTGGGTCAGGACTGAGAGGACCAGGGCATTAGAAGCAGGATTTGACCTATCTCTGCTAGGTGGAAATCCCACGCTGCTACCATTCCGGTGGGTGGTCAATTAAGCAATCACCAAACTAGGTGGCTTATCAGTAAAATGTAACTCACTTTATCAAGCTTTTTTTTAGAAGAAGTTTGGGGATATGAAAACTGATAAATGTGTCAAATGCAAGGTTACCAAGTTAAAATGGCGAGCTATGAAATATAAGTATGTGTGTGTGTGTGTGTGTATCTACTGTTTATGCCCTTTTGTCTTCTTGACACTCAATTTCCACACTGATGAGAGTTTGTCTCAGGAGGAAAGGCTCATGTGATGTGGGACAGAGGAAAGCTGGTTTATAGAAAGAGTTGGTGATGGACTTCGCTGACTCAAGAGAGAATGCTAATTTGGGAGAGGCAAAAGCCAAGAGCCAGCTCTATGCTGCGTGTCTTTCACTGTGTTCAGGAGCTTCAGCCATACACCTCCAGGTGAGCTATGAACAATGCAAATAAGAGTGATTGGTAGCAGATGCTGTGAGTTTGCAAGGGCAGCAGAACCCCGGGAGTCTCCAGTGTAACAGTGGAGTTGCTGTACATGCAGCCTGTCAGAGAAATGGTACCAGGTAAGGGCGAAGCCTCCAGCCCATGTTGGTGCCATGGAACAGAATGAGGTGAGCTTTTGCAGAGCTTTTGCTGAGATTAGTAGTGTCTTTCCCACTGGGCACTGAATCTGCCTGGCAGGATGTCATCCACTTAGGATATGAAAGCACATTTTCTGGAGACCCAGGCTGTATGGAGGAGGTCATCCCAGCGATCTGACCTAGGGCCGGGAGGCCTGTGGCTGTCTGCAGGCTCAGTCACTCAATGTCCAAGTGTACTGGTTAGTGTGAACTGTCAGTTTGACATGACCTGTAATCACATGGGAGGAGAGTCACCTAGAGCAGGCTAGACCATAGGTACATCTGTGGGGGACTGTCTTCATTGCCAGGCAGAGATCCAGGTGTTTATTCTCTCTGCTCTTGACTACTGGTGTGAGGCTTTAAGTTCCTGCCTTATTTCCTTTCTCAAATGGCTCCCAGCCTGGGATTGTCAGCAAGCTAAGCCTTCCTTCCCACAGTGCTTTGTCAGGGTGGGTGCTCATCAGAGCAACAAAAATGGAACTAGTGAAGACATTGACGCGACAGATAAAGGAACTTGGTGGAGATGTGAACTCTACAAAGGGGGACTTCAGGAGCAACACCCTCTCCTGGGTGTTCCCAGAGAAAAGATTCCAAAACAAGAGAATTCCTGGAAAGGGCGCTCAGTGAACCAGAGGAGCCCAGGGAAATGAACACTGAGCAGCTATGTGAAAATCCAGGGAAGGTGGGAAGTTGAGGAAATCTGGGGAGAAAAAGGACCAAATGAGAAAGACAGTCAAACTGGAGGGTAGGTCTGTGAGGACGGTGACAAAAGCGTACAGTGAAGACATGGGCACAAGGACATCGTTATGGAGCAGTAGCAAGCATCTTTCCCCCACTGAAGGACATTGGTGACTAAAGGGACCGACAGTCCCCACCCAGTGGATGAGAATCCACCGTACAGACTTTCCTCCTGGAACTACGCTGTGACTTATGACTTAGCTGCGGCATGAGTTTACTGGAGGCTGGAGTTGTTTGTGAGCTTGTTCTGGGGAGAGGTAAATAAGTATCTCTGTAGCCCCACCCTTCCACGTGGGGTGCCGAGACATTGTACAAAACCTAATGAGGCATGAGGAAGTGGTCTCATAGAGTGTGGGGTGGCCTCAAGGAGTCTACACCACTGGAAAGTTCTATAGCTCTATAGCTGCAGAGGTGGAGTCTCCCTTTCAGTTACCCTCACACACCCTGGAGACTCTACCACCTCCTGAGACCCTGAGGCCATGTGCAGCATGTGCAGCTGAGGCAGAGTTCACACCTGGAGTGGGTATAAGAGGAGGTGGCTGGGATCCCATGTGGGAGCCACTGTTAGGTCATCACAGAGATTCTGATGAAGGTGGTGACAGTGTTCTGCAACAGGACCAGTGAATTCTGAAGCTCAAAGAAAAAAAGTTTTAGCCTTCTGTTTGTGTTTTTGAGGTTAGGTCTTGCTAAGCTACACAGTCTGGTCTCAGACTCACCCTCCTAAATGTCCCAGTCTTCTGAGTGTCTTGGACTTAGGAACAGGTAGCATGGTACACAGCACTAAGTCTGTGATTCTCTGTGTCTCTTTGTGTGTGTGGCGTATGCTTGTGAAGTGTATGTGCATGTAGGCCTGTGTGTGCCTACATGCATATGTGTGTGTGTGCACACATACATATGTGTATGCATGTGTGTGTCCAGAGGAGGATGCTAGGGGACCCATTCTATCATTCTCTCCTTTGTTCTTGAGTGATAGGGTCCATTCTAGAGTGCTTCTGTATTGATAAATATCACGACCCAAATCCATTTTGGGGAGGCTGAGTGATTGCAGTCTGTCGTGATGTGAGGGCAGGCACATGGAAGCAGGAACTGAAGCAGAGACCTTGGGGGCAGGGTGATGCTTACAGGTTTGCTTTCATGACTTCATCAGCTTGCTTTCTGCTTTCTTCCTTTCTTAGGACCACCCACCCAGGGGTGGCAATACCCACAGTGGACAGGGCCTCCCACATCAGTCATCACTCAAGACAGTGTCTCATCATATGCCTACAGGCCAGCCTAACAGACAGTTCCTCAGCTGAGGCCTTTTTTTCCTGGTGTCGCCATGTTGTCAGAACGAATCAGCATTGGGGTTCTCACTGAGCATGGAGCTAGGCTGGGGGCACTCACCAGGATCCTGCTACCTTCCTGTTGCTGCTTCACTCCAGAGCTAAAGGCATGCTTGGCTACACTTGGCCTTTTACATGGGTGCTGAGGGCTCAAACTCAGGGCCTTGTGTTTGCGAAGCAAGGTCTTACTGACTTCTCACAGAAGCTGTGGCAGGAACCCATCCAAGTTTGAGCTGAGTCCTGCTGACTCCACTAGGTGTCCCAATGCAGTCTGCCCCAGGATGGCACCTACAGTGTCTTCCTGTGAAGGTGGTAACATTTTTTTGTTGTCTTTTTAAAAACAGTTTTGTCTTTCAACTCAGGCTTGCATGCAGCTTGTTATGTAGCTTAGGTTGGCCTCAAGTTGGCTACCCTCCTGCTTCAGCCTCTTGAGTGCTGGGATTATAGGCATACACCACAATGCTTGGCTTGCAAAACAGAAAACTTTTTTTCCAGTGTTTGGGACCAAGCCTGGTGCTGGTAAGCACTCTGTCAACAGAATCACATCTTCCACAGGAGGTGTGAGACCAAGGGACTTTAGTACCAAGACTATAACTTCCTACTGAGGGACCCAGAGCCCTGTATAGCTTGTCTCCTGCGTATATAGGCAACACTTTTTATTCATTGGCACAAACATTTTTGTCTCCATGCCTGTGTCTTCCAGCCCCCTCTGCACTCCATCCTTGGTGAATCAGTGCCATAATTCTGCTGGCCTCTACTGACACCCCTTGTCCCCCTTTTGTGGTACTAGAGGTGAACCCGAGGCCTCTCAAATGCTAGCTAAGCATTTTTCCACTGAACTACAGCTCTAGCTCCATACCATTTCTTGTGCTTTCGACCCCAGGAGCTCCCCACCATCCGTTTCTGTGCTTCCTGTTAGAAAACACTAAGGGATGTCTTCTTTTAAAACACATCTTAAGGCTGGAAAGATAACTCAGTGGTTTAGAGTGCTTACTTATATTATCAAAGATGTGGTCTCAGTTTCCAGCCTCCACGTGATGCTCACAACTGCCTATAACTCCAGTTCTAGTGGATCTGATGCCCTCTTCTGCCTTCATGGTATACTGCATACAGGTGGTGCACATTTACCCACATGGACTTGTACACACACACACACACACACACACACACACACACACACACACACACACGCACGCACGCACACATGCATGCACACACACACACACACACACACACACACACCCTTAAATGTCGGGCTGAAGAGATAGCTTAGTGCTTAAGAGCACTTGTTACTCTTGCAGAGGACCTGGGTTCTATTCCTTCCACTCAGGTGGGGCCGCTCAGAACAACCTGTAAGTCTAGCTCCAAGGAATCTGATGCCCTCTTCTGGCCTCCATGGGCACTCTCACACCTATGCCCTACATAAACACAGCCGCAAACATACACATACTCAAACACTTCTTAGGGGGATTTGGTGGCTCATCTGGTAAAGGTGCTTGCTGCCAAGCCTAACAACCTGAGTTTGATCCCAGGGATCCACCTAATGGAAAGAAAGAACCAGTTTCTGCCAGTTGTTCTCTGACCTCCACGTGGATGCTGTGGCACAGTCCTCGGCTGTAGTAAAAAAATGATAATTTCTTTTAAACTTCCCAACATCTTCGTTTGTGTCGCTACATGCCAGGGGCCATCCTGTAGCCTAAGCCATCAGTCATTTGTTCTCCGTATCCCGAGAAGAGTCTCTGAGGGCCCCAGTGTGTTACCTGGCACAGGCCCTGTTGGCCTAGACTTCCTTTGAGCGGTAGGGATGCTGTCCTGCTTTGTCTTTCTCTATCTTGTTCCTGAGCCCCATAGAGGTTTCTGTTTTCTCTCTACTCTCATGGCCAGAGGGATGCGGTTCTGAGGTGGTTTTTGTTTCTGGAGAGAATATTATAAATCAGGATGTGGCCTGCTAGTCTATTCCTCTCAGTTACAGACAGATTAAACCAGGGTTCAGAAAGGGCAAGTCACTAGCCTAGGGCCACACACAGCAAGCTAGAGATCAGCCTGCACCCACAGCCCAGCTCTATATGTATGTGGTGGTAGCTTCCCCAAAGTTCTGAGACCTTCTCCTCTGTTTGCTGCTCAGTGAGTTCAAAGTGAGCGCCTCACTAATGACTGTGCCTCTCTGAGCCTGTGCATCGTCCAAGTCCTTTGTTCGCATGTCGCATTTGATTGTTTCCCAGAAGCCAGGTGCACTTGATTTTCAATTCACTCTTCTCTCACTGAGAGAAGTCCTGGTAGGTAGGCGAGTGGGTCGGGAGTTCTAAATTTATTATAGGAGGTTCCTCCCTTATGTTTAATATTGAAAGTCCTGTCAAAATGGAACAGGCTGATAACCCAAGGTCTCTGAAGTCTGATCAGCTTCCAAATAAGTCCACTTCCAACCACACATTTGTTGTCCCCAGTGAGACAGACACATCTTGTCCCATCTACTCTCTAGTCCTCAGACACCACCGTCTAGCGTGGGTAGGTTTCCCATGCTGAGTTCACTGGGGTCCTCTATGGGGAGGGTGGCTCTCCTGACTTTCTCCTGGCCAGATCGTGGACCTGTCAGTCTGTCCACTGTCTCCAGCCCTGATGTGGGTACACTGTGAAGTGCACCCTTCAGGTATGTGAGGACCGTGCTTCCTGGCTTTCCCGTCTCTTCCTGCTTCTGCTTGAGCCCCTTGCTGAAGTTTGTTTGGGGCCACCTTTCTGGATGTTTATAGCTTCAGACCTCTAGCTCCTCCAGAGCGGCGGATGTGCGAGAGGAATGAGGCAGTCTGTTTGAGAGCATCTGAGAGCTTTTTTTAGCGCGAACAGTTCAAAGAGCTCCTCTTGTTAATCAGAGGAATATTCCAGCATCCCTGGGGTGGTCACACTGGCTTAATTGGAACCCAAGCTGCTTTGAAGTCCTTTTAATCCTTCCAGGCTGGGAGAAAGAATTGGGAGGCAGCAGCTGTAAATTTGAAATTTCTTCATTTTATTTACATGTGTCTGGGGACCCATGGAAGCGGTTTCCCTGAGGCATTTGTGTTTCTGGCTATCGACAGCTGAGTGAGATTTGGACATTAGGTAGCTGGAGTGGGAGAGTTGCAGGGCAGTGGGTCACTTCAGAGTGGCAGCAGTAGATGCTGGTGCCCATGCAGTCTAGCGGCCTCTGGCCGGAAGCATGCTGTCTTGCTCCTTGCCTCTATCTACCATGTCCACCAGTCATTTATTTTGCTACATGGGGATAGGACATTAGCCACTCAGCAGAGCTGTTCTCCCATACCTCTTTAGTTCCTGAGGTGGATCTAGGTTGTCATGCCTGCTGGACACAGCACTCTTGTCTGGCTTTCCCTGCGCTTCCTAGGGTTAATTGTGCTTAAAAAAAATTTTTTTTTTTTGAGGTAGGGTTTCAGGGGTTTAGACTGGCTTTGAACTCAACATATAGTTACAATCGAACTTGAACTTCTCTGGGTACCACCATGCCTGGTTTAGGTAGGGGATGGCACCTAGGGCTTCATGCACTTTAGGCAAGTACTTGACCAACTGAGCCATGCCCTCAGCTTGTGTTTGGTTTTGAATCAAGGTCTCACTCACTGCCCAGGTTGACCTGGAACTTGGGACTCTTCCAAAGCTTCCAAGTATGGAGCAGGAGTTTGTTTTTGAAATTTCACTTTTACTTGAATTCACACGCTTTTGGGCATGCTCTGTCCCTGTCTATTGTATTCATGCTGGGATTACAGAGGTGTGCTACTATGTCTGGTTATTACGAGGTGCTCGTAAGTCACACTCAAATCAGGCCTTAGTGGCAATCACTTTACCCATTAGCCATTGTCTAACCTTAATGCCACCCTTCTGGAAGCTTCCTGACCAGCTCGTCAGAGTGACCACTTCACTGGACATCCTGCCTTCTCCTTTCCTTCCTGGGCTGTTACGATGCCTGTAATGTCCCAGTGATAGGCCCAGAAGGTAGTGAGTATCTTATTCTGGACACCACTGTTCCATCAGTGTAGTAGCTACAGGTCTCAGGATGGGACCATGCATGTAGCACTTCTGGCTTTAACTCCGTTTGGTCAGGCTGATTGCAGCTTGGTTGGAATGCTCTTGCCTCAGCCTCGGGAACCCTGGCTGTGCTGCCATACCAGACTGGAAGGTTGCCCCAGGCACACAGTCTGCAGGTCCTCACAGGTGTCTGCGTTGAGTCTGGCGCATCCTCTTCCCTGTGCTCAGAGTTGACTGTGGTTTGGTGGCAGTGTTTGCTTCCTCACTGTTACCCACCCCCAGCCTGCCTCTCCGTGATTTTGGACCTGAGTCTGTCATTGGGTGGCTTTGCATATTCCTTCTGCATACTCCAGAACTGGCAGACCTGTGTGCTACAGGGCCAACACCCTGGCTGGAGGTAGTGTGGGGTGGATCACAGTGTTGTGTCCTGGCCCATTGTCCCCGATATTGGGGTCATCATTCATGTAAGGTGATGTCGCCCCTGTTTCCCAGATCAGGAAGTAAGGCTTAGCTGTGCCTGACCTCTAGCCAGCTCTAAAGCACAGGCCCGCCATGCCCTGTCTCCTCACCTCCTTGCTAACTTTTCTTATCAGTGCTTTGGGGAAAGGGTATAAAGATGTTTGGAACCACACCTGTCTGCTCTGGAACAAGGCCAAAGGACACGGAAGTGTATATCCATGTTTTAAAATTGCATTTATGTATTTGTGTGAGTACACATGTGACATGACTCACACGTGGAGACTAGAGGACAGCATGGGGTTTGGTTTCCTCTTTCACCACATGGACCTCAGCCGTCACTCAGGTACTTAGGCTTGGTGGCAGGCAGTCACCTCTACCACCTGAGCCATCTCACTGGCCTGGAAACATGCTGTCAGTTTCTGTATGATCCAACTGAGCATGTCTTAAAGTACTGTCTGACTTGCAGTCTACAGTGGCGTCACAGTGACACCCTCAGCTGAGCACTTTGCTCTTATGACTTGAGTCAGAGAAGGCAGTTGAGTCTGCAGGGCCAGCTGGTTGGATGTGGGACCTGAGGCCTGTGTGAGGGCAGCTCAGGCTGTCTGTGCTGCCTGACTCCCCAGTGTAAGCTGTGAGTTCCACGCCTCAGCCTCCCGATGACTTTGGAGTCTCCTATTTGGAATAAGAATGAGACCCCCATACACGTTTCTGTTCCCTGTGTTTCTTGCTGTGTAAACTGGCTCCGTGCTTGGGGTTGGATGTGTGTGGGCAGCAGGTCATAGGCTCTGGAAGGACCAAGACGCCAGAGGGTCTAGTGCTGCCTAGGCTAGCCCAAGTTAGCTCTGGCAAAATCTGGCAGATACTGCAGCCCTTAGTAACTTCCTAGGAGGCCTTTTGAGATGATTTTCCCATTTCTTTCTCTTATTTGTTCATGTATATTCATGTGTGTGTGAGTGCATGTGCATATGTGTGTGAGTGCATGTGTGTGTGAGTGCATGTTCATGTATGTGTGTGAGTGCATGTGCATGTGTGTGTGTGAGTGCATGTGCATGTGTGTGTGTGAGTGCATGTGCATGTGTGTGTGAGTGCATGTGCATGTGTGTGTGAGTGCATGTGCATGTGTGTGTGAGTGCATGTGCATGTGTGTGTGTGAGTGCATGTGCATGTGTGTGTGTGAGTGCATGTGCATGTGTGTGTGAGTGCATGTGCATATGTGTGTGAGTGCATGTGCATGTGTGTATGAGTACATTTGTGTGTGTGAGTGCATGTGTGTGTGTGCTTGTGAGGCCAGCAGTGTCGTCAGTCATTCTCTACCTAATCGTTTGAGATGGAGTCTGCCTGAGCCTGGTGCGTACTGATTAGCTAGATCAGGGGCCTCTGAGTTTTAGGGATCCTCCTGTCTGTTTCCAGAGCTCTGGGGTTATAGACAGCAACTGCTAGCCCTAGATTTTTACATGGGGACTGAGGAACAGTCATGTTCTGAGATAGCCACAGTGGGAAAAAATGCTTGACACCAAGCTTGATGAGGTCACCCGAAATGGATGTGGGGCCTACACCATGAAAGGAGAGCACTGACCTTCAAAAATTCACAGGGTGCCCTTTGACCCACACCCCCACACATATACACCCCCTCCACATATCACACACACACACATATACACACACACCACACACACACACATATACACTCCCACACACATATACACCCCCTCCACATATACCCCCCCACATACACCCCCTCCACATACACCCCCTCCACATACACCCCCCACACATATACACCCCCCCACATACACCCCCTCCACATACACCCCCTCCACATACACCCCCTCCACATACACCCCCTCCACATACACCCCCTCCACATACACCCCCCACACATATGCACCCCCCACATACACCCCCTCTACATACACCCCCTCCACATATACCCCCCCACATACACCCTCTCCACATACACCCCCCATATACACCCCCTCCACATACACCCTCTCCACATACACCCCCCACATACACCCCCTCCACATACACCCCCCACATATCACATACACACATATACACACACAGCACACACACCCCATATACATACACACACATCACACCTCCCACCCCGGCACCCCCACACACACCAGATCCCCCACCCCCCACAAGCATACACCCCTGCCCCCCCAACACACACCAGCCACTATCATAAATAAGTATAAACAAACATCAGGTTTTGGTGCTTTCAGATAGGTATTTTATCAACCAAGGCATCTTCACAGACCCTACCCTTCTTTTTAATTATTATTTTATTTTCTATTAAAAAATCAGATTTTCGTCTCTGTAGCAATCTCTACTCACCAGAAGAACAATCCCTTTGAAGGTATGGGGCTTCCTCCATTTTACCCTGGCTCTGCCCTATGCTCCCCTCAGATAAGCTTCCTTGTTGTGAATTGTTCTGAGCTCTGGGACAGCAGTCTTACGCCAAGGGGGTGCATATGCTTTGTGCCTCGGCAGAGACTCTGAAAGCTTCCAACAAACCAGTGGGTGGAGAAGACAGCATTCCTGTGCAGAGTGGAGGCTGTGGAGGGGCACAGGAAACCTTGGAGAAGTTGTTCGTGAATAGGAAAACTTAACAATTGAGATCAAAAGTCATCCAATCAAGTCAGGAGCAGGGCTCGCCTCTGAAGCTACAGCTTGAAGTCATGAGTGTGTCTTCTGGGTATGATTTGTGCAGAATACCAAATAAAATTCCTCTGTGCAGATTTGGGGGTGATTATGAAGGTAGGTGTGTGTGTGTGTGTGTGTGTGTGTGTGTGTGTGTGTGTGTGTGAGACACAGGCTTCGGCATGCTTGCCCAGGTGAGACAGCATGGAGGCCACAGATTGACATCAGGTATCATCTTCAATTGCTGTCCATCTTAGTGTTTTTAACACAGGATCTGTCACTGAGTGGAGCTTGCTGTTTTGTCTACACTGGCTGGTCACTGAGCACCAGAGACCCTTCTGTGTCTACCTCCTCTGTGCTGGAGATACAGGTCTGTGTAGCCAGGCCCACATGGTGCATGCTGGGAATCTTAACTTAGGTCATCATGTTTGTGTAGTGAGCGCCTTACCCCATCTCCTCAGCCCACTTTTTAAGTGTACACACCTTTAATCACAACACTTGGAGGCCAAGGCAGTTGATCTCTGTGAGTTCGAGGCCAGCCTGGTCTACATGGCAAGCTCCAGGACAGCCAGGGTTAAATAGTGGGACTCTGTCCCATTCCACCCCCCTCCTCAAACAAAAGTGAAACTAAAAACTTAGGAAAATAAATTTTCGATTTCTCTTTTAACTAACTTTAGGGATCAAATTGCAAGACTTTAGTATGAGAGTCCACTCCCTCTCAAGACAGTCCACATACACAAACCCTCTCTCATACCTATACCCCACCCACATACTGTATACCCCACACACATAAACGCTACAGATTTCACCAATATTCTTGTAATGGTCTCTTTTATAATGTAAGTCGTTTGTGTTACATGTAGCTGAACCTCATTTAGGAATGATCTGATTGCTTGGTTATAAATGATTATAGTAGAATTTCCATGTTTTAATTTCTCATGAGAATAACACATTTTATTTTTTATTTTTAAAGAGATTTTAGATAGCCCTGCTTCATAAGGCATCAAGTTAAACTTTGAAATAAGTAGTCATTGACTACCTAGTATTTATTATGTTTCCATGGTACAAAATATTTAAGAAGGGACCAGTGAACTGTCTCAGCCTGTTAAGGCGCCTACCAAACCTTGTGATCTGAGTTTAATCCTTAGGACAACATGGTGGAGGTGCAGAACCGATTTCTGCACGTGCTGTGCCGTGCACCCCATAATACATAAATGCAACTTAAACATACTTAATCTTAGATGTTTGCAGGTGCAGCTTCTGCTTAACTCTCCTCTTCCTCCAGGAAGCACTCTGCAAGCCAGAATGGCCATGCTTAATTTTTTATTTATTCAAGTGACACAGTGTATCCACATTCTTCTTCTCGCTTTTTTCCTGGGGGGAGGAGGGCGTCTTGAGACAGGGTTTGTCTTTGTAGCCTTGGCTGTCCTAGAACTCACTCTGTAGACCAGGCTGGCCTTGAACTCACAGAGAGCCTCCTGACTAACTGCTGGGATTAAAGCATGTGCCATCACACCTAGCTCTCTTACTTTTATGTAGTAATGCATTTTGGAGATATTTCATATCAGTAAATTGAGTGTCCTTTTTTCTTGATTTTATTTAGATTTCATTATCTGAATAGGCTCTAGTTTGGCCAGCAACACTGAACCTGTTTTTGTTTTTTCCCAATTCTTAGGCATGGTTCATGTGAGCAGGCACTCTGTTACACCTTGAGCCCAACACTGGAAACCTACCCCCCAACCCCTGAGACAGGGTTTCTCTGTGTGGTCCTAGCTGTCCTGGAACTCACTTTGTAGACCAGGCTGGTCTTGAACTCACAGAACCCACCTGCCTCTTGAGTGCTGAGATTAAAGATATGCACCACACTTCTGGCTAGCTAACACTGAACTTTTAATCCCGTGTCTTAATTTAAGACTCAGGCAGAACTTGGCAGGATGTAGGTCTCATGGGTTTCATTCATTCTCTGCTAGAAGTCTCTTCAGTGAAGAGCCAGATCAGAATCTAAGGTGAATTCCTCTTGTGACCCTGACACCTGACAGATGGCTGGTAGCCAGGGTGGAGTGAGTGGCTTGTGAGCTGGCACTTTGGGCGGGGTAGGATAATCCTGCAAACTGGATGCAAGAACCGGGTTTGACTATAAGGCTTAGGGTTGTAGATCTGTAGGCTGGAGCAAGCCCAGCTAAAGACAGGTGACAGTGAGCAGACACCTAAGGTGACAGGAGGGCTGTGTGTGCACACTACAGGAGAAACAGCCGAAGAAGGGACATGTGGGACCTGTGGAGGGAAAGTGGTAATGACTGTGAACTGGACCAGCATCTGCCTTCCTGTTCCTCTCCTGGCCAGGCCATCTGTGTGACCTCATTTCCAAAAAGGAGGAGGGATGTCATGTGACAAGGACCTGCTGGTCCTTTGCTGCTGTGGCAAACCTCTGTGCCTGAGACAGCAGCCAGCCCTGTCTTGCTGTCCTCAGGGAGAGGGACTGTCCCGCTACATGCTTGGAACTGGCAGCTTTGGAAGGTGGATGAGCAATATTGCCTGCTTTATGGTCGGGCTGTCACAGAGTGGTTCCCAGCTCTAGTGATGACACATACGTGTGTCTTCTGGAGCCTTAGTGGCTGTGACCACTTGAGATTCCAACTCTCGCTGGGTGGCCTTCGGATTGTGGGCAGCAGGCATGCCACTGCAGATGGATCTGCCATGCAGCGCTTACTTAGTGTGTGATGCTTGCTTGTTCCCTGTCCTGGACCCTCTATACCAGCAGTCCAAGGAGAGATCTGTCTCTGTGTCTCCATGGCACTGAGCGCTGTCACCCTTTCAGCTCTTAACATAAGTTTTGCTGTCTAATGTGTTCTGTTTTGAACTCAGCATACTTTTTGCAAGAACAATAAATCCATCTTGGTGGGCGCTCTGTTCCCTCCTTTCCCTGCCTTTTCTGTTGGACTTTGGCTGAAGCCCAGTCCCTGCAGTTTTGGACTGTGGTCTCAGCCCCATGGCTTCCTATTCTCTGGAATGAATGGCACCTTGGATGAGAGCTCATGGCCTGGTGTTTGCTAATTGGGTCTGTGGCTCTGCCACTTCATTCACTCTCGACACTGGTGTCCTCGGGATTGGGTGTCTTTCAGACGCTGTGAAGCCAGCACTTACGGCTTCAGTGAAAGCCATGGCACCTGCTATTAGAACTCAAAATAGCTGTGGTTGGGGCTGGAACTGTCTTTGCCTCCGAAATAAGCTAATGGGCTTAGGCTCACAGCATTCTGCGCCTGCAGCTGAGTTTGTGTACAATTCAGCTGTTCATGGAACAAAGAGACCTCTCCCCGAGAGCCCCCCGCCAGACCATGAAAGGCCTCGCAGCTGAAGCCACGGTTCTCCGGCAGCAGATGCCACAGCTTGGGCTGCAGTTGGCACTGTCACTTCCCTGTCATCCCATGTGTTGGAGGCCCCAGAGGCCCTGAGTGCCTTCTACTTTGTAGTTGTGAAGTGTGTGTCACGCTCACTGGACCGGACTGGCAGTGGTATTTTTAGGCCGCAGTGGCACTTGGTGGGACACCTTGTAGTTGAAAGCACTTTGCTAATCCCTAGAGTGCCTGGAAGCAGCTCCGAGTCGCTTTAACCAGACAGGCCATGAGGCTCCTATAGAACAGACTCTGCTGGCAGGTCCAGGGATGAGGTGAACCCCGTGACTCCACAGGTCTGCAAAGCCCTCCTTCCTGCCTGTGAGGCGCAGCACAGGTGACTCCACAGGTCTGCAAAGCCCTCCTCCCTGCCTGTGAGGCGCAGCACAGGTGGCAGAGGCCAGTTGCCACCGCACTTCCAGGGGGGTCAAGCAGTGCTGAGCTGGTTCCTGTATCCCAGGGCTTCTTAAGGATTGTTCCCCCACCCCTACCTTTGACAGCACGTGGCGAGTGCCCTGTTTCCTGCACTGCATGCTCCTGGTGACTTTCTCCATTGTGCCTTTGTCTTGCTTTTTTTTTCCTATAAAGTTTTTTTTTTTTTTTTTGCTTTTATTTATACTTACATATATATGCACTGCAAGTTCTCAGTCTGTGAAATTCACACAGTGCGTAGAAGAGATCTTGATTGCCCCCACCAGTGTTGGCAAGCATAATTTCACTGAGCCATGGTTCCCACCAGGGTGTGTGCTGTGAATATAAGAATATACATGTTACTTACTCTCTGTGTGTGGTTTAAGTGCAGAGCCCAGCTCTTGTTTGGCCCTTCTGCTGTGAGAAACTTTCAGAAGACCCATAGGTGGGGCTTTGGGGGCTGGAACTGACCTCTCATGGGTCTGAAGGTGGATGGTCCAGTGCCAGTGAGGGCACCCCCTTCCTTTTCAAATGGTTGCTTTTTTGTGACCTCCTATTGTAGAAGAGGGGTGAAGAGAGGTTCTTGATGTATCTTTTCTGGTGCTGGAATTGGAACCCTGAGTCATATTCCTGCTAGGCGAGTGTTCTACCACTGGGCTGCATCTTCCGCCCCTCATACAGAGCCCTAGTAAGTCAGAGTTCAGCCCAGTGTACCATGAACAGTTGGTAGGGTAACTCCTCTACACCCAGAGCTGACCATGGTCTTGCTCATGAGAAACTGCAATGCACATGAGTGCACACACATTTAGAGACCAGAGATCAACCTTGAGTGTTTTTCCTTGGTACCTTCTACCTTGTCTTTTGGATAATCTCTCTTTGGCCTGGGACCCACCAGGTAGGTTAAGCTGGCCAGTGAGCCCTACACACTGAGCCCAACCTCAGCACTGAGCAGGTACTATCATATCTAGCTTTGTATGCTTTTAATATTTTTATTTCATTTTGTTTAATTTATTAACTGTGTATGTGTGCAAATGAGGCCCCATGTGGAATCCAGGGATTGAACTCAGGTCCTCAGGCTTGCAAGTACCTTTTAACTCACTGACTCATCTTGCTATCACAACACACCCAGCTTTTTTTTTTTTTTCTCCCCCTCCTAAATATGGCTTCTGGAAACTGAATTAGTATCTTCATGCTTGTGTGGACGTATGTTACCAACTGAGTTATCTCCATTTGAAATTGGTCTACCTGGGTGGGTAGGCTGTGTTTGGACCTGGATGCTGTGAATACTGACCATTCTGTCTGCACACAGGCTGCAAAATGAACTTATGCAGATCTCTGAATTTCCAGTGGCTTTTGGTGGGCATAGTTTGGTTTCTTTCCAGGGAGAGGAGGAACTGAGAATGCCTTCTTTATTCCTCAGGACTCCAGAGGACCTCTCCAGGTTCGTGGTTGAGCTGCAGCAGCGAGAGCTTGCCTTGAAGGAGAAGAATGACACCATCACCAACAGGTAGGTGACCTGGTGGACCTGACCTTCCTCCTGGTGTACCTGAGGAGGTTGTCTACTTTTCGTTACTGGATACTTTTCTAAGAAGAACTTAATTTTTCAGGGCACAATGGTGGCATTACTAGGGTAGTTCTGCTCAGGGCAGCAGGACAGCAGATGGCAGGTTGGTCTGTGCATACATGTTTTGTGCTAGCTTGCATATTGGAGAAAGCTGGAGGGGAAGGGTTGGGATTTTGCCTTAACAGCTCTTTTAAGTTCAGCCAAGGGTTTCTGAGCCCTGTATCAGTCCCTTTGAAGGTCATTGCCCTCAGTGGCCTAAAGGCCCTCATTCCGTCCACTTCCGCATATGAGTGCTTCAGATGCACTCATTTAGGCTGCATGCAAGCAAGCCACAGCATCAGGAGATGGCTGTGGTCTGAGCCATATGAGCACACGCTGCCTCACATGCCACACAGCGAGGCTCAGCTTGAGCCACTCTGACCCTGGGTCCTTCCCTGGATGAGGGAGGAGCCTTGTAGTTTTCCAGCAGTCTGTAGACTGTGAAAGGCCCTTGATCATAAGTGAAGAACTCTCAGCCTGAGAGGAGCAGCAGGCACGTTATTTTGCAGTCCAGTAGGAAGTCCAGGGGCAGCTCTGAGGCCCCTCCTGGCCCCTCTGCTGCTTCTCCTCCTACACCACACACCTATTTCCTACCTTGTCCAATGCCACTTTCCCAAGCACAATGCCGACTGTGCGCTTTACGCTTCTGCTCTGACACTAAGGGTCTGCTTAGATGTCAGTCAAAAGTGTCAGGTCCCCAGGTCACCCACACTTTCATCCCACCACTCTTCCCCAGGCTTGAAGATGCTCAGAAGTCAGGAGAGTTTCTTTTGTCTTCTGGTTTCTTCTGATGGATTCAGCCCAGGAGCAGCCAGGCTCAGAGGGGCTCAGAGCACGGTGTGTGTCCAGACATTGCCTTTTTCAGTGACACCACCCTCCCCAGGTGTACACATCCTACTGGGGAAAGTTTCACAGCCCAGCCTCCAAATCAGTGGCTGGAGCTAAGAGTTTCTGCCCTCTGTTTCTAGTACTTTTGTGACCAGCTCTAACCTGAGCATTGTGGGTTTGGACTAGCTTATCTCAATAGCAAGGGAACTTGAGAATACCAGCAGACAGGCCTCTCATCCGGGTATTTTTTCACGTTAGCCTGGGCTCTTGTTCATTTGCCCTGTTCACTCAGCGGATCTTGTGACTGAGGTGCCATTCCAGGTTTAGTGTTATGTCCAGAGACAAAAAGTAGTCTTCTCTGAGTCCTTTCTGGAATAGGGAAGGCTGTTCTGTGGCCCCTTTTAGTGCTCAAGCTGGGTTGTGTGCTCATCCAGATCCTGTACTGTCAGAAGATAGGGTTGCTATGGTGAACCTAAGGTCATCCCATGTGTGCTTGAGCTACCTGATGTACGTGGGATGGTTTTCTGCAGAGCCAGAGGGAGGGGCTGTGTGCGGTGACGAGGGCAAGAGCCTCCAGGGCCCTGAATGGACAGGGTTGAGGGGAGCCTAGAGCCAGCCTGTTCATTGTTGATCCAGCCACAGCCTCGTCCTCTTTTGGAGACAGCGTTTTAATCATTTATTACTAGTCACAAGGATTTCTCATTTTGAGTGCTGATGTCACTCTGAAAATTGGCTTCTAGAAGCATCTGGTTATGTTGGACATAATCACATCCATTTACTTGAGAAAGCTCACATGATAAAGATTGCCTTTTGCTTTCAAAGCCACTGTCAGATGAAATGGGTGTGAAAAGTGATTTGGAATTAAAGCTTGAACGTTTGCCTGGCGATCCTCTTCATTTTCCTCTGGAACAGAATGAACTATTAAGGGAAGGAAACCTGTCTGGGATTCCCTCCCACCCAGGGGTTAGCTGCTGTGACCAGGCATAGTAAGATTCATGACTGCCTGAGAGCCACGGGGAAGGGGGCCACTTCCCAACATGCCTGGCTTGTGTTTGCCGGTGTGGGTTGAGTCAGCCTGTGCTAGGGGCAGGCAGGGCTGGTGGGTCCACTCAGCTAGAACAGCTGTAACATCAGGGCCTCCCATGGATGTGCCTGGCGTTTCACTCCCTTCTGTAGGATGTCATGGTCCCTAGTTAGCAGATCTCAGGGAGGAGAGGCATGGTCCACATTACTGCTTCTGCCTCTCTGGGAGTGTTTATCCAAGATGAATTATTTTTGGGTATCTATGTTCTGGGTTTCTGTGTCCAGGTTCACGTAGGACCTGTGACTCCTTGGTCTCTGCGGCTCCTGTAGCCTGAAGGTAGGCTTCTCTTGTAACTGGCTAAGCAGTTGCCTGGCTTGTGAGCCTCACAGAGCAGAGCTGCTGAGCTAAGGTGTGGACTGGAGTGCTGGGGCTAGGTTTCCAGGGTTCCTCACTGTCAGGCTGGTGCCAGAGGTTATTGTTAGTAAGGTGGGATCCAGTGTGGAATCCAAGTCAGTTCAGTACCGTGCTTAGAAACCGAGATGGCCTAGATTAAGGTAGCTGCTACTTTGGTGGGGTAGGTGGTTACCAACCTGGGACCTCTGGTACATCGTGCTTCAGGCCACTCAAGAGATGATCTGAGACTATTTTCCCAGTCTGCTGTATGCTGGATCCTAGGTCCTGCCTTTCCTTTTAATGCAAGTTCAGATGGAATTAGACCTCAATTTAGGGAGGTCTAGGTGGCACTGGCCTTGATGGTTGATCCCAGTTTGGGTACCTCAGCCTTTGGGTCCTGGGCTTTCAGGGCATGTCTCCACTGTTTTGCTCATGGGACCAGGAGATTCTGCAAGGCTTAATGTTTTTGCTTGGGCTCTTAAGGTGGATTAGGACGAAATGAGGAGAAGAGGAAAAGGTGCAGCCCATCCATACATCATAGGGTGGACCTGGCTTTCCACAGAAACAGGCAGGGCACTGTGGGTCTTTATTTTTGGGTGGTGTGTAGTTACTGAGGGGCAGACTATGAGTAGCAGCTCAGGTTTTGGCTGTGGGTCCAGTCACACAGCTCATGGCTATGCACTCCCATCATACTACATTCTTGTCCACTGTTCCAGCCTGGCTATTGACTGTGTCTGCATCTTGCAAACAAAGGTTTCCTCTTTTGTGGCTTTGTAAGCTACTGCTCGGCTCCGTTTTCTTTATTCTCTCTCCCCCTCCTCTTCCCCCTCCCCTCCCCCCGCCTCTCCTCATCTAGTTGTCCTGTCTTTCATCTTCTCTCCATCTGTCTTCCTCTCTCTCCTCTCTCTTCTTCCTTGTTCTCCCACCTTTTCCTAGTCTTTCTCACTCCTCTGCTTGTTTCCACTTCACCCATTTACTGTTGAAAAGTGCAGGGTGCTCATTGGCTGTTAGAAGACAGGACCTGGTCCCCATCTTTCTGCTGCAGGGAGAGAGCGTGATAACACCTCCAGTCTTGAGGACGTTCACTCAGGCTTACAGCACCTCCCAGCCCATCTGCATCTGCCAGCACTAGCCAGGGAGTGTCCATAGGTCCATCCTTGGCTGGGCTGGCTGTAGTTACCTCAGCAGGCCCTAGCATGGGTGGGGCAGAGCCATGCTTCTGGGAAGGCTGCTAAGCAGGGCTCTGACCTGAGTTCTTTGCCCGTGAGGTGTAGGGTGGTAGGGACTTCACTGAAGGAGGCTGAACCACCTTTCAGAAGGTCAGATGAGGTCACATCCTAGAGTTTCCAGCTAACGAGGATCAGGGAAAGTGCTTCTTACCATTGCGGTGGAATGATCTTGATCCCTAGCTGGTTAGGTGTGGTGGCCTTGGATTCTGCCTCCTTCCCTCAGCCTCCTTAGTGCTGGGGTAAAGTGTGTGTTATCCCATCCAGCTGAATTTGATCGTTTGGGTGGAAGCGCAGAGGTGGGGGTGGTACTTCCTCCTATGCGGGCACTGGGGTTTTTGAGTAGCAGGAGATGGGTGTGGGGGTTTTAGAGGGAGTGAGGGCTAGGGTGTTACAAGGCATGTATGGATTGGGGAGGGAGCAATGAATGACTTGTCCTATTCAGTAGATGGGGAGAACCTGGTAGTCTTTGCTCAGGTGAATGTTGTCTGTTGAAGTGGAGAGCATGTCTCTGCAGGGCTTTGTTAGGGACTGCATCCCTAGGGATCCCTAAGGAAGGTGCTAGTCTGTACACTGCCATCGAGGGCTGCTGTGAGCCATTGGCCTGCACCTGCTGTCCTTCTCACCCATCCCGCTCAGCTCACAGGCACCATCCATCATGTGTAGATGGATTGTCAGGGCCTGCTTGTGCATCCTTGGCACCTTCCAAAGGGATCCGATTATAGGGTCAGGAGCCCTGCCCTCTCGCTGTGCTAGCCTTGCTTCTTGTCGTTAGGACTGATAATGTCTCTCCTGGTTTTGTGACTTAAGAGGCAGGCAGAATGCCTGGGGTTTGGATGTCCATCTTGGGTGTGTCCTCTGTTCACTGACCACTGCACTGGGCTGCCCAGCACTGGCTGAAGGCCTCTTCTGCTCTTTAGAGTCAGGAGATCAGGGGTTCAGGTCTCCACTGCATCACGATCATTACTTCCTAGCTTCCTGTTAGCTGTGCTGAAGTGTAGCAAGAGGCTCACTAACTACACGGGTATCATACAGATAGATGCTTATGTGATGGTCCCTGTGCCTTGGTGAATGTTGTGCAGGGATGTGAGGGGGTTTCTGTGTTTTTTACTGGATAGGAAGAGGAGTGGTGGAGAGAGAGCAGGGCCTCTTCGTCATTGTGATGAGAGCAGTCAGGGTCCATGGCTGTTTCCTTGCTTGGAATACTCTCCCCAGCACACCCTAGGCAGTGTTTGATTCGTCCAAGGTAGGTGCGGTTCCCATTCCCTCAGTCATTTTACAGAAGGATCTGCACAGAGGCAGTAGAAACAGAACTTGAATCAGCCTGTCAAGTCTCCCAAAGCATCCATACTACAGCTGAGTTTGGAGCCCAGGTTGCCAAGGAGGTCCTGGCACAGCTGTTGTTCAGCCTGGCACTTTCTGAGATGCTCATGGAAGGCAGGGCCACTGGAGACGAGTTGTGTAGTGATGTGGACCTAACGCTTCCTTTCCCCTTCCTCCCTGCCTTGTCCACTCCATTTATCCAGGCCAGGCTGAACTCTCGGGGCTGAGGCACTCTTTTTTCCAGCCAGCTTTCTTGTGCCACCTGCTCAGACCCAGGACTGTACTTGCTGTGGCTCTAGCTGGTGGCTGTAGTCTGGAAGGTCTGCTGCTGCTAGGCAGAGTAGCCCATGCCTGCAGACATGGGGCAGGATTCAGCGGGGTGGCTGTGTTGAGTCCTGAGGTAGCTGTCGTCCAGGTCTTTGCTGATGTCTATTTGTCTAGCAGAGGGGCCTTAAGAAGAATCAGTGAGTGGAGGGTAGCACCTCAGCAGGGCTATGCCCTGATTTTCTCCATTGCCTCCTAAAAACCAGTGAAGTTCAGTGCCTGAGTCATAATTCTTGCCTCTGTTTGTCTAGAGCAGTTAGGCCACCCTCTCACAGCATCTTGTAGTATAATGAGGCCTTGTCACCTGTGTGAGCCAGTGTCCACATGAGTTATAATGCTCTCAAGCTGTCTAGAGGCCAGCAAAGCCAGTGACAGGTGCTCAAGATTAATGATGCAGGGACATGTTTCGTGCCTCTGGGGGGGTGTCATGCTGTACCCTGGAGCTGTGATGGGGGTGAGCTGTTATTGCTAGCTCCAAACTCAGGTTGTTTGTGTTTGGATCTCAGCTCCACCACTGAGGAGCGCTTTGTCCTTGGACAGTTTAATTAGCCTGCCTACAGTGAAGGCCCCTTTTTGGGTGGGGTGTGTATAGGAGGGTGAAAGATTGACCATAAAGGATACAGGCTGGTGTCTAGAATGGTAAACCAGGGGCTGGGTAGGCACCACAGCATCTTTATTGTCCTCTGTGTTTGTGAAGCCATAGTGATCAGCTCCTAAGACGTGACAGTCCTGGCATTGGGGTGTTCCCAGAGAGTGGCCAGCCTTTGCCTGGCCTGCGTCCTGTAGCCGTATCACCTGGCAGGTCTTATGCTCATGCCAACCATTTACTGTTTGGGCCTGAACTAGCTCCTGGGTGTGCCAGAGACTGAAGCAGAGGCCTCAGATGTCCTTCTGGCTCTTCCCACCAGTGTGAATGGACTTTGGCAGAGCACTTGAGTTAGTTTGCCTCTAGTGGGCCCTCTCCACATGTCCCTCTATGCATTTCAGGTCTGTAGTGGTACCTGCTCAGTGGCAACATGTCTGTCCTCAGCAGTTCCAGGCCAAGGTCTTTCAGGGGTTTCTGGTCATGCTTCATGTGCCTTTAGACACTTGGCTTGGGCTTAGGGAGGAACACTCTGAGAGAGCCTGCACTATCCTTCCTGGGACATAGGGAGGACACTTCCCTTGTAGCTCAGGCTTTCCTTTACTATAGATTGGCTGTGCCAATACTTGTTTCTGTGCCGACTATTGTCTGGGTACCTTATGGAGCTGTGGGAGTCTGAGTCTGCTGGCCAAGCTCCCTGGCTTTCAGTTTAGTGCCGAGTCTGTGAGTATGCTTACAAACACTTCTGTTTTCAAAATTCAGCCAGACTGGCCAGACAGACACTACCCTGCCACTTGCTTCCTGTGCTATGATCCGTCTCTAATGGTCTTGTCACCATCCTTCTAGGCCTGGGCCTATGCCCTGTCTCAAGTCTTGTTGAGGTGTGTGCATCTTCCTTCCATGCATAGACTCACGCCACTCTCTGTCACTACCTTTTCTAAAGTGACAGACTGTGTCATTTGTTTCTACGCTTGCCTCTAGACATCTGCTTTCCACGCAGCTGTCTGAGGGACACTTTATGACTCAGGTCATGCCGCATTGTCCCCACACCTGAGCCTTCCCCTTGGTGCTGTGTCTCCAGGGCTGCTGCAGCTTCCTTGCCAGGCTGTTCTCAGTTCCCCAGCATCCTCTGCTTCTGCTCTGGCTTAGACTGGGGTCTGTGCCCCTTAGACTGCCTTTCCACTTTTCTCTCTGCCCTGCATTGGTGTTCTGCTCTGGGCCCTGTATCTTCTTTCCCCTGCTGGCTAGGATTCTATTTAAATGAACATACATTTGCCTCTGCCTAATTCTGTGTCTGTCCATCTGCTTGTCCTCTCAGTGCAGAGTCTGTGCCCGGCTTGTCTTACAGGGAGGCTGGCAACATCGCTGCCACAGCACACGCTCTCTGCAGTTGGGCTGGCAGAGCCAGAGCCATCGACAGTCCCACAGGCTTGGGGCTGTGGTCCTTCCTCATATCCTGTCCAAGCCACGAGGCCACTGGCCTTACCTGGAGCCCGCTAGCCTGGACTAGTCTCCCTGTCTCCCTCTTTGGCTGCTCTGTGTTCACATCTCCTGAGGCATCATGAGAGTCACTGCCATTGCCTCCTGCTGTCCCATAGCTGTGTGTACTCTGAATACATCTGCTCCTGCCCTCCTGACATGTCAGTGGTTATACAGTTCTAGGACATGCTAGACCTGCTCCCACAACTCAGGGTCTTCCTCCCTCACCACTGTGGCTTCGCCTCTGTGCTGTGGAACCATCATGGCCTCCCAAGTCCCCTTTCTGCTTCTGCTATCGGCTTCATCCTTGGCCTGTCGGTTCATATGCTTGTTTGGGCAGGACATTTCTTCAGCTCACTCCATTGCTGAGTGAGCCTTTCTTGAGGAGACCTGAACAGACATCTGCTTCCGAGAGGGGGCATCAGTGATAGGTCAAAGTAACACCTCCCTGGCATGGAGAACGAGTGAATTCATTGAAATTCTTACACCAGCCTGGATGATGGCATCTCCAAAGCTGCATCAGTGGAGTCCCTACCTTAGATACCATAATAGACACCTTCCACAGGCTGTCTACTCTAGCCCCTCCTTAGACCTGTGGCTCACTGGCTGGGGCAGAATTACCAGCAAGCAGGGAAGGGGGCAGGTGGGAGGGGCTGGGCTCTCAGGTGAGGATTTAATGGCCCTTCCTAATTTCCCTTTTGTGAGACAATGTCAGCAGACCTGTTCTTGCTGTGGTGAGAATGATGATAGCTGCTAGGGTTAGGGTCTGTCTTCCACAGCACACTGGCACTCTGGGAGTGTGCAAGACCCAGCCAAAGAGGTGTTCACTGAGCAAATGCATGCCTCTCTCCCTGACATACCATCAACTCAAGAATGGGGTGCTGTGAAGGCTCAGGCTTCTGATGGGCTTCTGTTGTTGGCTGCGGCCTGTAAGGCCACCTGCCTCTCTCTCCCTGTTGTCTTCTGTTCCCTGTCACTTGGATTTCTGTTCTGCCAGGTGTGGCAGCAGCTGAGGTGGGTAGTTGGTGTCTTACATTGCCTGTGGCTGGTCTGCCAGTTGGCACCAGTATTATATGTGGCATCTGTTCGCTCTAGCCTGCCTGCGTTAGCCTGGGGCATTTGAATGGCTTAGAACTGTGGGCATGGCATCTGACTGGGGCCACACCCCATTCTGTTTAGTGCCTAAGCAATAAGCTCTCTCCAGTTTCCCCTCACATGGTACCTGGGAGGAAGCTTCTGTGCCAGCTCTGAGGCTGTGCCAAGCAGGATGAAGCAGAGTTTATCTCTGGTAGGACTTTGTGTGCACCGGGCCTCAGCACAGGCCTGCTGTCAGTGGTGATGGCCACACAGAGTACTGGACAGCAATTGCATCACCCTGGGCTGTCTGCAGTGAGAAAGGGTGAGATAGAGACAGATTGGGGAGGAGCTGAGGTATAAGTATGCACTGTGTGTGTGTGTGTGTGTGTGTGTGTGTATGAGCTTTTGTGCAGGCACAGGCATGGTGATACAGAAGTATGGAGCCCACATACAGTTGTAAAGTGTGTGCATTCCACCGGCATATGTGGCTATAAAAGTAGATAAGGGAACATTTCTCAGTAGACGCAGATTTTGTTTAGATTCTTTAATACCAGCACTGTTTTTATTTTTATTTTTGGGTTGGGGGAGCAAAACCAAATAAAAAGTGATTTGAAATATACATCTGAATGTGGAGAGCAGCTACCTGAGTGTGAACCCTGTTCTCATGCCTTCTGTAGAACTAGTGGCGTGGAACTGGGGCATATTGCCCATGGCCATCCTGCAAGGGCATGCTTCTCTTAGACTCCTACAGCCCCAGGACTGTCTGGGCAAGAGCCATGGTCACACAGGGAGGCCAGGTTATGTGCAGGAGAGAGTGAGGGACTGTGTAATGTTTGCCTCTACCCTTCTCTCCTCTTGACAGTGGGCTCCATGACTGTTCTTTGGTAGCTAGGGTGGCTCAGTAGAGAACCTGCCACAATCCCTCTTTTCTGGATTCTCTTCTTTAACTTTTATGTCAGCTCTGGGTCAGTGCTGGGCCTGCCTCCCAGCAGCCACTCTTATAGTGCCCTGGGCTTTACTCTGCAGGATGCCCACATCAAATTGACCTGGTCTGGCTGTAACCGGGTTGCTGAATGCACTAGGCATTGTGGTACTTGGCTGGTGTTCTAGTTTACCTACCAGATGACCCCCAGCCTCCATCTTTCCCTCTGACATGCTTATCAGACAAGAGCTTTGAGCATGGCTGTGTAGCACTGTTAGTCCGTGCACTTAGGAAAGTCACCTTCCATCTGGTAGATTTGGGTGCCATAGAATAGACCCGATGTGCTGCTGTTATTGATTAGGGACCCAGTGGGCTGATATCTGGCACCACACTGTCCTCTTAGCACACTGTGTTCTGAAGAGAAATGAGGGCAGGCAGGACATGGAGTCTGGGGTGTAGCTGGTACCTTGTCAGTGTCTACCATGAGTAGCTGGTCTTCTGGCCCCTCTGCTCCAGTCTGCCTGTCTTTTTTGTTTCAGATACTCTCTCTTCTTCCCTTTTGTTCCCGGGGGTTTTTAAGCAGGAACAGAACCCAGCAGCACAGTCTCAGAGTGTGTGAGAGCTGGAGCTGGGAGCCTCAGAAGGCCTTGGCAACCGGCTGCAGTGCCCAGCATTGGACATGAGATGGTGCCTGCAGCACTCAGAGCCCTGTCTGCGTACTCCTTGGAGCTTCCTCTGTAGCCTCCTTAGTAGTGACCAGTTAGTGGGAGAGGGAGAGTCCGTCACAGGTGTCTCCCTGGAGGGTTTGTCATCTTTGCCATTGTATCCGTTGTTGGAGAGAGAGAGAGAGAGAGAGAGAGAGAGAGAGAGAGAGAGAGAGAGAGAGAGAGAGAGAGAGAGAGAGAGAGAGATGAGCCTCAGCTCTATCTTGGCCTTTGCTCTGTTTAAGACACTCCTCTGTTTCAGGCTGCCTGTGTCCTACCTACTGTTGTGCCTTGGGACCAAGTCTGGGTTCCCTGTTCTCCCCAAAGCTCACCAGACTATCCTGGGTTCCAGAGCAAGGTCTTAGTCTTTTTTGATGTTCTGAGTTTCCTAGTCGTGTCTACCTCTTTTTGATCATGGTCTAAAGAGACACAGCTATGGGGATGAAAGGCCCACTGAGGATGGGTATTTGTGGTAGGTAGATGGGCATGCTCCTTCTTCAAAGCCAGGTCCCTGTTATTCTGTGCCTACCCAGTGTCCTCCTCCACTGTCCTGGAGTGGGGGAGGGCCAGAGTTCTGGACCTGTCTGCTTGTGCTGGCTCTTCAACTAGGGGAACTGCCGCTAACATTTCTTACTGGGACTGTTGCTTTGTGTGTCTTGCATATCCATATTTAAAACGGTATTTACATATTCATAGATTTTTAAATAAGTTCCTATTGTTAAGGGATGTAGAAATGGATAAAATGTGAAACTCCCTCTTCTATTCAAGCACCGGAGAAAACTTCACCCCCCCCCCACCCTGAATGCAGTCACTTTCTGAGTGCCTAGTTTAGTTGCCATGGAGATTATTTTGTAAGCCAGCTGTCCTGTCCCATAACATTCCCTCAACTCTGCCCTGCCCAGCCCATGTCTAGCACACAGTGTGGTCCATAGCCCTTACCTCCTGATGAGATCCTGGAGACAGCACCATTTCCCTCGTGTGTGTGTGTGTGTGTGTGTGTGTGTGTGTGTGTGTGTGTGTGTGTGTGTGTGTGTGTGTGTGTGTGTGTGTGTGTGTGTTTAAACAAATATTTTGCAACAGGTCCTAGGTCAGAGGTGACCAAGGGTTGCCAGTTTTACATCATGGAGCTGTCTGAGCCTTTGCTTCTGGAATATCTGTCTGTGGGAAGTCCTATGGAAACAATGGGAAAGTGGATGGGCCAAGGAAGGAGATTCAGAGGGCTAGCCTTGGCTGGAGGTCAAATCTGTGTAGATACTTTGGGTTTAGGGACCAGGGCTTTAGGATCCATGGCGATGTGGCTGTGTTCTCCTGGTTAGTGACTGGCATGTGGCAGTGGATTGGGGCAGGGCTCTCGAGTCTATTGGAAGAGCCTTCATGGACTCTGCTTGACATTACCTGGACAGAATCAGACCTAGTGGACATACTTTGTGATCTCTGGTCTTTCTCCCCCTTTTCTAAGCACGCCATTGTGTGTTGTCATCTCAGGGAGGTCTTCTGTAGACCATGCTGTCTGGGGAGTCCTAGGAGACAGCTGTACATGGCACTGTATCAAACTGAAAAGCTGATGTGCAGAAAACAGTGTGAGGGAAACAGCCACCGAGAGCGGTAGTCTGCATTCCAAATAGCTCTAGGTGTCTCCACTGGGACCACAGCCACCGGGCACAGCTGAGCACATAACTGCCCTCCCTGCCCACAGCCTGCAGGCCTCACCCACACTGCTCATGACTGGAGTGAAGGTACACTGCTGGCATTGCTTGGGACCCCCTCAGGAGTGGCTTCACTTTTGCCTGTCACCAGGGGGCACTGAGAGATGCCTACTTTTGTCATTGAGTGGGTAGTGGGAGGTAACTTTGGCTAGGTTCCCAGGACCTGAGCTGCTGCTAGGTCCTCTGTGTAGACACTAACTCTGTCCTGTCTTGGATGCTCTGTTGCTTAGATGGTTCTCAGGGACAGAGCCAGGGGAGGCAACCGTTCCGGCTGAGGATACAGGTGCCTCATGGCTGGGTTTGGGATAGGCAGCTCTCTTGTTTAGCAGCCTTGGTTGCAGACCCATGAGTGGAAAAGGGGTACCCTGTAGCTCAGGGCCCGAGGTTCTGAGTACTACAGCTTAAGGTCAGTGTTTACTTGGCTGTGAGTATACCTGGTTTGAAGTTGGAATTAGTATGCTCCATGTTGGGGCTGCTGCTGGTGCCATGAGCCTCTGAGGAGTCTCTGGGGCCAGTTGTCTAGTTAGAAAGCATAGGACCTGAAGCTCATAAAGGTCATGACCTCTAGGTCCTTGCCCAGGTCCTGTCTGCTAAGGGGCACATTTCTTGTTTTCCAGCCACTCACTGTGACCATCTGGGTCTAAACACAGGCCTGTCTGTCATCTCTGTCTGTCTCACAGTGTCTAGTTGGGCAACACTTCTTCGAGCTTGGTCAGTCAAGGGTTGTTTCTCTGGGTCATGTATAAGATCTCTGTTTCTGACTGTTCTTAAATACTGAGGCCAACAGACACAGCTAAGCATAAAGGGCGTTGATGTTGCTGAGACTGGGGGAACTGGTCCTGTGCCGTCCAGCACTGCTTACCAGGAGTGAAGTGTGAGATTGATGTTTCATTGGAATAAAGAACTCCTGGTCGGAAGGTGCTCCCCCTGACCTGAGGGTAAGCTGACTGGATTGGTGGGAGGTCTGGAGAGTGTGGACTTGTCCCCATCTCAGCAAAGCTTCCTTCCAACTTGGCAGTCTCACAGGTTCCCACTTTGCTGCTTATTAAGGATGTGGAGAGACAAGCTGAGACAGCTGAGGCTTGACCCAGGCATGCTGCTACAGCTTTTCCCTTTTTTCTAGGGCACGTGAAGTGGGGGTGGGGGGTCACCGTTGGCTCACATCAAGGCTGTTTGCTGTCTCCTTTCTGCTGCCCTGCACAGCACTTATTGAAGACAAAGAACTTTAAAGTTAAAAATTAAGGTTAAAAAAAAAAATACAGTTTTTAACCTAACACTCAGGAGGCAGAAGCAGGCAAATCTTTGTGAGTTAAAGGTCAGCCAGTGCTTACATGTCTCTCAGCAGCATCACCCCCTGGGGACCAAGTGTTCAAATACAGGAGCCTGTGGGGGACATTCCTCATTTGAACCATCATACCCAGCAGCTGTGAACTGCCCGTATCTTCTTAGGAAGAGGCGGGGATTCCTAAGTTCCTTCTTCATCCATAATGGAATATTGACTAGCCCAGTTTGGGGTCCAGTCTCCTGAAGGTTTTGTCAGGTGATCACTGTGTACTCAGGAGTGCAACAGGCCTGTCTTTTTCCAGAAGTCTGGGTTCCCTGGCATCCCACCTTTCTCTGGCGTTTACAGTCTCTCTTCCCATAGGAAGGTATTTCTAACATGCTTCAGGTTTGGTGAGAACAGTCATCTGTCATCTCCCTTACTTTTAGTTAAAGGACAGTTAGTGGATTCCCATGTCAGCGTCTGTGATCTGTTGAAGTCCAGTGCTTTTCCCTGTTTCCCAGTGCTGGGGGTGTGTAGCTTGTGTGAATATGTTGTGGTGAGCTACCTCCTCCACGTGTCTCTCTCTCTCTCTGCAAGAATCCAGAGAATCAACACTAGCAGAGCTACAGAGTACACTGTGCTGTAGGTCACAAGGCAACAATCAGGGCAGTGTACCTGGCTCATCTGCTTCCTGTGAACCAGCACCAGCAGTGGGCATGTAAACTCAGAAAAGACTGCCATTTACACAAACACCAAACAATGAAAAGAAAAAGGTTGTGAAAATGATTAGATACTGTATGAGGAAAATTATGTTTGATTAAAAGAATCAAAGTTGTAAATACTCAGAGAGACACACCATGTTCGTGGACAGAAGAGTCAGTGCTATGGATATGCCAGCCCTCACCAACCAGTCTGGACGCAATGTGAGCTCAATCACAGTCCCACAAGTTGCTTTGTGAGTTTTGTGTGTATGTATGTATGTGTATAAATGTTCAAGTGAGGGTAAGTCCACATCTGTATATCTGTGTGGAGGCCAGAAGACAGTCTTGTCTCTAATTCCTCAGATGCTGTTTCTTGAAACAGGGTCTTTCACTGGCTTGGAAGTCAACAAGCAAGCTAGGCTGGCTCGTCTGGGTGCCCTAGAGATCCTCAGCTCCTAGATTACAAGCGCCTCCTCTCCCCAGTGTGAATTCTTGGGATTCAATCTGAATCCTCATGTTGCTCAGGGAGCACTTTACCCACTACATCTCTCCCAACCCTATTCTGAGGATGTTGACTCGGTTTCTTTAGGACTTTTTTGTTGTTTTTGTTTTTTTCAAGACAGGGTTTCTCTGTGTATCCCTGGCTATCCTGGAATTCACTCTGTAGACCAGGCTGGCCTCAAACTCAGAGATCCAACAGCCTCTGCCTTCCTATTGCTGGGATTAAAGGCTCCATACCCAGCCACATGCAGTTTCTTAAACTTATGTGGGAAAGCAAGAGACCTAGAATGGCCTGGACATCTTTGAGGAAGATTGCAAGAGATGGCTGACTTCGGACTGCAGGGCTGAGTGGGAAGCTGCAGTGACAGAGGCAGCAAGACTGTCTGGGAGGGCGGAAGGGCTCTGGGCTCTCACCAGCACAACCAGCTAACTCTGGTAGCAGCTCAGAGGGAAGAAGGGCTTTCCCACGTGTTGCTGGAGCAATTCAGTATCCACAGGAAAGAAACTCAGACCCAGGCTCCCACCTTCCGCCAGAACCGACTCCAGGAGGATCATGAACCTACGAGCAAAACACAAAACTTGAAAATTTCTGGGAGGTAACAGGAGAGAATCTAGCTGACCTTCAATTTCATGTTGACTTTTGATATCCAACATAAAAGGCACAATTCCTGGAAGAAATAATTGATACGATGGAATTCATTAAAATTAAAAACAGCTGCTCTGTTGACTATATTGCCAATAGAATAACAAGAGAAGCCGTAGTTGGATGAAGTGCTGCAGTCTTGTCATCCCGGCTAGTAGAAAGCTCAGGCAAAAATATTACAAGGTCAAGGTCTGCCTGGGCTAAAGAGTGTGTGCAGGTTTAGCTTGAGCAACGTAGTGAGACCCTGTCTCAAATCTCAAAAGAGGGCTAGAAGTTAATTTAGTGGTAGAGCACCTGCCTAGAATCCCCCAGTGAGGGGCTGGAGTGTGGCTCAGTGGTAGAGCCTCTGCCTAGAATCCCCACTGAGGGGCTGGGGTGTGGCTCAGTGGTAGAGCCCCTACTTAGAATCCTCCAGTGAGGGGCTGGGGTGTGGTTCAGTCATAGAGCACATGTCTAGAATCTCTCAATTCGGGGGTTAGGATGTGATTCAGTGGTATGTGACATGTCTAAAAGCCAAGATTCATTCCCTAGTCTTTGGGCAGTGTTGGTAGAAGAGTAGAGTAGCAGACATAAACCATGAGAAAATATTTGCACAATGCATGTTGAACAATTACCAGAATACCAAATATACAACAAATCCTTAAAACCCAGCAGTAACAATCAAGTTAACAAAATGGGTAAGAGATCTGAGAGTAGACTTCTCTCTGAAGACTGAAGCAGATGGCAAATAAGCATTTTAAAACATGTTCACCATCACATGTCACTGGGGAATTGTAAATTAAAATGAGACACCTCTGTACACCTGTTGAAATATCTCAGATCCAGAACACTGGCCGTACCAAATGCCGGCAAAGTAATAGACAGACACTCTTGGTCTTTGCTGGTGGGAATTCAAGATGGTACAGCTATTTTGGTAGACAATTTTATAGTTTTTTTACAAAAGTAAACATGCTTTCACCATATGGCTCAGGAATTGCTCCCTCTGGCGCATACCTTCATGAATCAAACCTGTATCCACAGAAGCAATGAGAGCAACTTTACTCTTTTAAACCTCTGTGTGCGTTCGTGTCTCACTGGGCATGCGCATGCCACACAGATGTATGAAGACTGGAAGACAACCTCATGCCAGTACTTGCTTCCCACCTTGCTGGAGACAGGGTTTTTCTGTGGGTTTTCTACTACATACACCAGGGCAGCTGACTCACAGGCTCTTGTGGGCCTCCTTGGCTCTCCCTCCCATTTCCCTGTAGGAATGCTGGGATTACAGCTATGCACTACCAGGTCCTGCCAGGTCCGGCTTTCCCTGGGCTCTAGGGTTCTGAACTCCAGTCCTCCTGTTTGCATGACAAGTGTTTTACCCACTGAGCCATCCTCCCAGCCCAAGCTTTCTTCCTAATTGTCAAAGCCTTAAAAGCACCTATGAAGAATTGAAGAGGTGACTGGATACATAAACTGTGGAATACTGAAAAGTGGGATACTGTTGAATGCTTAAAAAACAAAACAAAAAAAAAAACGAAGACAGGCTCTTTGTACTTCCTGTAAGTGGGAGGCTGAGATTTCTCTTATAGGGCATTGGTTGGTGAATTGTGTGTGTGTGTGTGTGTGTGTGTGTGTGTGTGTGTGTGTGTGTGTGTGTGTGAGTCTACCTTATGTACAGAGGCAGGGTGTCCCTTGAACTTAGAGCTCTCTAGTTTGACTTGTTTAGCTAGCCAAGTTGTCTTTAGATTTCTGGATTAGTAGCCCCGGCTGCTGGTGTCATGTGGTGCTGGGATCTGCTCTGCTCTCCTCAGACTTCTTCTGCAAGTGCTTTACTGAGTTGCTGAGGGGAGCGTGGCTGGATCCAAGGGTCTGTAAGATTCCTAGGATTCCTGTTCAGTTTTTCTTTTTTTAACTGTCTTTAAATAGTGACACCCAGAAGAGGATTGTCATGTGAGTTCTATTCCTAGTTGATGTGACCAAATGCTTGACAAAAGCCACTTAAGGAGAGAAGGGTTTGTTTTGGCCTACAGTTCTGGGGCACTGTTCATCATGATGCATGGCAAGCAAGCATGGTGGCAGCTTGCTCCATGGTGTCCGTACCCAGGCAGCAGAAAGATGAATGTGCTCACTTCTCCATGTTTGGTCCAGAACCCAGCAGAGGGAATGGTGGCACCCAATGTTTTAGGGTGAATCTTTCTTACTCAGTTAATCTACAGACATGCCCCAAGTTGTGTTTCCACGGTGATTCTAAATCACCCGGGTTCATAGGAAAGTTTACCCATCACAGTTACTAAGTAAGATGGGATTAGAGAAGGCACTGTTGAGATTCCTGTAGTCACATGCCCAATTTAACCCTTCTTCAGAGTCTCCTTGGCTGTTAGCATGGAGAATCCAGGGTGCGGATGGCCCAGTGGTCTCTCAGCTATGTGGGTGGGTCCCTGTCACCCCTCAGCCTATGTTTGGGAAAAGCAGGCTTTTGTGGTTGTCATTGTGTTTTGGAGAGAGCAGACCCACTTAGCAATCAGAGCGATTGAAGCGAGGAGCTATGCTGCTGTGCCCCCTGCCTCACCTGTGGGATTACATCTGGGGCGGAGGTTGATCCTGGGATTGTGGAAGATAAGTGGGGTGTCCACCAAGTTCAAGTCCATGCTTATCTGCCATCTGTAGTCTACTAGTTGGCAGCCTGGGCCCAGCCTAGGCCCGTTGACTGAGACAGGAAGATACTTGTCTATTGTGAGCAGGTGGTGGGAACATGCTTTGGACTCAGGCAAATGCTGTCAGTGCCTGGGCCTAGTGTCTCCTGGGATGGGAGCAGCAGACAAGGATCAGTGATTCTGTAACAGTCTCTTGTCTTTCTGTTAGAGAGACTTTCAGCACCCTCTCATTTCCATGCTCTGCTAATTTTATGGTTGTTCCATATTTTCTTGTCATAAATATAACAGATTTTATTGTGTTTAAACCATTTTTTAATATAGATTCCCATAAAAAGCTAGGGAAGTGAGAGGCTTGTGCCTCATCAGACCTTGGGATGTTCACCCACCTCTTTTCAAGCATTTGGGCTCTGCCACCCATGGAGCATTCTGGAAGTGCTCCTTATGTGCTTGATTGGATGTGTTGTCCCCAAGGGGGCTGTGCCCTTGTCTGTCCTAACTGACGTTCCCAGTGCACAAGGACCTATCGGATATTGGATACATGGGCTCATTTGTAAATAGTGGACTCACAGAGAAGGAATGGCCGAGGTCCTGGGACACAGGTCTCCTGCCACTTGAGTTGCCTCCTAGCCCCCAACTGTTGAGTCTGCTCACTCAGCTGCTCCCAGGAGTACTTACTGGGGAAGCCTATCAGGGTACCTGGGCCTTCTGGCTTGTGGAGTCCTGTTGCCTTGTGGTACCAGCAGATCCTGGGGATCGAACTCAGGTTGTCCATATTGGTGGAAAAGCCATCTGGATGGCACCTCACTATTAGTTTTTAAATAATTTGTAACAGTAAGAAGTTTTGACCATGTTAGATTCTTTGATATCCAGTCTCTTTGGCTTGTTCTAGAACAAACCTGCCTGGGTTTTGCAGGCAGACATTGATTGCGATTATATCTTCTGGACTTGTAGGGATCATGTGAAGCCGAGTGATTGAGACCTTACCTCATTGGCCATGTCCTGACAGTACAGTGCTAGGCTCTGCCTTCCACACAGCCTCTGGCAGACTGCACTGTGGGCAACCTTGTGGACTTACAGTCAGGCCTGTTTCTCTCAGACCTTCCTCCACTGGAAGGAACAGAGCCATTGGAAGTAGGGATCTCTGGAAGGGAGCAGCATCTCCTTAGTAGGCTATAATACATGGCTTGTTCTCATGTGGGGACTGGGGAAGTCCAGGACACCAGGGAGCCAGGCAGCCAACAGGGTGACATGTAAACCTGTAGGGTGTTGGTGGAGAGCCCCGGCCCCTCAGCTTTCCTGGAGGCCAGATCCCTGGCAGTGGATGGATGCTTCTGAAGCAGGCAGGTTTCAGTTGCCACATGGTGTCTGCCATCTGTCAGACCCTCCTGGTGCTCATCCCTCCCCTGAGGAAACATTTTCTTCACAGTTCACTGGATCCCAACAGTACAGCTTTCCCGACTCGTCAGGGTCATGCTGGCAGCAGATCCCATGATGCCATGAGTCCTGTGCTGGTCCTGCCCGCTCTGTAAACTCTGGGCACTGTATCCAGACAAGACTTGGAGGATGGCTCTTGACCTTTCCCTGAGCTGCTGCAGCTCCAGCTTTTCAGAGTCCTGAGTCTCATATATTTCTCAGCCAGTGTTCTAAGGGATCCTCATATTTGGATTGTGTTGGACAATGGTTATTCAGGGAGAACATTGCCAGTCATGGTGGCTTAGGGAGCCCTGACAAGCCTTTGGAAGCACAAGCCTGTCCTATGTGATGGTCTGGGAGAGACAAACCTTTCTGTTTTGTGCCTGTTACAGCACAGGCAGCTTTCCTCAGAACCTACCTTAGGCCTTCCTCTGCAGGCAAATGCATCTTGCTAACTCCTCATGTTACCCCCACCTCCATGTTGATTCTAGCTGGTGTTTTGGGGCTCAGGGATTCTCCGAGGACACTACCAGGATCACAGTATTGCTTCAGGCATGTGCAGGTGCACGTGAGGCCAAAGGTCAGCTTTTTGTGTCATTCCCAGGAGCTGCTCACCTAGTTTGTTGAGGCAGTAGCTGGCTTTGAGCTTAGTGATTTTCTTAGGCTCCTGGCCAGCCTACCCGGAGACTCTTCTTTCTCTATTTCCCCAGCTCTGTGCTTGCAAGCATAACACCATTTCTGCCCTTTCATGTGGGTTCATGAAGACAAAGTAGGTTTCTCTCCTTGTGTGTCAAGCACCTCAGTAAATGAACCATCTCTCTAGTCTCTGTCTTGTTGACAGAATCTTACTCTATCTCAGGCTAGCCTTACTCTCAGGGTGTTTCTGCTTTACCCTTTGGAGGGCTTGACTCTTAGGTGTCCCACAGCTAGCATCTCGGGATGTTTTATTGGTTCTTTGGTTCTGCCTGAGACTTGGCCTCAAGAACCACAAAGATAACCTTTCTGTCAGGCTGTGGAGGACGTGCTGATTAGGTGTTGCCCACCAGGGACAGCTGGCTCACAGAAGCAGCTATCCAGGGTTCTCTAGTCTGCTTTCTTGATACAGCTGTGTGTCTTGAGTTTCCAATGACTTCTTCACTGCTGAGTGCTGTCTTACAACCTGAGCTGCCTATTCACCACACTGCAAAGGCCTCCCCACATCCTGGAAATGACCAGCACTGTGCCCTGTGAATGGTTATGCCAGACTTTGAGGAGAGCCATCTGGTGTGATGAGAAGTGATTGAGCGGCTGGTGACAAATGCCACTCAGTGACGGAGATGTGGAATAATTAGTCTGGGACCAGAGAGCTATAAAGAATTTGTAGGCAATGGAATAATCACCTGGTTCATGAAAGCTAAATTGATTTGGCAGCGATTTGGGGTGGAGGCTCCAGCAGCCACCAAAGTGCTCAATGACGGAAGGGCCTGAACCATTCATAATTTATTGTGGCTTGGAGCGCCTCTGTGTGCTCTTGTAACAAGTGGATGCGATTAAACACTTTCTGTTCTTTGACAGTTTCATTCTTACATGTGATGTGCTTTGATCACTTCTCCCACTGAACCCCATTTTCTTTTCAGCCTATCTTTTCTCTCATCATGCCTTTTCATTTTCCCCCTTTCCTTCCATCGTGTCTTTTGTGTGTGTCCCACGGCATTTAATTAGGATTGTCTACTGAGTGAACATGGGTGGGGGTTATGGCACTTGAGTACTTAACCTGAGGCCACACTGCTTAAGAAACGATTCCCCTCCCCCCCAGCAAACTTTCCCTGCCCGCAGCTCCTCAGGGAGGGGTGGGGTCTCCTGAGCCCCTTTCTTATCACTGACAGGGCGCTGAACCTTTGGTGCTGTGAATTTTTGGGTTTGAGGTCAGGTTTTTGGCCAACACATATGTCTGTCTAGCTTCTTCATGGCTTCCAGGCAGTCTCTCCCTGCACCTTACGAGGAGCCCGGGAGTACAGATGTGCTACCTGTTCGCTCACCTGAATGCACAGGGCAAGTGCTTTCCCACTGCTGGGCAGTTTTTGGTTGCCGCTCTGTGCTTTAGGCCCTTGTTATGGCTCCTTTTCATTTCTGTACATCTTGTGGTCATCTTGCTAGGTTTTTGCCAAATCATGGGGGTGGTTGGCTCACCCACCTTGCAGATGTCATCCGAGGTGGCAGTGAGGCCTGAGGCTGGGCCTGTGTTGCTGAGACTGCCATTCTTTCTGCCCTTGTAGCTTCACCCGTGGATGGCAGCATGGGACATGAACCCTTACCCAGCACTGGCTGTGCTGAGGTTTCCCAGTTCAGGGCTGTAAATGTCAGGAAGCCAAACGATAGCAGGGCGTGCACTAATTGGCTCTGCGCTTGGAAGCTGCAGGTGGGCTCACTTTTAAGTAGGCGCTTTGAGCTTGCCTTCCTGCTGTCTGTTCTGAAATTCTGACGCTGGACAAATGTCAGAGGCTTTCTCTACACCATCACTTTCGTCTTTTTGAAGAGACCCCAGAGGCCATTATTGGAGACAGAAGCATCCCCTGTCTGGTTTTAAGACAGTCATAGAGAGCTCACACCACTCAGCTCTGGGCTTCTCAGGTGCATCTCTTTTCTGTCAGGCAGAGGGCCAGCAGCTGCCATCATCTGCCATCAGATATACTGGCCATTCTGAAACCTCTGTCTATAGTTAGTGCTTCATTTAGGGTGAGCTAAACAGGTTCCCAGGCTCACCTGGACAGACAAGAACTTAGAAATATTCCTGTGTATTCATGTCAGACACTGTGCCCTAGAAATACAGCCGAAGCTTCTTTTGGTAGCCTGAAGAAGAAGTTCTAACTGCCTGGTAGACTGAAATGTCACCCAGTGTCACACATGTGGGTGGACAGACATGGTGCCTTGGCTCTTGTACTGTGCTGGAACCTGCTGTGCTCACTCTCACTCTGCAGGGTTCGTTGGTAGCACTCCGGACACTCAGAGGGGTGTAGAGGTGAATTCAAATGCCCGGTGGCCTTTTCTGAGTTTTGTTAACAGTCTATCTTTTGCACAGCCTCGGTTTACTCATAGCTCCTTCCCAACATCTTGTGTTTAAAAGGCTGTTTAGGTCACTGGACGTTTTCTTTCCTCCTCCTCCCTTCCTCTCCCCGTCCCCTCTTCCCATCTTGACAGGGTCTCATGTAGCCCAGGCTGGAGTCCAAATTGCCGAGTAGCTGACAATGGTCTTGAACTTCTGATCCTGCCTGTACTGCCTGCTTAATTACTGAGTTTATAGATGTTCACAACCACATCTAATTTATGCTGATAAACGCAGAGCTTTTTGTGAATGCAAGGCAAGGAGTCTGTCAAGTGAGCCCCATCTCCAGTCTGTCACAGGTACGTTTCTGATGTCACTCAGTGATGAGTGCTGTAGGTTCCTCTGACGAGTTACAGGTCCTCTGGTGCTGTGAAGATCATCCCCATGAGATGAGCCTGCTGGTCAGGGAACCTCTCTCTGTTGTCATCATTATCTTCCTCTGCTTGTCCTGCCCTGTCTGTACGTCCTGTGGGCAGGTAGTCCTTTGTCTGTCCAGGGTCTGGGCTGCCTGTTTGGGCTGTACCACCGCTCTGATGTTTACTTTAAATCCACAGGGTCTGTGTCCCTAGTTGCTATGCAGTTCCCCTCTTCCCAGTGTACCTCTGCAGTGTCTCCCTGCCACGGCACTGATGTGTTTGACTCACACCTATGCCTGCTGGTCAGCAGACGGGTGGAGTGGGGACCACTTCAACTGAGATCGCTCTCTCCTGTTTGTTGGGAGGCATGGCTGAGGAGCTATGAGGCCCTCAATCTTCCTGCCCAGCAGAATGGGCCCCTCACTTCTGTCCCTCCTGCCTGTCTGGGCCATCTGTTTCTGGTTGGTTCCAGAGCAGTCCCTTCTATGTGCTTTCCCACTGGTTCTGCTGGCTGTCCATCCTTCCCCAGGGCCCACTGCTGTCAGACTCCAAGACTGACCCCTAGGTGTCATCTTCTGGCCCTCCTTACGTTGTTAATTTTCTAAGGCCCTGGGACTTTGGAGCCCAGTCCCCTGAGATCTAGGAGGGTGAGAGGGACTTTCTGTTCTGTGCCTGTGGTTCTGCATTCAGAGTATTTCTGAAGGGTCTCTGTCCTATGTCCTACCTTGTATACATTATCTGTCTCCTGTTGTATAGGGGATGAGCTGGACCTGAGTATGGCTTCTAGCTGCTTCAGAATAGATGGCATCGGACACGTTACTGTAAACCTCACATGTGCTCCTTGACATGCATTGATGTCCCATCTACTAGCCCTCAGCTCCAGGTTGGGGTCTTGCCTGGGCTACTTTTGCTGAGTGCTGGCTCTGCCCTTGCTGTGGCTTTGGGGGCACAGGCTTAGGGTAGGGGTGTGTACCAAATTGGATGGATAATTGGCTCCTGGTAGAAAAGGCCTTTTCCCGGAATAATCCGTCCATGGGGATGTGGGACAATGTGTGAGAGCTGTGGCCTCTGACAGTGCCTGGATTCTTCTTGGCTTGTGTTGAGCCCACATCCGGGGGTTTCAGCCTTCAGCCCGCCCCTTCCTTCAGAGCTGCATGCTGCCTGCTGCCTGAGGGCCTAATGGAAGGCCTTGTAGGAACACCAGCTTTCTGGAAGTAGCTGAAGAGCTCTTGCCAGAGAGACAAAGGTGCTGACTAATTGATGACTTTATTTATTTATTTCCAGGCCTAGATGGTAAACAGCTTTGATTCTCTGCTCAGCAGGAACAGGCGGGAGGCACTCGCCTGATTGATTTCTCACCTGCAGGCTTGCATGGGGGAGCCCATCGATCGGGCACCACCTGCCAAACCTACTTGAGAGTGGGCTTAATTGCCTCAAGACTGGCCTGCTCACACCAGGCTCTAGCAGGCTCTACTTGGAGGTGTCACCCTCCTTGCTGAGGGTCTTGCCCTCTCCAGGAGCGAGGCATCTCCCCCTCAGTATGTTGGTGGAGGCCCCACAACTCCTGGATGCTGTCTATTCAAGGGCTCTGGAGGTTCAGACTACTAGGTGTACTTCCCAGGTTGTCAGAGAAAGAAATACACTGAGGAGAGCCTTGCAGAGACAGAGAACAGCCAAGGGCTGATGGGCGGGCTGTTGCTAGTCTCTGCTCACAGTGGCCAGGTATCTGGCTTTTATGGGCTCTTGTATGTCAAGTTTTATTTTTGCCTCTGGGGTGGCTGGGCTCTGGTGCTTTCTTGTGGAGTGTTTTTAGACAAGGTGCATAGGTACCCTCCCTGTCTGTCAATTGCTCAGAATCCTTATCTTTTTTAAACGGGCAATGTGGCCTGTATTTGGGAAGGGAGCTTTGACTTTGTGGGTGTAGGGACAATGCCCCAGCCTCTTATCTTGTTATAGGGGACAGTCTAAAACATCATGTTGCAATGAGATGTGCATGTATGTATCTTTTATTTTTTGTTTGTTTAAGGATTAGCTGCTAGAGTCAGCTCTTAGCCCTAGCCTGTGTGAAGGGTTTCCTGAGCCTGCTGTCCTGTTTGTCCTCTAGGACAGTCACCTCAGGCAGTTAGTGATTCCAGACTTTGAAACTGTCTGCTTGCATATCTGTAATTTGTCTAATGCCCATCTATTGTGCCAGGGACAGTGCAGAGTCCAGGTCTGTGGTCCTTACTGTCTGGCCCAGTGGAGTCAGGCTTCCTGCTTTTAACAAATAATGTTCTTGATGGCTCCTCAGAGACCTTTCACTCAGGGCTCCAGGACCTGGAGACCCTTACTTACTTGGTATTGGGGGTCTAGGACTGGTGGCTGTTGTCCTTAGGCTTGCTTAACTCTGGGCCCTTTTGCTAGCCACAGTCTAAACTGTGCGCCTGAATCCACAGCATAATCTTTCACCTCTCCCTTCCAAGGCTTGCTTAGAGCTGGTTACCTGGAAAAGCAAGGACAGTGGTTGTACTAATGAACTGCTTGTTCAGAGCTGTGAGGCTGTACCAGCACCCAATGGGGACACTCCAGGCAGGCCAGTGTGCCTTCACTTTGTAGACTAAAGCAGGTGTGTGTGTGTGTCTGCTGTGCTTGCATCCTCACCCTCCCCTTGTCCCTGGCGACTGGGCATATCAGGCTTTGTGTCATGCTGGACACACTCTTAACCATGCTAGTGCTGACACTTAATGCAGGAACAGGGAGCTGGTCAGCTGTGGGAAACTAGCTCATGAAGAGTCTCAGACTTAGACATCAGTTTGACACAAGCTAGAGTCATTTGGGAAGAGGCCCTTCAATACAGAAAATGTTTCACCGGATTGTTTTATGCTGTGTTCTCTTGGGTGATGTTTGATGTGTGTGTAAGTTGAGGCAGAGGGAGAGGCAACTACTGTGGGCAGTGTCGCCCTGGGCTGGCAGTCTTGGGTGCTGTAGGAGAGCAGGCTGAGCAGGCCATGAGGAGCATGAGCAGCACTCCTCCATGGCCTCTGCGTTCCTGCCCTGGCTTTCCTTGGTAACGGAGTGTTGGTCACAGTGTTTCATCAGAGCACTGGAAGCCAAGCTGAGACACAGCAGGCCCGTCATGTCTTCTTGGCTGGGACTTATCTGACTTCTGTACCTGGTCTATCCTGCATGGCTCTAGCACCTGTGAATGGACTTCTCAGCAGGATGAGTCATCCCGGTACTGTATGTAGCCGTGATGACACTGAGAGGCACCTTTCTGTCATGAAACCATCCCCTCAGGCCACTGCTCTGCCTCTGTTGTCTCAGGCTGTCCTTTTCTCATGGCCTCATTGACACATCTCTTGAAACTAGGCTGCTTGTGGTTTTAGAGAAGGTTGATATTGTTGGTGTCGTCTGGACATGGATCACAGAGACAGTTCCCAGGTTGGGAAGGTCTGTTTTGGGCACTTGCTTAAGGGCTGTGCTCAGTTCATCCCATGCTCAGGCCTCCGTCCACTTGTGACATCCTTCAGCTGTGTTCCCACACTGACCCTGTCTGGGAGGTGGTTGTCTATAGTGGCGAGAAATCAGCAAGCGTGAGGAGCACTGTCTTTTCTGTGGTGTCTGTACTCAGTGAAAGTACAGTTGGGTCTGTAGGATGGAGAAATACAGGGAGTAGGGTGGGTGGGTCCAGGGCTGCACTGCACAGGGCTTCTTGGGAATGAGGAGGATGCAGATAGGGGGGAGGGGGGGAGGGTGGTCCTGTGGCTCGTAGCTAGAGAGTTTGCACGCCAACAAGGATGACTCAGGAGGTCATCGAGTTGGTGTGGCTGTGAAAAGTGGCAGGTGGAGGCTTGGCAGGGAGCCTCCCAAAAACTCCCTTCAACTTTGCAGTGTATTACTCCAAAGTCTGTCAGCTAGTCTGCCTCTGCTCATGTCCCTATGGATGCATATGCAGGTGTGTACGTGTATGGAGCCCAGAGACTGATGATGCTGGGTGTGCTCCTCAATTGTTCCTCATCCCTATTGAACCCAGAACTCACAGTTCTGCAAGGTTGACTGGGGAGTGAGCCCCAGGGGTCCTGGCATGTGTTTCCTCCTGCTGCTGAGCTGTGTTTAGGTATCTGTTATGTGTGAATTTTGTGTGGGTGCTGGGGACCCAAGCTCAAATCCACACACTTAAGAGGCAAACTCTCGACCAGTAAGTCATCTCAGTTCTTGCCTCTCAAGCATGATCTTCCTGGGGGCAGTCAAGGTTGATTGACTGCCTCTGACTTCTGTGTAGGGGATGACTATGGGCCCAAGTTGGCTGTCCATGGAAAAGCACACCCACTTCTGAAACTGTCTTTCTGTCTTGCCCTACTGAAGTAAGCAGATTCTAGGGAGGCCCTGCTCACATTGGTCAGATGGCAGTGGAAGGCCCCCCAATTTCCTCCCTGTGAGGAGAGCTGTGGGGTAGGGATCTGCTCTGTGAGATGTGAAGAAGCCACAGCCTGTGAGCTGCCACCTGTGTCCCTGAAAACTCTCAGGTTAAAGAGCCAGGGATGTAGGGTAGCGCTTATAGAGAGTAGAGAGGCCAGGAAAGAGCCTGCATAGACGTACCCCCATAGGAGCAATGAAGTATGGCTGCAGGCCCAGGGTAACCTCTGTGGATAATGTCCTCTGAACATTGCATGTCAAAAGCATGGAGCTACAGTGTTGCAGCTGGGAATGCAGGGCATTGTCTGTCAGCACAGGCTCCTGTGAGGCAACCCATATGTAGACTTTGTTTTGTGGGGTTGTAGTTCAAGTGAACACTCATCCTGTTGATGGCCATGAGCTGTTCCTTGTGTGAGCAGCCCCAGACTTTACACAGGCCTCTCAGAACATAGAGCTTTGCTATATCTGTGGCATCTGGTCTACCTGCTGCGTTGCAGGCAGTTTGCTCCCCGATCCTCAGAGCTCTCTTATTCATGAGACACAGGCTCAGGCTTCTTCTGGACCGTTTGTCATTCTGGGTGGTTTTTAAAACTTAACTAACATAAAAGGAAGCCAGAGAGGTGGCGTAGGTACTACTTCTATAGAGGACCCAAGTGAATCCCAGCACCTATATCAGGTGGCTACCTGTAATTCCAGCTCCAGGGGATTCGATACCCTCTCTGTACTCCATGGACACTTGGACGTGCATTCACGTACCCCCATACACATATACATTATTCTTAAAGATTGACAATGGGAAATCTTTGCTCTTTATCATGCATACTTGTGTGGATTTTCACTTCTTCATCATATCCAAGCCATGACAAAGCTCAGCCCTCCCTATGAGCCCCTAGCACCTTGACACCTGCCATCTTGTCATAGGGAGACTGGTTACTTCCAGTTTGTCCAAAAAGCAGCTGAAGGTTCTATATGGATGCATAGGGTGGATGGCACCACTCTTCTTGTTGCATAGTATTCCACAGTAAGGACACACCGCAGTTACTCATATTCTCTATGCAAGGACATGAGCTGTGACTATTTCGTCATAAGGATGCACCACAGCCTAATGTCTATTCTCATTGGAGCTGTTTCTGGGCCTTGGTAGAAGAAATGAAGCTGCTGCATATGTTGGTTTCTCTCTTTCTCTCTCTCTCTCTCTCTCTCTCTCTCTCTCTCTCTCTCTCTCTCTCTGTGTGTGTGTGTGTGTGTGTGTGTGTGTGTATGTTTCTGGTCATGGAGTACTTTTGGCTTCATGAGAAATGCAGAAAGTTCTACTATTGGCATCTTCACAATATGGAGTCTTAGTTCCTCTGTATGCCTCCTTGAGCCGATGCTGGTCTCATTGTCACTTTCACTTTTCCCACAGAGGTGTGGGCGACAGGTGTATTTCCAGGTGTGCAGCTCCCACCCCTCACTGTCTCTGGAATTTTCCATTTCTTTGGCAACCCTTCAGTTACAGCCTGTTTTCCATGTCCAGCTCCCTGTGAGTCAAGATCAAGCCCCAGCTGCAAGATTGAGGTTTTGTTCCCTCTCAGTACATCCCAGCAGTCCTTCAGCCGTTTATCTTTCTTCCCTCCCTCAGCTCAGAACTCTCATGACTTCAAGGGAATGGCATCTCCAGTTCATCAGGGCCACTGTTCCTGTCTGTGGTGCAGCATGATGACTAAGCAATGATTTTGAATGGGAGTGGTACCCAGAGGTGTGCTGTCCAGGGTGGAGCTGAGATCTGGCTAATGGAGGAGGGAGACAGGGTGAGGCTGTTTTGAGCTTCCCTGTTCCAGAGTCTGTCACACTGTCAGTGAGTGTGTTATGAGATACACAGCATGGCAATAGTCACGTGGTAGGATGTGCACAGTGTGATGTATTATGTATGATACAAGTGTGCACCATTGCATGACTGTGTGGCATGAAGCATGTGTATGATGCAAGATATCTTAGCTGTCTGTCCTTCCTGCTGGTGTTTGCTAGCTCCTTTCTGCTTTTTCTTTTCCTTGTGTCTGTATGTGTGTGTGTGTGTGTGTGCCTCTGTGTGTATGTGTATGTATGTATGTGTGTGCCTCTCTCTCTGTGTGTGTGTATGTGTGTGTGTATGTATGTGTGTGCCTCTCTCTCTCTCTCTCTCTCTCTCTCTCTCTCTCTCTCTCTCTCTCTCTCTCTCTCTCTCTCTGTATGTAGGCCTGTGCAGGCCAGAGATCAGATTGGGTGTTTTGTTCAACTACTCTCTACCATGTTCATCATTTAAAAGATTTATTTTATTATCTAATTAATGATAAGCATACATTTCTATGTATGTATGTATGTACAGATGAATGTGGGGCCATAGAAGCCAGCAGGACCTGTTCTATCCCTTGGAGCTGGCGTTATAGGTGGTTGTGAGCTGCCCAGTATAAATACTGGGAACTGAGTTTGGGTCTTCTGGAAGGGCAGCAAATACTCATAACCTCAAGCCTTCTCTCTAGCCCACCCACCTTATCTTCAGAGCCAGGTTCTCTCACTGAACCTGGAGCTCACTGATCCAGCTAGATTGGCTGGCCAGTAAGATCCAGACAGCCTGTCTCTGCCTCCCTAGCAATGGGATTATGGCCATGTGTCACCACACTGGCTTTATGTAGGTCCTAGGGATCTGAACTCTGACTGTACGGGCGGGCGCCCCTAACTTTCGCGCCCCTAGACACCCCAAGACCACGGCTAATGACCACTGTTAACTTTAAAGAAAAAGAGAGTTTAATGATGGGAATACTGATACACACATGTGCGGGCTCAAGGCACTGTGGAAGCCAAGAGCCCCAAATATTTTTAAGGCAGAAGCTTTATACTGCACTCTGGGTAGGGGAGGTGGGCCATGAGATAGGAAAGTTACAACAGGGCAGGGCCAAAGGTCAGCATAGGACTGAGTTTAGGACAGGCAGGCATGCTTATTTCCTGTGAAACAATAGTGAGTCTTGGGCAAGCTGGGGACCACCTGAGAATATTCATTTCCTGGAGCAATGGTCACAATGGGCACATTGTGCAAGCTTCAGAAAGTTCCTGCTTCAGTAAACAGCACATGGGTTAACATTCTCATGGTAGGGCTTTCCTGGGTGGTCCCACCCAGGTTGCTACATCAGAAATGCAGGCACAGGGAGTCAGGTGGCCAAGCAGCATATCTCAGGAATGCAGGAAGCACATCCTTTATTTCTCAGGAGGGGGTGGTGAACATGTACCTTCTTAGCAAACAAAGTTAGCGTGACAGCACAAGAGGTCAAATCTTAGGTTAGGCAAGGAAAATTTCATCTTTATATGACCTTTGTGCTTGCTGGACAAGTGTTTTACTGATTGGGCCACCTCCCCACATGCTGGCTGCTGTTTTCATGGGCTCTTTCCCCACACACAGCTCCGTGCAGGGTGGCTCTTCATGTAGAGTTTCCATCTTGCCCTTGGACATTGTGGTCTTCTCTGTCTGCCTCTGTTTAGGTGTGTACAGCAGTGGAGAGAGGTGGGGTAGGGAGTGGGTGGGAGGGAAGCAGCTCAAGAACCAACAGAGTTGACTAGTCACAAAGTGTTTATGTATTGCTCCCCCAAGAAACCATTCAAATGCACCAAGATCCCAGGGCAGGCTCTTTGCCCTTTTCTATGAAGTTCAGGAAGGCATCTCACCCTGTGCCATGGATTTCTGGGTAATAGCTGTTGTCTGGTGCTCTAGAAGTAGGATTTATTGGTGGCGGACATTCATCATGCGATGTCTTTAATAGTCTAAAGAGACAGGCCCAAGATCAGTTACACTTGGGACTTGAGTGACACACTTAGTATCTCAAATTGCTGTCTAAGTTGAGGCTGGAGAGTGATGCTTCCTCACTTTGTGCTTGTACAGCTCTAGGAACTGCCGGCCAGCTTGGCTTGGCCCCTTTGTGCTGAGTGCAGAAGGGGCCGCTTCCAGACCTCCTCTGAAGTTGAGGCTTTGTGGGAAGAGTGTCTCCATGCCCCTGCTGTGGTCTGATATTCCAGGGGTCAGGGTTCTTTCTCATGAGTAAGAAGGCCAGGCACTGGAGGGACAGGAGCAGTGTCAGTCCTTTGTCACAGCTGTGCGTCTGTGTGTCAGGACAGTGAATACTGTGGTACTGTAGTGCTTTTTGTGCAGTCAGCACCTCACAGTCCAGCACTAAATGTGACACTGGGACTCTGATGCCCTGTGTGAGGACAGTGTGGGGCTTCAGTCTCCTGCCTTTTCACTAAGCTGCAAGATCAAATGATGGAGGACTTTTTAGAAACGTGAGGTGTGTTTTTAAAAAATAATTTAAACCCTCACAGTTTCACATATACACATCGACTGTCTCCCCTTCCATTATCTTCTCTGTCCCTCTCACTTCCTGATGAACAAGTCTCTTCCTCATTTCATGTCTTTTTTTCCCCTTGACCCACCGTATTTTTTCAGGGATGCTTGGCTGTGCATGGTTGGGGCTGATAACTTGCTAGCGTCTGCTCTGAGGACTATGACTCCCACTGCCCCTGTAGGCATTAGCCGCCCTTAGCTGCTCAGGGAGGGCTGGGTCATCATGTTCAGAAGACAGGTGCCCTCTGCATCCCCTGGCTCGTAACAGTCTTTCCACTCCTTCTGCTGTGGTGTTCCCTGAGCCTTGGATGGTTGATGTTGGTGTCCTGTTTTGAGCTGAGCACTCAACAGTCACTCATTCTCAAAGCTTTGGCCAGTTACAAGTCCCTGCGCTCACTGCTGCCCACTACACAGAGGCTTCGTGGCCCAGCAGAGAGCAGCACTGACTGGCCGGGTTCTGACACACACCTGTTGCTGCTGAACCCCGATACCTGTGACCTCCTGCCAGCCCTTCCTGTGGCTGGGCCTTGCCTGTAAATGGTTTGACCTCCACTTGTGTGACTGCAGTGAACATCCTTGCCAACTGTTGGGACTTCCAGCATGTGTTCCAAAAGTCTCCACATGGATCCAGGGAATAATTAGTATCCTGTAAGATATGAATCTTAATTCCTAAATTACATATTTAGCAGATGGTCCAAAATAGCACTCGTAATGGCAACATTCAATTAGTGAGTTTAAAAAATGTATATTATTGCAACACTCTTCATGGGTTTTATTTAGAGATTTCTAAATATAGAGGATAAAAACATAGAAGTGTTGCAGACAATTTAGACCCATACCGCCGCAGTGGGCTGTGTGCTAAACTTCCCTGTTAACCAGACGTGCCTGCAGAGAGATATTTTGATTTATTTCTGAGCCTCCAAAACAAGCTCCACTAAGGAAGTCAGGGACATCCCTGATGCACATAGGCCCCACTCCTTTGTGCTTGTGAATTTTGATATCTGTAGAGTCCTTGGGACCTGAGGTGGTTGATTGACGTGGGGCCCCAAGGGCAGCATTGCTTCTTCTGTGGCTAGGTCAGTTGCATCCTGTCTCTGTTCATGCCCTTGCAGCCCTTGACTCTGGTTCTGTGTGGGCCTGAGGTGCTCCGTGGACAGCTTAGAATGGGAATTTCTGCATGGACAGGAAGTATCTGAGAGGTTGCCCACACAGCTGGAAGACCTTTTACACAGCAGGAGGAGCAGAGCTGGGGAGGGGGCTCACCTTCTAGAGTCCAGGTGATAGGGGTTCCAGAGACAGGCCTGTCCTGTCCTCTCAGGAGTCAGTCTTCCTAGCTACTATGAAGGCTGATGAGAAATGCCAGTTGAAGGCATGCCTGGGTTACAGAGTGAGATTGAGGCCAGCCCAAGTAGTTTAGTGAGCCGCTGACTCAAAGGAAAAAGTGGGAAGACTGTGGGATACTCTTCTAGCAGCTATTCCTTCCTGCTGGGTCCACCTGGGCAGGAGATGCCAGGCTGTGCGGTGAGCCTCACTAGGCTTTTGTTGTTCCTGGCCTTGAAAGTGCCAGAGAAAGCTGAGGCACAAGATGTCCTCTAGTGTATGAGTCCCTCTGCATGCAAAAGCTTCGCTATTGAGCTGAGAGGTGTAGGCTCCACCCTGCAGAGCCTAGATCCCAGTTCCCTAAAGCAGGCCCTGCTGTAAGCCAGGGTCCTGGTCCCCAGAGAAGGCCTTCTTGGTAAGCAAGTGTTTACAGCGGAGTCTCTGTTCGGACCCCCCAACCCTCTCTGTATACTTAAACAAAGAGCTTTTTAGACCTAAACACAGATGTTCATTTGAAAATGAGAAATCAAATTAAGCGGAACCAGCTTTTGAAAGTGAATGCCCCGTAGCAAGTCAAACAAAGAAAGAAAAACACTGTGTGTAAATTTCACTTAAATCACTTTTTCATCTTAAATAAAGTTTTAAAGGAACAAAGTGCCGTGTGAAAGCGCTCATCACCCTCCTGTCCTCCAATGGAACATCTGTGCTCATTCTGATGCTTGGAAAGATGAATTAAGCCAAGCCGGGGAGCGTTCCCCCCATAATTGCACCTCATCCCTTTCTCAGACACAATGCCGTGAAATGCCGATTGAGCTGCTGAAGAGGGAGGCTGAATAGCCAAGTGGGCCAACGCGAATCCCACTGAGCTGATCAGCGGATCTGCGTGGGGGCCCCGAGTTTGTTCCTTCTGACAGAGATGCCATCTCCTACATAATGAGAAGATGCAACTCACACTCTGCTCTCAGAAGCCTGCCTGGTTGGACTACCTGGTCAGCAAATTTTAGAATATGCCTTTCCTTGCACCTGGATGGGCGCATTGACCCTCCAAGTGTGTCAGGGCTCCCTGGCGTCCTTATGTCCTTGGCAGGGCTGTTACACCACCAGTGGGTCAGCAAGGGCCAGTCACGGAACCCACGGGAACATGCTTTAGATCGTCAGTAGTGGCTGAGGGTTGGTGTTCTACCTTCTTGTCCCTTGCCTCCACTCTAGCTGCTAGGGCTGTGGGCATGGCCACCATGCCCAGTTTACAGCGCTGGGGATGGAACGCCAGACCTTGTGCATGCTGGGCAAACACTGTACCAACCAGAGGTACTGTTCTAGCCAGGGCTTCCCCTGAGATGACCTCCAAAGAAAGAATAAAGAAAAGCACATCTCAGCGTTCAGGAGGCGGAGGCAGGGGCATCTCCCTAAGTTCTAGGATAGCTTGATAAATAATGAGACAGAGACACACAGCAGTTCTCAGCTGTAGAAAGAGCTTGGGGGCCAGTTCAGCGATAGAACACCTGCTTTGCGTGTGTTCTTTCTCCAGCACTGGGAAGAAAATTGTGGGGTCTGGGGACAATAGAGTACTTATTACCATAGAAGTATGAGGACCTGAGTTTAAGCTCCATAATCCATCTGGGAAAAAAAAAGACAGGCATGGTGTGAGTTCTTCATCCCAGTGATGGCATGGGTGAGACAGGAGGGTGCCTAGGGCCTGTGAACATCCGACTAGACAAATTAGCTCCAGGCTTAGTGAGAGATTCTACACCACCCCAAATAGGTTAGATAGTAATTAAGGAAGATATTTGATGTTGACCTTTGGCCCCACATGCATTCCTGCACATGCCCTTGTGCCAAACACATGTGCATAAATATACAAATATATGCACGCACACAGTCTGTGGAGAGTACTGTGAGGAAAGTGGAGAGACGGGCGGTCAGGGACACCTGGGAGGCCCGGTGACAGGACCCAGAGGAGTGGCCATTGTTGAGAGAATGGGCAGGGCTCTCAGTATTGTGGTCAAACCGTGTAAAGATTAGAGGTACGGAGTGATGTATTTACTTGGCTTACTTAGAAGAGTGGTTTGTGTTGTTTTGGGGAGCAGGAAGCTCTGTGGTGTAGCAGGCTGTTGGCAGCTCAGGATAAAGATCACAGCAGCAGTGGCCATTTTGTCCATCTGCCCTTGGACTGGTGCCTCCATTCAGGGTCTGCAGGTTCCATTCTGTCCCGTGTCTCTTTCCTCAGCCTTTCCATGTGCAGGTCAGGAACACAGGCTTCCTGCAGTGCTAAGGAGGCCGTGTGTCATCTGTAGTTTTCTGTTTCCTTCCTGCCCTGAAGAGCTTTGCTGCTCAGAAGCCTGGATGTCCCAGCCAGCTAGACACTTGCATGGTGGTCTATGCATAGGCACCCTTTCTGCTTCCTCAGCATCAGGCTGGGAGTCTGGGCCTCATAGGCACCGCCTTTATAAGCACACAGCTTTTAGCATCTGCTGCCTCTTCTCAAGGGACTGAATGTCTTCAGATTTGAATTGAGCCAGCTTCATCCATCCCCAGGGCCCTACTGAGGCCTATTGCATGAGGTCAGTCAGGACCCAGGGGATCTCCATTATGAGCTCTGCCACAGGCTGCAAGTGTAGCCGTCTCGTTACATAGGGCACGGGGCCCTGTGACTGAAGTACCTCCAGACTGGAAAGGTTAACCTCTGCTCCGTAGTAACTGTAGCATTTCACTTTTGGTTTTGGCCGAGGAGCTAATGGCTGCAAATGAGGACTTCCAGGTTCCAGGCAGGCAGGAGCCAGACTTCCTATGCAGGGATGCTGAAGGTTCTAGAGAGTTCTGGTAGGCCAGGCTGGCCAGATTGGAGCAGTAGATAGGCATCTCAAAGAGGTGCAGAGCTGCACCTCCCCTTCCTGGTGGAATTGGATCCAGAACTTCAGCCTTAGTTTAAAAAAAAAAAATCTTATTTTTTTATGAGTATGGGTATTTTGTCTGTATGTATATCTATGCACATGTGTGTCTGGAGCCCATGGAGGTCAGAAGAGGGGTCTGACCAGAACTAGCGTTATAGATGATTATGAGTGCTGGGAATTGAACCTGGGTCATTTGGAAGGGCAGCCAGCATTCCTAGGCATTCCTAACCGATGGAGCCTCCTCACACTCATTCTTAAACTGGGCTGGGGAGGACCCACCCAGCTGGGCAGATGTTCACAAGAGTGAGGTGGGAATGAAGTCTATCTAGGAGGCCCGGGGGAAGGGGGGAAGGGGGGAAGGTGGATGTGACTGCAACTCCGTCTTTTCAGTAGTCCCAGGAACAGCTCAGGGACAGATGGTGGGACAGTCTGGCTTGTCTGTATACTTCATGGAGAGAGCCTGCTTGTCTTGTCTTTCTCCCATGGTTCCTGATAGGCTAGAAGTGAGTTGTAGGACTGCCAGACCTGAAGGCCCAACGCAAAGGACATGGCTGTGTATTTGTTGGGGTGGAATTGATAGTGTATTCCTGAGGAGAATCATTTCCTTTCTCAGCTTCCTCCTTCTCTAAGCCTGTGTCCTGTGCTGCTCACTGTTAGCTACTCCCTCCCTATTATCAGAACTTCTTAGCCACCTGTAGTCATCCTTACCCTGGCATCCCCAGGGAGGCCTTGACGGTGGTTTTCAGGAGACCCAGGGCCTCTTCTAGGTTGCAAGGGTAGAACTGTCTTCTCACTCCAAGACAGTGGTTTTGGCCCTTCCCAAAGGTCCCTCCCTCCTGCAGCTGGAATGGAAGAAACAAGGCAGATGTGATGGGACTCCTGTGTCTAGGGTGACTAGGTGCAATCTTCTCATGGTTTCAGTGCCTGGATCTTAACTTACAGTGTGAACTGTGGGTTAGAAGCGTGTGCGGGTGTGTGGGGGGGTGAGAGAGAGAGATGATTTCCAGGCCTAGAGCTCAGGGGATTTGGCTGCAGCACCCTTCCACCCTTCTTTTAGGAGGTGTTAGTGGAGTCTGAGTCCAGTCCTTATAAATCAGTTACATACTTGGATTACGATTTATGAGTCAATACATTTAGCCCACAGCTGACTTCAGGGAGCTCTCTGTCCTGAGAGCCCATGGCGTGTCTCTCTTTATGGTGACTATTCTCTCTGTGTGACAATGTTTCCCTGGTCTGCAGCATGTCCTCATCATTGGAGGCTGCTACCAAGTGCGCCTCTTTACCAGGCTGGTGTGCCTCCCTGAGCCTGTGGGCTGTCTTTAGTGCCTGTGGGTGGCAGTTGACTGCTCTGCTGTCCATTCTGGTCCTCACAGTCGAGATCCTGCCAATTGCATAAGTAGCATTAGTAGCAGGTGTGGCTTGTGGTGTGGCCGGCCTACCTGGACTCCTTGACTCTGCTCCCGTCTCTGGCCCATGGTTCCATGTGGCCATGGGCTTGGCACTGTTGAATTGGCATCCTTGAATTGGTGTTTGTAGATCACACAATTATAGTTAGGGGTGTGCAGAGGTCTCTTGTTCCTCCCACCTCCCATCTCTTCCTCAGAGCCTTGGTGATATGTATGAGACTCTTGGTTGGCCAGGGGTGTGCACGGGCTTCTCTTGCAGAGGCTCAGTCCTGGCTGGTGCCACCTGTGCCACCTGGTGCTAATGTGCACTCTGTTCTGTTCTTCAGTGCTGCTAGGTTCCCTGAGTCTGTCCCAAATGCTTTCTGTCTTGGGAATCTTCATTTCTGGGAATAGTAGAGCCACCTGTGGGCCATGTCTTAGAACTTGTTAAGCCCTTTGACATGACATATTGTGTGTATGGACGGGAGTGGCAAGCTCTTGCATCATGAAATGTAGGAACACTGGTATGGTGGAAGGAAATTAGTTATAACACAATCTATAGCTTCTGTTCCATACTATGGGATGAGTATGGAATGTGTGGCTCAGTGGTAGAGCACCTGCCTAGGATCCCCCAGTGAGGAGCTGGGGTGTGGCTCAGTGGTAGAACCCCTGCCTAGAATCCCCCAGTGAGGGGCTGGGGTGTGGCTCAGTGGTGGATCCCCTGCCTAGAAACCCCCAGTGAGGGGCTGGGGTGTGGCTCAGTGGTAGAGCCCCTGCCTAGAATCCCCCAGTGAGGGGCTGGGGTGTGGCTCAGTGGTGGAGCCCCTGCCTAGAATCCCCCAGTGAGGGGCTGGGGTGTGGCTCAGTGGTAGAGCCCCTGCCTAGAATCCCCCAGTGAAGGGCTGGGGTGTGGCTCAGTGGTAGAGCCCCTGCCTAGAATCCCCCAGTGAAGGGCTGGGGTGTGGCTCAGTGGTAGAGCACCTGCCTAGAATCCCCCAGTGAGGGCCTGGGGTGTAGCTCAGAGGAAGAGTTCTTACCTATCATGAGCAGGGTCCTGGGTTCAATGCTGTGTTCCATACCATACCAAAACAAAAGCCAGAAGAGCAAAATTAGTAATTACCAAGGCTGTCCACAGTTATGTGCTGTGTTGTGTTCCGCTGTTACTGAGCCTGCCCTCTAGTAATGTGACAGCACTGGACAGGGATCCCCAGCAGCTTCACTGTGCATGGGGCCTCCCTTGATGGCAGACTCCATAGCAAAAGGCAACGTTGAAGCTGGTGTAGCTAACACTCCAGTAATTGGAAAGAGAGTTTTTTCAGGCCCTTACAACGAAGGATTATAAATCTTTCCTATTAAAGGTGAGGCAGCCACTGAGGATAGGAAGCAGTTGAAGCACATTGGCAGCCCTCCCTGCTCTGTGTTGCTGATGGGAAAAGTGGTTAGTTAATTAGGTGATTTTTCTCTCTCTCTGACACGTGCAAATGAGCCTCCGTTAATAACTGAGTTGTTACATAAATGATAAAATTTTAACAGCAATGTCAAGTTGTCAGGGGTTCCTGAGCTATAGGAAGGTGAGCCTGGGGATGTGCTTTGCTCCACCCCAGCTGGTTATTTAGTTATTTAAAATGGCAAGTGACCCTCTGGAAATTAACTGTGAGCAGCAGGGCCAGAAGCCCTTTCCCACCTGCTGGCAGAGGCAGCTCCAATCTTTTTTTTTTTTTTTTTTTCCTCCAAAGTCCTTCTGGTTCCAGGCAGGAATCCAGCACCCAGAACCCTAAACAGCATCTTTGTTGCTCTGACTCTGGAGGAGCTGATCAAAGGTCTTATTTCAGAGTTCTGAGACAGAGGGACTGGTAGGGAGAGTGTGGGGAAAGAGCAAGCAATAGCAGCCACTCTGTGTTCCTTCCTGGGGACCAGGCTTTCTGTGAATTCCCAGAGCAGAAGGATAAGACCCAGGTGACTGGAGCCTGCTGTGACACCAGAAAACAAAGCCAGCTCAGAACTTCCAGAAATGGAAGAGGCCTCAGGTGCCTCAGATGTGCTGATTCCCACAGAACTAGACCTGCCCCATTTAACCTCAGAATTGTTGGGTTTGGTGGACGGTCTTTCATGTGGCTCCGGCTTTCGTTTGTAATGCTTTTATTTTTATTGTTTTGAGACAGGATCTCATGTAGCCAAGGCGGCCCTGAACTTCTGATTCTCCTGGCTCCACCCCTGAAGTGCTGAAATTTAAGGTATATACTACTATGTCTTGTTTATGTGGTACTTTGTACATACTAGGCAGGCATTCAACCCGCTGAGCTACGAGCCCTAGCCCAATGTGAGATGCTCTTAATGTCCGTGGGAAGCTGCAGTCTAAAAGGCAGTGTCCTCCTCTTCTTGGATGCCACACATGTCCAACAAGCTAGTCAGAGAGGACCTGTTGGCTGTGCCTAGAAACGGGCTTCTTGCTCCTGGCTGTCCTGACTTTGAAGGCCGTAGGGCCACTTGCTCTAGCTCAGTTGGCCAGTTTACATCACCTCTGTAGCAAGAGGTGGGCACTGCCAGTCAGAGTGTCCAAAAGGCCAGTATGGAGCTCCTTGTCCATACATCAGTAGGCTTTATGGAGCTGAGAGTGAAGGCTAAGATATGACCTCTCTTGGCAGGGAGCTTACAGCCAGCTGCCAGATGAGATGTGTGAACAGTTGGAGAACGTGTAAGACTGATCAGCCCCAGGTGACATCAGGGAACATGGGAACATGGCTCTCTCCGTGTTTTTTTTTTTTGGAATAGCCCCCACCTCCCAAGGCAAGAGTTCTCTCTGTAGTCATTGCTTTCTTAAACTCACTATTTGGAGCAGGCTGCCTGGGTCTTAGAGAGAAATGCCTGCCTCTGCCTCCAAGTGTGCTAACACCCAGTCTTAACCTGTGCCTGATGCATAGAGTGGTGACTCCTTAGAAATGACCCTCTGGGCCCAAGGCTCTGCTGCTCTCCTGAAGCTAGGCTGGTGGGTTTTGGAGGCAGATTTTTTTTTTTTTTTTTTTTTTTTTTAGTATAGTAGAGACTGGTGTCTGTCTCCTAGAAATCTAAAATGAAATTTCATTTCTTTTTAAGTAAAAATAAGGGGGGGGGGGGAAGGCTGGAACATTTGCAGCTGGCTGATAGCAGAGATTTTGAATGTTACTTATATTTTGCACAAAGGGAGGCAGGAGAGAGGACTCAGTTAAGGCTGAATATTAACAATGTGGAGGTGGTGGGAAGTGGTGCAGGGGTGGGGGGTGTCCTTCCAGAACGAGGCAGGAGATGTCCAGAGTCATGCACTGCAGCCAGGTGCAGAGAATGAAGTCTGGAAGGTGCTTGGCCTCCAGAGCTGCAGGTCCCTTGAGTGGTGCCCTTGCCCTGTGATGCTCCTTTGTAGGACTGGACTTGGCGTCTCCACCACTCTTAGAAAGGCTGAGCTTGGTGGCCCTGGGCCTGTGCAGTTTCCTCTTTTATGTTATGTGCTCTCAGTGTCGTGTTAGAAGGATGCCCTGTTCCCCACGTATCCTGTGGCCTTCCTGCTTGGATTCCACATTCAGATCTTGGCTTTAGCCAGCGCCAGCTTGGCTTTCAGCAGACCCATGGGTGGGGTAATGGGTGTGCAGTGGGCATCTCTGGTCTCTGCCAGCCCCAGCCTTCATGCCCGCTGAGTCCCCGTTGGTGAGGTGTCTACTGGCCCATCTACTTTCCCATAGCAGAAACAGCTTCCCAAGAATTGGTTGTGTCACTTGTGGACAGACCTGTGCTGACATAGTCCACAGTGACATTTTTCTGTCCAGAGCACCCTGGTGACCCCTGGAGTTGGGGTGTTTTCTGGGCTTCCATGCTCAGTATCTGACCTGTGCCTCAGATCTGTGGCAGCCTTTCCTGGTCCCTCACCTTCAATCTCCCTCAGCACCCTCAGCGGTGGCGGCATCCTTGGCTGTCCTTGCCCTTCCCCAGGTTTCCTGGGGCTGCCTCCCCCACTTCCTGCAGCTGTGTCCCCCCACCTGGGGGTGGGGGAAGAGGAAGGAAAGGATGTCAGCAATGCATTTGAATAACCTGCTTTGGGTCTGACTACAAAAAGAATCCAGTTTCCTTTAGAACATTTGACAATGTAGGAGGGGAAACAAACAGAAAAGATGAAAGAAGGTTTCCCATAATCCCTCTGCCGAGGGAAAGCCAGAGTGTGTGTGTGTGTGTGTCCGTGTGTGTGTCCTGTGGTAATTTTTAGTACAAACAATACCATGTACACTACTGGGGACCTACCTATTTTGCTTAAACTTTTTTTGTTACTTCTCAAATTAAATGTTATTTCACAAACAACTTTTTGGGCCCAAATAACATGTTTAGCCACAGCCCTAGGACCCACCTTCCTCCAACTTCTGACTATAAATTGTTCTCATTAAAAGTACTTTATTTAGCCATCCTCTTATTGTTAGGTATTTAATCATCTTTAGTTTCTCACCTCTGTTATAAATAATACCCTTATTAATACGTGCCTCCAAATCCTTGCCTAATTGCTGATTATTTCTTCAAGAAAAACTCTTTAAGTCAGAATCGTGCCTTAAAAAGTCTTTAAATTTTTAAAAGCAAACCATTTGGGAGTGCTTTGCCCCGGCTAGGTGGTTTTTCCTATGTTATCTTCATTATAAGAAGGCCCTTTGCGCACCCAGCAGAAAATGTAGGAGTGAATCTGGGTGGTATTGCGTGAGACCACAGGCTTTCAGTTCCTGCAGCAGAACAAATCAGTGTAAGAGAAAAATTGGTAAATTGATTCTCTTAGGGGTGGGCTGTAGCTCGGTTAGGAGAGTGGTCGTCTTACAAGCCATGGGTTCCATCCCAGCATCGCGTGTACCAAGTATGGTGACTCACGCCTGTAACCCCAACACAAGACACGGTGAGGCAGAAGGATCAGAAGTTCTAGGCCCTTCTCAGTTACATAATAAGTTGAGATCAGTATGGGCTACATGATACTCTGTCTCAAAAATAAATAATTGAAGACAGAGTCAACACAAAGCAAATCAGCTTTGCCCCATTAACTACAGCCCCGAGAGGTTGGTAAAGTCTAAACTTCTTGGCAGAGACAAGCCTTTTTGATGTAGAGTCCTAGGTCGTACATGTGACCCTCTTCTCCAGAGGGAACTTTTTAGTCTCTCCCTACTGCGGGACCTGCTGATTATTCTGCAGAGGACAAGCAAGGAAGAAGAATGTTTGGTGAGGCAGGCTGCATCTCCCTCTGCTTACTCTGTCACCACCTGAGTCACCTCCCCAACTGACACCTCCAGTCTTGTCATGAGAGGAGCAGTAGGCACTGTCCAGAATAAACAAACTAAAGACAGCAAGAACAAAAGCTCAAGCAGACCACAAACAAACACCATGCCTCAGACTCAAACCCAAATCCAAATAAAACACAGACATGCTGGGACAGTGTCCAGGGCCAGCGAAGCCTAGAGAGTCTGTCTGCTGTTGCTATGACGTGTATCCAGTGGTTAGAAATTATCTCAGCAAAGCTGAGTCAGAGGTCCACAGGACTTGCATATTTGAGTGCTAGGTCAGAGCTGTGGCTTGGATGTACTGAGTGAGGGCAGTTGAGAAACCTCAGTGACAGCAGTGCTCAGGCGGAGGCAGGGTGTGAGAGGCGATGTGGGGGTGCAAAGGCCTGGGCAAGCTCTGGATCCCCAATACCATTGGAAGGCCTTTCCCTCCACCACAGCCTGTCTCAGCCAGCAGAGCATGGAGGTTTGGGTCCCTCCGTGTCCCCTACCTCCATTCTCCTATGTGTGGAGTCAAAGGAGAGACTCCACACATTAAAGACATTGATGATTGCAGCCAGATTCTTCCCTCTCCCTTCACCCCTCCCTCCAAATCTCCATACCCCACCCCTACTTTCCACTCCAGAGTCTTATGGCCCAGGCTGGCCTTGGACTCAATATATAGTCAGATATGACTTTGAACTTGTGGTCTCCCTGCCTGTGCTCCCCGAGGGCTGGAATTCTAGGTGTGCACCCCCATAGATGGTTTATACAGAGCTGGGCATCAAGCCCAGCGCATGATGTATGCTAGGCAGCACTCTATCAATGGCGCCACATCCCCGTCCCCTTTGAGCTGCTTTCTTACCTAGTCATGCTCTCCAGGTCTTGGATTTTATTTCAGGCCCTGCTCTTGGCTGGCAGGCAACATTCCCTGTCCATAAAGAGAAGCTGGCTGTTCCTGCTCAGATCCACATGGCTAGCAGCTTCCCGAGAACTTGGAAACCCAGCTGATTTTGATTTATTTGTAGTGAAACTCTCTTAATATGTTGTTCTGTGGGTCTTGACAAATACCCCAAATGTTCATGCTGAGTGTCTGCCATCAAGGACAATGGTTACCACCCTCAGGCTATTCCCACCTCCATCCTCATCTGCCTAGTGCCAAGGCCTCTCAGGGCAGAGTTAAGTAAAGCTTGAAGTCTTCTGACTGTGCAGCCACTTCCTCTTAGCTCTCAGAGCCGAGGGATTTGTTTTCTTCTTCTCACCAATTTTCAGGGTCTGTAGTCTTCCCGTCCAGTCCAGACATTTAGAACAAGCAGATAAGAGCAATTACGGGCCATCCAATCCATCACCCTGCAGCAGGATTTACAAGGGTGTCATGTAGCAGTTAAGGGGTTGGCAGCCACGTGATGGGTCTCAGGCCATGTATGTCCAGGCTTTGTCCTGCAGTTTGTCAGCAGTCACTGGCAGCTCTTCTCCTTAATTAGTACATTTTAAAGACTTTGTTAGTTCCTCGGCTATGGCAGGAGCCAGGCTGTGCCAATATTCTACCGATTCTTTGCCCTGATGTTAACTGAAGACAGCTGGGGAGGGAGCTGCAAACATTAGCAATGTTTCTATTGGTTGTCCTGTTCTCTGGGCACCTCTGTACCCTGTGGGCCCGTGGGAAGGAAGCGGTGTATTGTGACAAGTGCTAGTGTCATGCCCCAGTAGGGTTGGCACCCATGAGAAACCAGAGATGTGTATTCCTCACTGGGACCAACCAGAAGCCTTGGCACAATTAGCATTGAGAATGTTCTTTCTGTGGTCTCTCATAATAACATGCCCTTTCTCTCTGAAGTTTGTTAGATGGGACTCTCTTAAATGAGAATGGGTATCAGTAGGACTTTTTAAAAAAGTTATGATCTAGTCCCTGGGGCTGGGAAGATAGCATAGTCAGTAAAGTGCTTAAGTTTGAGTGCAGTGGTATGCACTTATGATCCCAGGATGGTGAGTTGGGAGGCAGACCCCTAGATCGTTATGGTGGTCAGCCAGTCTAACCTAACTGGCAAGTTCCAGGACAGTGAGAGTCTCTATCTAAAAAAAAAAAAATAAGTGGGCCAGCCCCTCAAGAATGTCACCTGATATTGATTGCTGGAGTCCACACACATATTTTTTTATTCACTTTCATATGCGCGCGCGCGCTGCGCGCGCACACACACACACACACACACACACACACACACACACAGAGCCCAGTACCTTATTGAAGTCCATGGAGTAGAATGCAGACTATTTCTTGGAGGACTTGTTGGCATTCTCCATAGGGTCAGTATTCCAAGTCACATGCAGAACATGGCCATGCCCCCAAAATGGGCTGCCTGTCCCCCAGGTGGAGGTGACTGTTGCTGTGTCTTCTCTACGCTGGTGTGGAGCCTGTTTTGAATTTCATACATCTTCATGTGTCACACCAGAAAGGAGCAATGGATCCTGAAAGGGCCCCACAGCATGACTGACCCCCAACATTCCTGGCTGACATTGCTTCTCTGCATTGAGGTGGGGTTGGCACATTGTCCCTCTGTGTTGAGCAGCATTCCTCAACACTGTTGGCCAGAGGCTTTACATCTTTTTCCTGCTCTTAGATGTCTTGGCCACTGCTCGGCCTTGGCCTTTATGGGTTACAGTGTAGGTATATTTGAGGACCCATACACCCGCGTCCTGGCTTGCTCCTGAGGTTGCCTGGGGTTAACTCAGGAGAATTGGTGATGTGTCCATGTGGACCATTGGACTTCCAACGGCCATAGGTAGGTATGGGCAGTGGGTGGGAGAGGCCTGGTGCAGTTGGATGGTTCTGATATCAGCCGTGTCGCTGCTGCTCAGCTGTCCTGTGCACTCACAGTCACTTTGTCTCACTTCTGTTTATAATCTTTGGCTAGTTTTCTGTGCCCCAAATTTAATATTTTGTGTCAGAGTATGATCTATCTCCCCTATGAGACTAGGTCTTACTGTGTAGACCAGGCTGGTCTCAAACCAGCAGCCCTCCTGACTCAGCCTCCTGAGTGCTGGGCTGACAGCCTGCACCCCCACACCCGGCTGCCTTCTCACTTGACATTTCCCTCTGTGTGAGTAGGAGTACATGTTTATCTTCCAGGCAGCCACATGCTGCTTATGATTTGGTTTCATGCGGTACAGAAAGGCCGTCTCTTCCCCAGATCATTAAGGCTTTCTTCTGCATTTTCTTTCCCCTTTCATGGTTTTGACTTTCATGTCTGAGATCGTCCGCCGTCCTTTGCTGCAAGGCCTGTGTTGCAGTCTCTGTCTGCATTCGTCCAGGCAGCTCACATGCCACAGAACCTGTTTGTTACCATCCCGCAGGGTGGAAGGGCAGGACCAAGGCTGTGGCAAGCTCTCGCTCACCTTCTGCAGCTGTCTTCCCATGGGCAGGTGGAGGCAGCTCTCTCTTGCACCAGAGCTGACTTGGGGGACTGGTGGCAGATATGTTGGGGTGGTCCATTTGCTTCTCTGTGGACTCAGTGATGTTTTCTGTATTGAGTTACATTAGTCACTTTCCTCACTGATACAATAAAACTCCCAGAGAAAAGCAGCTTATAGTTGTTGGGTTTAGTTAGCATCACCGTTTGAGAGGGTGTGGTTCATCATGGCTTCTCACAGCTGAGGCAGCAGGATTGTGATACCTGCTTTCGTACATCTCAGTGGGTCAGGAAAACTGTTCAGGCCTGGCTGCAATGTATAAAAGGCCCAGCCTCACAAAATGATACCACCCACCATCTGGGAACCAGTGCGCAGACATGCAAGCCTGTTGGGGCATTTCACATGTAACACGTACCCAGGACTGCCCCCCTCTTGGGACCCCTCCTCCTGTCAGCCCTTCCTCTTTGGGGTAGACCATACCACTTGATTTGGGCAGAATCAAGGGAGATGGTATATGGCAGGAAATGAAGATGGTGAGATGGCCTTCATCTTCAGAAGTGTTGATGATGGCATCTTTGTTCTCTGAGGTCCAGAAGGACCTAGGAGAGCCACGTTCTCCATATTAAAACATCATTTATTTATGTGGACACGTCTAGTCCTAAATGTATGTATGTGCACTACGTATTTTCAGAAGCCCACAGAGGTAAGAAGAGGCCTTGAATCCCCTGGATTTGGAGTCCAGATGGTTGTGAGCCACCGTGTGGTGCTGGGAACTGGACTCGGGTCCTCTCTGCAAGAGCAGCCAGTGCCTCAGAGCCAGCTCCAGCCTACATCTTCAGTTTTGAATAAGAGGTTTTATTAAACATGTAGCAAGCAGAAGTTTCAGTTGAGCAGCTTTCTTTCTATGGATGAGTTTCTGGCTTCTTGCTGTTACCACAGGCATTTTTATGCTGTGGGATACATAATACAGCAATGTCTGGCAGAAGTGGTTCACTTCCTGGTTGTTCTCAGGAATGGGATGGATGTTTTTTCTCTTGGGTTGTTGCTATTCTCTGTCTCCCCATTTCAAAGCCAGGAAAGACTGGCCCTGGGTCTAGGGGTCTTAGAGGACATTTGAGACAGTCGTGTTTGGGTCTGAAATGGGGGAGGCGATTCCACTCCCAGAGTGGGCCTCTCAGTGAGCTCGGACAGCACAGAGTAGTTTACAGTGCACTGTACACTACACCTTCCCTCTGCCCTGTATTAGCAATGATCTCCAGCCTGCAAGGGCAGTCCTAGGCCTCCAGAGCTCTAGATGCCAGGACGTGAAGTTTGAGGAGCAGATATTCAAAGGTCTGAGGTCAATTCTGAGTGTCTTCTAAGAAAATTATTAAACTCTCTGTGCATTGCTGATTGAGTGGCACTGCCAGGAGCGGCGGAGGCACACAATGGCTCAGGAAATGTGTTTTCTGGCTCTTGCTCTCTGAGCTGCATTTCCTGCCTCTAATCTATGCTCAGCAGATGGGCCTGTGAGAGATCCGCTCAGCAGCAGCCACCCAGCTCCACTCTGCTCTATCCAGGCTGGTGTGTGTGAAGGAGGGTGCAAGAGCACACCACCCAAGCCCTACTCAGCAGCTGCCCCCCCCCCCCAGCTCCTCACCCTGCAGAACTCCACTAGTGTTCGAAGGTCATAGGCCTCTTTGTCACTGAAGACATACTTTGCAGAGCTGTGATTATCTGCAGGTCGCTCAGGCCTGTATCTTGCAACTGCCCTCTTGTGTCTTCCATAGACCTTGAGAACATGAGCCTTCCAATATGCTGAATGCTCACAATCACCCCTGCTCTGTTACCATAGAATCACCATTTTGGGGGCACAGATAGCCTGATGCGCATTTATTTTGAGGAATGGGGTTGCTTCAGGAGTTTAGTGTCTCTCCTTCAATGTAGGTCCATGTGGAGATGGCCTACCTCCAGACTAACTTTCAGGCCGCCCCTGACCCCAGATGACTGTTCTGCTCCTTGCCAGGGAGAAGGGGCTGGCCAGGACTGTTGACTTCTCTGCCTCAGGTTAGGGCTCTTGGCTACACAGCCTCTTCTGGAGCCTTGTGCATGATTGCTCTGCTGTGAACCTTAATTAAGCTGGGGCCATCTGGGCCAGATTCCTCCTTCCACTGGGGATGTCCACTGCTGGCAGTGATCTGGCGCTTGCTTTCTTAACGACCTCTTGGTGACAGGCAAGGAACCTGCCCCCTTTTCCTGGGGCTTTCTGCTTTACACATTCAATCCTCACTCTTGGCTCTGGGTCACAGTCTTCACTGTCACCAAGGGCACTAGCACCAAACTGTAATAGGCAGATTTTCTGGAAACACTGGAAAACTGACCCATGGAATTGGCGGGAGGCTGGAACAGAGCCCCCAAAGGTGCTGGGAACACCTTGGCTTCTATTCAGTGGACTTGACTGGGAAGATGAAGTAGTAGATCCCTTCTTTATGTGTGACCTGCCAGCTACCACCCAGTGATGTGGGCCACGTTCCAGCAGGAACACTCGGTGTGCAGGGTTTCCCTCATCCACGCTGTCCTCTTTAGTTCTTTAGTCTTCACTCCAGGGCCCATGTGCATTCGGAGGTTCCTGCTCCCTGTCACTCTGTGCTGACCATCTCCCATGTGCATTCGGAGGTTCCTGCTCCCTGTCACTCTGTGCTGACCATCTCCCAGCCCAGCCTCCTTAGACCTGTTCTTCTAACCCACCTGTCGTGATCCTTCCCTTCCGAGCCCAGGGTCACTCATCGTGTTGGCAAAGCCTACATCCCCTCTCACACTGTGTACGTAGAAGAGTACCCCGCCAGGCCCGACAAGCCCTAACCCTGCCTTTTAAAGGTCACCTCTGTCTCAGTCAGCTCTGAAAGTTCAAGAGGAAATAAACTGCTTAGAGCTGGCATTTCTCAAGCCAAGTGTCAAGTCTCCAAGCCCGAGCCTAGGGGGAGAGGAAAGAGATTAATAAAAGAGTGGCCATGTTGACATAGCAATCGGTCAGCAAGTGCCTCCCCATCCCCAGTCCTCAACAGAGTGGTGGACAGAAAGGACACTGGGGAGTCGCAAGCTCATTTTCTCCTCTTGGCTTCACTTCTCAGTCTGGGGAACACTTTGGAGATGTCTCTTTATTAATCAAGTGACAGCTTTTAAGCCTGACATCCTATGCATGCTTAGATGGCTCTGCCCCTCCATGGTCCCTGTGCCAAGACAGATGATTGACAGGGGCAGATGATGCTTCCTGCCCAGGGGAGACAACAGAGGCCCAGGGAAGTTGCCTCACCCAACCAGTTATTGACTTTGGGCTTTGGGCCGAAGACAAGGAAATCAATGGGAGAATAAACACTAGAATGGGTTTTATTAATCAGGCACCACCGAGGCAGCTGCAGGGATTATAATGGAGCCCAGGTGTCGATTGATGGTGCGTCTGGTGTGGGCGCTCAGGCCATGCTGGCCAGCGGGCCGCTATCGACCGTGCTACACCAGGAACCTCAGCATCAGAACTGCTAATTGGGCTGCCTGGTGATTCCAGAGAGAGAGAGATGTCGCTGAGATGATTCTGTCTCATCTTCTAAATGCTTGTCCGATCTGATTCACAATCTCAGTTAAGCCCACATCTGGCTCTTCCTCTGAGGGATTCTCTCTCCCTGGCCTGGCCATGCGTTGTGACCTGTTCCCCTTTCCTTATCCTTAGATACAGGAATGGACTTGGAGGTGTATGTTGTAAGAGGTTTCTGGCCCAGACTTTCAGACCTAACCTCAAGGTCTAGGCCCACAGACCCACAGACCTGCAGTCCCACAGAGACACACAGATGCTTTCAATAGTTTTAGGCTGATTGACCTAAAACCCAGGCATATAACTTGCTAGCTCTCTACCCTTCATCTAACCCATGTCTCTTGTTCAGCCATGCGGCTCGGTAGCTTTTCTTAGAGCAGCATAGTTGTCCTCTGCTTCTTCCGGCTTCTCTCTGGCATTCTGCTCTGTGCTTCCTGTTCTCAGAGTTTTCTTTGTCTGGTAGCTCCACCCACACTTCCTGCCTGCCTTTGGCCAATCAGCGCTTTTTATTAATCCAGTGGGTGGGACAATTATTTACAATGATGCAACACAATCCCCCTATATATCCCCTTTTCTCTTTTTAAAACAAAAAGAACTCCAAATCTAATATTTTCCCCCCTTATCTATAACATCTTATAAACAACACTGTAAATAAACACAAACATCCATAATCCATGTTTTGGGAATGTGGGCATCGTTCTCTAGGCTACTTCCTGCTGAATGGGGGTGCTGACAATCTCAAGGGAATCCAAAGAAAAATGTAGGATTATGGACACGTCTTTAGTGGAGTAGTCTGTAAGGCTGGGTCATCTCAGCCAGTCTCCTTGAAATTGTTCTGGATACAGAGCTCAGGAAACTTCAACAGAGGTGCTCTGAAATGCTGAATCATCTGGTCCATCCATTTCCATTGGAGATTTTTCAGGGGGTCTTCCTCTATCAAACTTTATGTTCTTTATCCAGGAATAAATCCACAGCCTCTCATTTCTGTGAAAATAAAATGAAAACCTCTTCTCCAAAGTAGCATATCTTTGGATTTCAATTTTAAAGTAAACTCATTTACAAAATATATAGGTTGAATTAATCCAACAACATTTATAATCAACTGTCTTGCAGCAGCTTTTACTAAGTCATTTTCAGTCAAGAAGCTTAAAGATAAGACAATAATATACAGTATCCAGACATTCTTTGTTTTTTCCATCTTTACATGGCTTATTATTCATTCATTCATTCATTCATTCATTCATTCATTTTACTCTATTTCTTTTTTAAGGGCTTTCTCTACCTTTTCTTTTTTTCTCTAAGCCTATGTATCTATATTTTCAACACACTCTAAACCACTTATACTTTTTAAAAAAACTGTCTTTACTGTATATTTATTTCTTAACTTTTTCTGTCTCTGACCACACCTTTGCTTGGCTAGGGTGATTGACTCCACCCAGATTTTTCTATTTCTTTCTGTTTCTGAGCACACCTTTAATCTGCCAAGGTTCAAGGTTGGTAGGATGTGTGGATGGCTCCACCCAGCTCCTAGTCTAATTTCATAGAATTTATCCTTTTAGTCCAGGTACTCTGGGAATTTTAGGGTCCTTATAATTACCAAGTAAAGCTTTGCCATCTGCTGCTTATTAATTCCATTTAAGTGTTAGGCAGCAGGGCCTCTTAAAAACTCACAAGTGTTTTGCCCCTAAGGCTGAATCAGGAAGCTTCTCTTAAAGAAGCCAAGCCTCAGTTTGCCTCCAGCAAACAGAACTGATCCAAGAAAACATCGACACTAAGAAGCCATCTTTGATTCTGTTCCCTTTTTGTCCTTATGAACAGAATAACTGCATCATTTACAGTATCTTGCTTACATCTAGGCTCCTGTGAGACTTCAGGAACAAGCCATTTTACACCTTAAGCTGCACTCCAAAAGCCCACCATTTGTAGCTCAAGCCCATGTGCCTCACCAGGGCATCTCTGTACCATGGCTCATGTGAGAGACACAATTCAGAGGCTGCTTTGGGCTCTAGACCATTTTTTTAAGCTTTCTGTGGCTTTATGTGGGTATATATCTTGTATATGCCCCACATTGGGCTGCCATTTGTAGTATGAGGTTTCTGGCCCAGACTTTCCCGCCTAGCCTCAAGGTTTAGGCCTGCAGACCCACAGTCCCGCAGTCCCACAGAGACACATAGATGCTTATAATAGTTTTAGGCTGATCAGCATAAGGCCCAGTCATATAACTTGCTAGCTCTCTACCCTTCATCTAACCCATGACTCTTGTTCAGCCATGCGGCTCGGTACCTTTTCTTAGAGCAGCATGGTTGTCCTCTGCTTCCTCTGGCTTCTCTGTGGCATTCTCTTCTGTGCTTCCTGTTCTCAGAGTTTTCTTAGTCTGGTATCTCCGCCCACACTTTCTGCCTGCCTTTGGCCAATCAGTGCTTTTTATTAAACCAGTGGGTGGGACAATTATTTACAATGTAACAACATAATCTCCCACATATTATTTACAGTGAAGCAACACAATCCCCCTATAGGTGTAGGCTCACTTCTGTACTTTGAATGACCTCCAGGGTGGTTGCTAAAGTCACCATGTTGACAGGCACTCCAGTCAAGCTAGGTGTTCTCACCTTCTGTGTTACATGTAAACACACTCTCGTGAACAGTAGACACACAGTCTTTGATATTTTCACATTGGCTGATGGGCCATATTCTCCTCTTTATATCTACACTTAACAGTTATCCGCCAGTATAGTACAATAACTGAGGCAGGTAACTATACTATAAAGAAAAAGGTTATTTGGCTTAGCTGGAGGTTGCAGTGCACAATTGGGCAGCTCCATGGCTTTGAGTCTTTGGTGACGACATATATTATTGGGTGAAACAAGACCATTTATTTCCAAAGCCAGGAAAAGAGAGAGAGAGAATAAAAGTCCAGTTCCATGCGAGGGTGTGCTCCTTAGAGACTCCTACCAGGCCCCCTCCTAAATGTCTCTCTACACCACCCTGGCTGCTACCCATGCATCCTTGCCTGATACACGTGATTTCTAGACCATGGCAGGATTCAGTGCTTCATTAACGCCCCCCCCCCCCCCAATGCATGTCCTATGTTGTTGGAATCTGGGGCCATTGTGTATGTCAGTTATCAGGTTTCCACTGGTATAGTAGGAGGTTTCTGGCCTGAACTTTCAGGCCTAGCCTCACGGTTTGGACCCACAGACCTGCAGTCCCACGGAGACACACAGATGCTTACATTAATTTTAGGCTGATCATCCTAAGATCTAGGCATATAACTTGCTAACTCTTTACCCTTAATCTAACCCACGACTCTTATCCTGTTCAGCCATGGGGCTTGGTACCTTTTCTCAGAACAGCATAGTTGTCCTCTGCTTCTTCTGGCTTGTCTAGCAACTCTGGAGTCTCTGTGGGATTTCTGCTCTGTTCTTCCTGTTCCCAGAGTTTTCTTAGTCTGGTAGCCCCACCCACACTTCCTGTCTGCCTTTGGCCAATCAGCGCTTTTTATTAAACTCATAGGTGGGACAGTTATTTACAATGTAACATCATAAATCCACTACATATTGGCCCTTGGTTAAGTGGTAACTGGGGGCAATGCACCAGGCCAATAGGGAAGGAATGAGGGTGAGGGGTCTCAGTGGTGCTGGATGTGGGCAGTGTAGCTGGCCTGGTAGGAGAGGCTGCTTGGCTTATGTGGGAGTTTAGGAGTTGCCTCAGTTCCATGCAGGCCCATCTGTTCCTCTGATCTTCCTTCAGCTTGTACAAGTTCCCCAGTACCCTACCCCAAGACTTGGCACAGATGGTGGTGCAGGTAGAGTGAGCTGGTAATGGGAGATGAGTGCGTTTAGAGAGAACTTGGTGGACTTCATCAGAGCTGGGGATCTGGATGAAGAAGGAACAAGGAGCCCAGTGAACAGATCCTGCCTGCCTTATAGTGGCAGGTGCCCTCGACTCTCAGGAGCCACAGGGCCTGCCTGCTACAGACCCTCTCTTTCCTGCTGCTGATCTGTTCCTCATGGTGTCTCCATTGTGCCCTCTCTCCCTCCCTCTTCCCAGACTGGTGTTTCTCCCACCTCTCTGCATCTAATTTTGCAGAGTTTGGGTTCAGAAAAGGACATAGAGTCCGTATTTCAGAAAACTAGAATGTTGGAGAGAGCAGGAGACAGCCAAGCACTTAGCCACCTGAAGTATAGCTCATGGTCCAGCCACATCTCCTGGGAGTGATGTTCCCCTGGGAGCTCTATGACCCAGTGAGCATCTGTGTCTGTTGATGAACAGGGTGAGGACACTGCTTTCCTTAGAAGGGTGCCTGAGGTGCTGTTGGAAGAAGTGAGTCCCTGTCCCCCCAGGCCTTCATGGAGGCGAGGGGCGGTCCTCACCTCCATTCCTGTTTCCCAGGGTGCTCGCAGGGGCCCCTGAGCCCTGTTTGCAGGCAGAGGTGAACTTCCTGGAGGGCCATTGCGGTTCCTTCCTTCCTTCCTTCCTTCCTTCCTTCCTTCCTTCCTTCCTTCCTTCCTTCCTTCCTTCCTTCCTTCCTTCCTTCCTCCCTCCCTCCCTCCCTCCCTCCCTCTCTCCCTCCCTCCCTCCCTCCCTCCCTCCCTCCCTATCTGGCTTTGTTCCTTCCTTCCTGGTTTTTACGAGACCGGGTTTCTTTGTTTATCTGTGTGGCTCTAGCTGTCCTAAAACTTACTTTGTGGACAGAGCTGACTGTGAACCCACAGAGATCTGTCTCTCTGCTTCTGCCTCATGAGTGCTGGGATTAAAGATGCGTGCCACCAACCCCTGGCTCTTTTTTTTTTTTTTTTTTTTGATTTGTTTTTTAAATTTTAGGTGTTTGTATGTATGCTTGAGTACATGTATATATCTGAGCACTTCATCTATGTAAGAGCCCAGAAGTGGTCATGGGATCCCCAGAATTGGGACTTAAATAGTTTGTGAGCAGAACTATCTGTTGCTGGGAACTCAACCAGGTTACTGTGAAAGAGAAGATAAGTCTTTTTAACCACTGAGTATCTTTCCAGCCCTAGTTGGTTTTCTTATAAGGAGGTAAGTTCTAGGTGTGAAGAAAATTAAGGGTGATCTTTTATGTTTCTCTTTCTGTCCTCCTGCCCACCTGCTCGTCTGTCCATCCATCCACCCATCCATCCATCCGTCCATTCGTCCACCCACCCACCCACCCATCCGCCTGCCTGCCCGCCCGCCCGTTCGTCCGTCCGTCCGTCCATCCATCCGTCCATCCATCCATCCGTCCATCCATCCATATTTCTATCATGCAGTTACCACCTACCTGCCTGGCTTGCCTATTTATGGATAGTCTCAGGGCCTTGTGTATGCCAGGCTGTTGCTCTAGCATTGAGCTGAGCCACACCCCCAGTCTACAGCAGGTATTTCATTTGGTTGGAATTCTTGTTTCTGCAGGGCCTTCAGCTGCGCCAGTCCAGCAGGACTTCCTGAAGCTGTGTTGGTGTAGGCCAGTGGTCAGTAGCCCTTCTCTGTGAAGAGCATGGAAGATGAAGGTGTTTGCTTGTCAGCCCACATGTCTGTCATAGGAAAGCAGCCACAGAGTGGTCAGTGCTGTGTGTGGCTGTGACCCATCAGACCATGCAAAGAGAGGGAAGGCCGTTAAGAAAGAGCAGGGCCTTTGGCTGAGCTCCTGCCTAGCTTTGCGGGTTTGCATCAGTGTGCTAATGCCCGCTGCACCCAGCTCTTTTTTAGTCATGTCAAGGCTGAAGTGACATGTGTGAGAATGCCCCTCCTCACCCAGCATGCACCTGTGTCAGCCATAACTTCTGCTCCGGCCTTTTAAACTATTGTATTATTTTAGATTAATTGTCTTGGGGAGTATGAGTGAGTACAGGTGCCTGTGGGGTCTAGAGAAGGGCAGTGGATGGATCTCCTGGAGCTAGAAGTTACAGGCTCTTGTGAGCAGTCTGTTATGGGTACAAAACTTAGGTTTTCTGCAAGAGCACTACCCTTGCTTAGCCATTTCTAACTTCATTTTTTTTATAGTCTTTTTCATCAACACAGAGAGTACCAAGGGCCTGTAAGTAAACAGCTAACTACTGTTCTGTGTAGTCAGGTCCCCAGCCCTCTAGCTGTCTGAATTTTCTCTTTAAATTCTTCATCTCAGAAGTTGGGTGCTCAGCAAGGCCTTAAGGAGTGACCTGCCCTTCAGTCTCTGTACTATCAGCAGATACTCTCTGGCCTGCAGGGGGTTCTGCCCCACCTGGGAGGTTGCTGGTTGGTAACTGATCAGTCAAATTGGATTATTCTTTATGGTTGGGAGCAAATTGAAATTGTGAGAGGCGATTTTCCTTCTCACATCTCAAGGTCAGATGAGAGTATTTACTGGTGGCCTCTGATTATCTGGGAATGCAAATTGAATTTGGTGATTGGAATTGATGAGTTGTTAGGAACAGTGCTCATCAGAGGCAGTGTGCTCAGTGGCTAGAGACCAGGCGGCTTCCTCCCCAGCTTCCTTGTCTGGGCCTGTGGTTGGTAATTCCTTAAATCTCTGCTTTCCCCATTCTCTAGTTTGTCTCTACAGTTTGGTAGTTTTGTGATTTGGGGGTGGGGTGGGGTGAGTGGGTGTCACAAAAATGTATAATAATACTTAGAGGTTTTGAGGAAACGGGCTTGATATAGAAATACAGCTGTGTGCCATGCTGAGCCCTGTTGTCAAGGGTGCTGGGGAATCTTTTCCTCCTTTTGAGTTTGCTTTACGATGTCCCACATTAGACACCAGGTAGGGCCCTGACTGGTTTCTTCCTATAGCTCTGATCCTTGCCTCTCCTAAAGATTCCAGAGCTACCTCATGGCTCAGGCTTGATGTGCCAACAGGGCCTCCTTGAGGCTTCCTCCACATCTAAATCCTCAGGGTCCATTGGAGACCTCCCAAGGGTGTGCCAGTAACATTATTTCACCTGTAGGGCCTTGCCCTTTGGTATGATCATGGGGACAGTACATGATATCCTAGCTCTGTCTGCAGACTCAGTAGTAGAGATGTGGCCACTTTGCCCTGATGCTGGCAGCACTTTCCAGTACCATGTCCTCTGTGCTGGAGTCTTGTTCTTTATTGAAAGTCTTTTAGAAATGCCATACCTTTCTAGGAGATACTGGGAATAGACAGCCAGTGGCCACTTAGGATGTGGCTTATCCTTCCGTGGCTGGTGTGTGTTTCTCTCTCTCTCTGTCTCTCTCTCTGTGTGTGTGTGTGTGTGTGTGTGTGTGTGTGTGTGTGTGTGTGTGTGTGTGTGTGTATGTGTATGGTGGGGAGATCTAGCTAACTTGGACTTATTTCTTCCACAGCTTCTATTGAATATCTAGCTCTCGTCTGTTGGCTTTTCCCCCTAAGGCCATGCCTACCAGAGATAAGTCTGAATCACCTGGCTGTTTGCAGGGGCCTCCTGAGTGGTGACTTAGCCTGTTGTGATTCTTACCCATCAGCCTTCCCACCTAAGGTGGCCCTGGGTGCAAGCTTTCCAGTTGCTTCCCTTCTGTTTCTCTGTCTTTGATAAAGCCCCACTTCTTTCTCCTGGGCATCTGCTCCTCTGGCCTAAGAAGGGGACTCCCCAGCACCATTGCTCCCCCACCCCGTGTGTCTGTACCATGGTGTAAGTATCCTTGTCACAAGCTCTATTGGCAGGCAGGACCCCATGATCTCACATACTGTTTGAAAGCAGCATGATATTCTGACATGATATTGTTCACCATATGATGGATGACCACTTGTTGACTATGGCATCTTGATACCTTTTGGCTCTGCCAGGGTTTGCCCGAATAGCATGGGTAGCTCTTTCCCGGGCCTAGGAATGGGGCCATATACAGACCATAGGGCTAATTTATTGGCTCATCAGCCGGCCCTCTCCAGGTCATCCATTTCTGGTACCATAGCTCTAGCCTCTCGTGCCTCTGGAGGGGGGCCCCTGTTAATTCTTCATTCACTGGACAAGCACAGTTTATGAATTTTCAGCTTCTAGAGACTCCCCAAGGGGCTGGGAGGAAACGGGCATGCCGACCCATTTCTGTTCTGTGTACATGGCATAAAAACCATAGGTGACTGTACCTCAGCAGGCCTGCTCAGAGGTCTCAGCTATGGGGACCTGCATTCTTGCATATTTTCTCTTGATATAGGAGTGGTGATTAGGGACTTGTAGGCACCTGGTGATGGCTTAGCTCCACCTGCCTTGCATGTCTTAGGTCAGTGCTGCAGGCTGGGCCAGGCATCATGCCCAGAGGCCAGGGAGGGCAAGCATCCGGTCCTCTTGATGCAGACACTGGTTTCACAGAGGTGACTCAGCAGCTTAGATCTGCATTGACTCATCCACAAAGCCCAAGGTTAGAAATCATTTGTGTTAGCAGGTTTTGATCTGTGCGCTTCAGCCCTCCAAGAATAAGGGTGCTGCAGGGTTTGAATAAAATTTTACTCATGTTTTCTTAAGCTCATGAAAGAGATGAACATGGAATTCCATTATCATAACCTGTAGGAAACCACTGCTACTCATGTATGTCATCAGACTACTTTGGGCTGTCCAGAAACGCTCTGAGGTGGCCGTCTGTGTGACAATAAAGGGTTATCCCAATGGTTTGGGTTCCTGTTTCAACTCCGCTGTAGTTATGGGTCCTAAATTGCCTCTTGTCTTCCTCATGGTTCTGAAACCAGGTGGTTGAGGTAAAGTCCTGACAGGTGTGTGTCTGAAAGGAGCTTGGTGTTAGCTCCTGAGAGTCTTGTACAAGGCCTCTCATCCCATCATGGGAGCTCTATCCTCACTTTCTAAGCTCTTCCAAGCACTGGCATATTGAGGATTAGGGCTTCACAGTGACCTTCACATCAGTCCTCAGGAGAGAGGCCACTTAGCTCAGAAGTGTTCTTATCTGTGTAGGCCAGACTGTCCTGGAACTCACTCTGTAGACCTGGCTGGCCTCGTAACTCTCAGAGATCCACCTGTCTCTGCTTCCAGAGAGATTAAAGGTGTGTGCTGCCACTGCCCAGTTTATTTTTTTTAGATGGGATCTCTAGCCCAGGCCCACCTTGAATTTGCCATGTAGCCAAGGATGATCTGGATACTGACCTCCTGCCTGCAGAGTTATTGCCACACCTGTGTATGCAGTGCTAAGGAGCCCAGAACTTTGAGCATGCTAGGCAAGAATTCTGCCAACTGAGCTGCATCACCAGCCCTCGGGGATTTTGTTTTTTTACTTAGAACCTAGATTTGTTCATGACTATGGAGACAAATGAACACACTCTGCATTTCTGCACCAGGCGGCGCTCCAGCACTGCATTCTATGCAGTGTGGTTCTGAATGAGTGGCTTTAGTAAGTATATAGCAAGCCAACACACAAAAAAAAGCAAATAATAGATGATAGATAACAAATATTATCCAATTGGGTATGCATAACATCCAGGGGAAGTTGAGGCAGCTGGAGTTTCCCATTGGTAAACACAAGTGGCTTCAGTTGAAAATGATTTCAGCTGTTTAAAAGGTTGTGATATTTTTACACTTGAACTGTCACAGAGTTTGGTGGGCCAGCCCAGACGAAAGGTCTCAAAGGATACTTGCAGGTAGACATGCTTAGGTCTGTGACAGGAGAGAAAGGGCCCAGCCCTGTTGCCTGAGCCACCAGCATGTGACAACCCACCGTATGATATGTATGACACACCATGACTCTCTCAGCTGGGCACTAAGCATGGCTCTTCTCAGAACTGCTCTATGGTGCCACAGTGTTTGGGGACCCCACAGGGTCTGGTGACATAAGTGCTCTTTTCTTGTCCTATGAGTGTGGGTGCTGAGTTTAAGCTGGGTAAGGCAGGCCCCCAGACTTTGAAACACTAGGTCTGGCAAGGAAGAGCTGGAAACAGCATTGTCTTGGTGTCTTGGAGAAGGTTGTTAAAATGTCTCCCGCCGCTCTGCAATGTCTCCTGGCCTTGCCTGGTTCCTTGAAAGTAGATATTCTTAGGCCTGGGTTTCTGACAGAGCTCACATGAAAGTGAGCGGCTGTGGCCCGCCACATCCAAAGATGGCTCTCAAAGGCTTGGACTCGTTCTCTCAGCAGATGTGCCTCAGAAAGGCAGTGATCAATAAACACGCTCCAGCTTCTCCTTGAAGCACCAAGAGCTTCACTCTGAAGTCCCAGAGGTTTGTGGAAATGCCGCTGCCCTCAGAGTTCAGCGCGCTGTGGAGTGAGAGCTTTAATTTTTTATGAGCTTTTTCTTTTCTTCCCGGGAAGGCAGGCTCGAGTTGAATGGAGAGAACCAGCAATCCCAGGAACTGGTGGGGATCTGTGCTGGGATGAGGCAGAGATCTCTTTTCAACTTGAGGAACTGTGCATCTCTGTATTCTGGCATGCCTGGGTGTCTAGAGTCATCTGGTAGCTGTGGTTTGAGAAGCCTGGCTGTAAGCGTCCAGAGCCTTTGTACTGTTGTGTGTTGTCTGTCTGCAGGTCTGTGTCCTCTCCATGTGACCTGCGCAGGACCGTGCCAACCTGTCCCCTCCATGGACTCAGCTCCTCGGTAGAGAACATCCCCTTGCTTCTGCACTGCTTCCCATTTCTAATCAGGACCCCGCAATTCTAGACCCTTGCCCATCGGAGACCACCCCATCTTCTGTTCACCTCTGTAACCCAAGGAACATGTGGGAGGGCTGCTGGGTCCCTTCCTTCCTTCCTTCCTTCCTCTTGAGGTGTTCTCTCCTTGCTCCCGTTCATCAGTGCCTCCTGGCCAAGGACTCTGAGCCCCATTGCCAACTCCCATTTCCACACATGGTGAGTGTGCCCCACACACCTGTCCTCCTCTGTGCCTGCAGGTAGTTAGTTCATTTTACCCACCGCACCATGGAGCAAAGCTCTCCTTCCTTCACTGGTTTTGTCCTCTGCCATCGCCAGTCAGACAACAATGGTCCAGGCAGCCCAGGTTTGCCATGCCAGATGGCACCTAGTTAGTCTGCGGCAGGTGGCAGAGGAGTGCACAGGGCCCTGTGCCTGCCTGACTCACCTGAGTTCTCCCCGTCTGCTTCCACACACCCTTCTTGGGTATATTATCTGAATCAGGTCTGTGATGTCTGCTGCACTTAAACACCAGCTTTGGCCTCTCCCCTCATTCAGTTACTGGTGTCCTGCCATCTCAGAAGGCATTACTGCTTCCTGTTTGGTTTATGTGAGCTCTTCCTTCCCTTATAGTAGCCTGGTGGGTGGTTTATGCCTGTTGTTAGTGAGCACCTTATGCTAGTGAGCCTTGCACCAGGTGTGTGTGGGTGGAGCCGGGAGGATCCCAGCCTGTTGATCTTTGTGCTCAGGGCTTCATTGAAGTTCTGCAAATGGTGCTTTGGAGCACCCCCTCTCTGCCACGCTCTGAACTTCAGTTTACAGTCCTGTCCTGTAGGAAATCTGGGAACCTGTTCTGCTTGACAACTGACCTTAGTTAGGGCCTGTTGCTGCCTGCTGTCTGTGCATCTCCTGTAGAACCATGCATTCCTTTGACATCTGGTTTTGCCCTCCACAGCAGATGAAATGTATTTTGCTCTTAAGGGAGAGTTTGCTCTTAAGGGATGGCTCACAGAGTAAAACACCTGCTATACGAGCAGGAGGATCTGAATTCAGGTCTCGAGTGCCCACACACAGCCAGGCACAGTGCTCTATTTTAGGCGGAGACAGACACATTCTAGGACCCCGTTTGCCAGCTATCCTGGTCAAAACACCGAGCCACAGGTTCAGTGAGGGAACCCGTCTCAGGAAATAAAGAAAATAAGGTAGAGCGAGATTGAGGAAGACACCCTGATGTGGCCCTCTGGGCTGCACAGGTGAGCACAGGGGATCCTATGCAGGAGGAGGGTGTGGGGATGAGGAAGGGTTGTGGATTCGGGCTGTGGATCAGTGGTAGAGCGCCTGCCTTGGTTACATACCTAATATCCCTGTGGGGGGCTTTTCTTCTCAGGAAGGAGTGCTGTGGGGGGGGGGAGACAAGTTTTCTTTATAATTGTACAACATGGGTCTCCTCACACCCATAAGACCCCACCTCCATCCATGGCGTCATGGTGCACACATCCCTGTCCATGGCCTAGACTGGATGCTGTGTTCACACTGACTAGTGCAGGGCTGAGATTGTGTAACTGTGTCTTTGCCTTCTAGGGCAGCAGAGCCTAGCTGCAAAGTGGAGGTTGGTGGCTGGCTGAGACCTGAGACAGATTTCCTGGTGTTCAGTCCTGCGGCCTGATTTTGCTACACTGAACTCTGGACCTCAGAGTTGCAGCAAAACGGCTGCTATCGCATGGTCTTGGGGTTGTTTCCATCTGTTCCGTGTGGGCAAGACCCTGTGTAGCTATGAGGGGAATGCCATCCCCATATTCCAACCTTGGATTTGGAAGTCTTTCTGCAAGACTCCCTGAAGCCCATGCTGAGGGCAGCTTATCAGAATGATCTCAAGCCCCCAGGCCTACCCTGCCTGTGTGTACCCTGTCACCTGAAAAGTTGCATTGGCACGTGTCTGTCTTTGTGTGCTTGGCTCTTAAGTAGCAGAGCGAATGCTGCCGTTCTAATTAAATTACCCACTTTGGAACAGTGATTTAAGGTGCTTGTGAACCTCCCCACCTGAATTCAACGATTCAAGAGTCCATTTCACAGTCCTTGATTATTAAATTGGTCTATGAATAGTTTTCAATTGAACTGGAACTCAAAATAGCCTCTTTATATGTCTGTTTCCCGTGAGTATTAGTTCTTGCTTTCCATTTGGGGTTGTGACGCACCTAGAGTGCGGGTGGCAGCCGGCGCTGCTTCTCCGTGGGGCCAGAGGATAGCACAAGGCTTCTTGAGATTGTACAACTGAAGCCCAGCCAACGTCCTTGATGTTATGTGGTTGGCTCTGTTTTCTGTGGTTATGTTGATGGCCCAGAGCAGGGTTCCTTTGACACTTTGCAGGACCACGGGCATCAAAGGCCCCTTCTGAAGATTCATATATGTTTGACTTTCATTCACTTTCAAATTATACTTGAGCTTGTTTAAATGATTTTACTAAGCTATAATTTATAAAACCCTATATTCACTCAGATGTAAAATAGACATATTTGCAGGGGTGTCCACCTGACAGAGCGTTATCTGGCGCCCTTGTGAATTCAGGTTTTCTTCAAATGGTATAATCAAAGCAAACAAAAGTAATCGGATGCAGGAGTGATCTGAGCTGCAGGTGTCTCTTACAGGCTCCATCCCTGGTTAGTACATTTTTAAAGTAACTGCAATGTTCTGGTCATGGTCACTTTGCACAAGTGTAACAAATGTCACCTGATAACAGAATCCTGTTGTGTGGATCCACATATGCATGGCACATATTTGGAGGCTGGAAGATAACCTCCAATGTCAGCCCTCAGGCATCGTCCACCTTTGGTTTGAGACAGTGTTCTTCTTTGGCCTGGGACATGATCAGGAAGTAGTCTAGAGGGCTGGTCAGCAAGCTTGCAAGATCCATCTGCCTGTCTTTGCCTCACATCTTTTCTAACATCCCTGGTCTTAAAGGTGTGTACCTCCACACCCGGCTCATTGTATGGGTACTGGCATCTAAAGTTAGGTGCTCATGTTTGTAAAGCAAGTGTTTATCAAATGATCTACCTCCCCAGTCCCCAGGTTTCTGTTTTTGAGAGTGTTTAGGATTCGGTTTGTGAAAGGTCTCTGCCATTGACCACACACAGTGTGTCATCTCAGTTGATGGGGTTGGTCGGTCTGTCCCCATCCACTCCTATTGTCTGACCTGGTTCTCTCTGCTGTGGCCTTGTCTTTCTCCAGGTGCAGTCATAAGGATGGGCTGAGCCCAGGGCACATGTGAAGGGCACCATTTGGGTACTTCACGAGATCCTTGCCCTTCCTGTTCTTGCCATGTTCTCTGAGGGACCAGTGGCAGCAGCTTTGGGACTGGTGAAGTGGGAAGGTAGTAGCAAGGGTATTTTCTGAGAGTCTTTGCCAAGATGCTGGAGGTCAGCCTGGGAGTGGCCAACAGCCCGTAGAGGTCTAGTCTAGAGACCTGGACTTCTGAAGTTCACAGACAACTGACTAAAGATGGCTACTCTGAGGCTTCTGTGATGACAAAGGGGAGGCAGTGACCAAGCCAGGGAAGCCACAGGGCTCCAACAGGGAAGGATATATTGTAAAAGGAAGCCAGATTTGGTGGCACAGTCTGTAACCCTGATTTCTTGGAGACTGAAGCAGGAAATTACAAACTCAAGTTCAGCCTTGAAAACTTAATGAGATACTGTCTTAAAGTAAAAGATAAAAGGGCTGAAAATATAGCCTAGTACCAGAGAATGTGTGAGGGGATGGGGTGTGGCTCAGTGGGAGAGCCCCTACTTAGAATCCCCCAGTGAGGGGCTGGGGTGTGGCTCAGTGACAGAGCCCCTGCCTAGAATCCCCCAGTGAGGGGCTGGGGGGTGGCTCAGTGGTAGAGCCCCTGCCTAGAATCCCCCAGTGAGGGGCCAGGGTGTGGCTCAGTGGTAGAGCCCCTGCCTAGAATCCCCCAGTGAGGGGCTGGGGTGTGGCTCAGTGGTAGAGTCCCTGCCTAGAATCCCCCAGTGAGGGGCTGGGGTGTGGCTCAGTGGTAGAGCCCCTGCCTAGAATCCCCCAGTGAGGGGCTGGGGTGTGGCTCAGTGACAGAGCCCCTGCCTAGAATCCCCCAGTGAGGGGCTGGGGTGTGGCTCAGTGGTAGAGCCCCTGCCTAGAATCCCCCAGTGAGGGGTTTGGGTGTGGCTCAGTGGTAGAGCCCCTGCCTAGAATCCCCTGCCTTGAGGACATGGCTCAGTGACAAGGGTCTTGCATAGTATGCTTGAGGCTCTGGCTTCAATCCTCTCTCTGTACTCCAGAATTATACACATAGAGCAAGGGAAGGTAGAGGAGGTCAGATACCATTGCCTGAGGATGTCCCGGCATCTCCTTCTCAAGGCATGCCTAGCACCCAGTGTGAGGCAGGACTTTCTCCTTCAGAAAGTCTTCAGGCTCAATGCCTGCCGTGGGGACTGTGCTCTGCACCCCCCTGTACCGCACATCTGTGCAGACTGTGACTCACATGGGAAGTGCTTGCGCTGGCAATTTAGCTCATTCAGAAGTACCGTCCTGAAGCGCCTGTGGCTGACAATCTTTCTCATTGTGTGTGGAGTTGCACTTCCCTCCCCCTCCCACCATGTTCTGGGATCACCCTGGGCGTCTTTGAAATCCAGAACCTCCTGAAAGGCACTAAGTAGCTATTCAGGAGCGAGGAAACGACAGCGAGGTGTTTGCACGTGCAGCTCTATTTTAGGATGTCCCTGTCGGGTACACAGTGGGGGATGTGTCCCCAGTCCTGAGGGATGGTCATGCCAGGCCTCATGGCTCTACCCTCTTGCCTTTTATGCAGTGCTCGGGGTCTGGAGAAGGCTCAGCAGCTTCTCCAGGATGAGGTCCGGCAGGTCAGTGTGCAGCTTCTGGAGGAGAGGAAGAAGAGGGAGACACACGAGGCCCTGGCCCGAAGGCTCCAGAAGCGCATCCTGCTGTTAACTAAGGTACAGTTCACACAGTGTGGCCAGGTTCCACCGTGTCCATGCCTGACCTTTTCTCTCTGACTGCGTGAAGCTGCATGTTCTTGCCTGTGGTCCACATCTGCTGGAGGACAGGCCAGGCACAGGCCTTCCCCGGGGCCAGGCTGTTGGTTTAGGCCGTGTGCTCTTAGTTCAGATTTGAGGACAGCCTTTTGAATGGCACAGAGAGTCATTCAGAGGCCAGAGCAGCAGCATACAACAGTAACCCTAGAATTTAGGGGGCTGAGGCAAGGAGGGGGCCGTGAAGTGGTGTCCCGAGCCTCTCACAACAAGATCAAAACCAGTCTCCCACACTCACCTTTCTGTGTGTCCTGATCTGGGCTGGCAAAGCCCAGGGGATGAGTGTTCCTGTAAGTCATCTTCCTCGGTGGTAATCAGCTACCTGCACAGCATCCTGGCGTGTTGTGAGGACGGCCACCCTTCCTCAGGTACACAAAGCAAATACTGTGATTCCCAGCAGAGCGACACACTCTCCCTGGTGCCCCAGCCTGTCTCAGACTTCTGGCCCTAAGGCTTCTGATGTCTTGCATGGTACACTGAAGTCTTCAAGTGTGAATTGAAGTTCCTATGGGTGTCATTTAGAGCATCTGATGGACTCTGGGCTTTCAGAGCACAAGGAAGGACAAATTGGATCTGTCCCTTGGTGCACGAGAGTAGTGACTCCAGCTTGCTGAGTAGAGGCCAACCCTCACCTTGATGGGCTATGGACACAAGGCCTAAGAAGCTGGTGCACCCAGAAGATCAGGGTGTGTGCGAGCAGTTCTGTGCTTGGTAGTGTCATTTGGAAACCTGACTTTTGGCTGCCGTATCTCTAGGTTAGGATGGTGCACTAAGCAAGCCATTCTCTGACTTCCCACTGCTGTTTCACAGCTACCCTTGACAGCCCCATGCCAGTCCTCCAGAGTCTCAGAAAAGGAGGTCTGACTTTGTTTTGGCCTCAAACACTTCTTCCCAGGGTTGGGGGCAGGCTGAGCCCTCTTTCCAGGTCTGTTAGTGGTCCAGGCAGAGAGGTGGCTAGAGTGTCCTCTGGTAGCTGCTTAGTTCCAGCATTGTCCCTTGGCCAAGAAGATGCTCAACATGTTGGCATGGCTCTCTTCTGGGCCTTAGCATCAATTTCTTGCCCAGTGCCTGTCAGTGTGAAGCCACATGGTCATGGCCCTCAGGCTTGACAGTGCAGTGGGAAAGAGGCAGAACCCTCAGCCACACACACCAGCCGTGACAAAGACAAACACCGCTGTGCGCTGACACGGGAGGAGCTGTCGGACGTGAGGCTTAAGTGAAGACCCAGAGGATTTACTGTTTAACAGAGCATGTGAGGAGAGCTGGCCCCATGCCCATGGAGCCATGGTTCAGGGACGAAGGCTGTCACAGAGCCGCTGTGGATGGCAACATGCAGCTGCATGGAGGCAAAAGGTAGCAGATGCCCTGGTCTGCTGGCCCAAGGGCAGCTTATGGGACTGGTGTCATGAGAAGACAGAGCTGGCTGTGGGAAATCTTAAGAGAGTGGCGTGGGGAGGGGGTCTGCTTGATGGACTTTCGTAGTGGACATCATGCTTGTGTCCTATGACCCAGAACCTCCAGACTCACTATGTAACGAAGAGAGAGAAGTTGGGGCTGGGATCTCAGAATCATTGCCCAGACTGCAGAAGTCAGCTCAGTGGGATGGTCCTGAGCTCATCATGGTGCCCTGTGGAGTTCCACACCAGCATTAGTGCAGCAGCCACCTAAAGCATCCTGCAAGCCCATCAGTGAGGTCCCTGCCTAAGGAGGCTCCACAGTGCGGCCCAGGAGATGAAGCTGCCTGTGGATTGTCCAGAGTGAGACTGAGTCAGAACATACATGTTCCATGCCAGCCTGGTCGAGAATCTCCCAGTCTCTTGATTTCTGAAGCTTGTTCATCTGTCACAGCCTTCTGGCTCCTTGGAGAAATCACTCTGGGGCCACAGCTGTTTTGTCTGCTTTCTGGAGAAGTTGGTGGTCTGATCTGGGTGTGTGTCCGTAGTGTTTCCAAATGCTTACACCCACATGGTCCAGTATATTTGTGGGCTGGGTTCTGTAGCATTCCTGAAGGTATATGCCCATGTGGGTGGGATTTATTTTTTAGTCAGTTTGGTTTATTGTGTGGCTCTTGGGACCCATGCTGTGTTACCAGAGCTGCTCTGAGCTCTGTAGCTGTTTGGGCTTTGTTTCAGACTTGGGACTTAGGTGACAGTGAGGCTTGCTGGCAATGATGATGATGCAGTGTGGCCTCTGTTGAGCTCTTATGGTGCCCTGAATAGCTCTTGTGGGGCTTGTGCCTGGTGTCCTATGTTGGTGCCTCTGGCTTTGATGTTCCAAGGAAATTTCTATTCTCCTCTCTGAAGAGGGAAAGATGGTGGCTTTCTGTTTCAAACTGGCCTCATTCTGTGTGAGTGGGAAGGTGGCTATTGATTACCCAACACTGACTGATTATCTATACCAGTTGTCCCTCCGAGATAGATTCGGTGGATCGATACCCATCGTCTTCCTAGCCCTGGGATACAGGAGTTTGACTTGCTGGCTCACCGGCATAATGAAACTATTCATTAGGCTGGTCTGGTGAGTTACCAAGGGCATTGTCATGTGATTTCTCAGGCATAGTATAATGTCTCCTGCTGGTACCTGCCTCCTAAGAGCCTGGCCTGGCCATCTTGGACTCCAGCCTGGCTTACCTGTGGTGGGGATATTCACTCTTCACTTTCCCTATGAAAGCTTCTGTTAGGCCTCAGTGTACCTCCAGCTCACCCCCCTCAGAGGAGGATATGGTCCTGTCCAGCCACTGCAGCCCTGGAATCAGCTGTGGTGCTCTGCCTTGGCATCTCCTCCAAGGAGCCTCTTTAGCCTGCTTCACATTTCAGTTTACAGTGCTTGACATGCGCAATTTTGTCTCGAGACCTTTATTAAGCGGCTCTAGTCTAAGGAGTTAATTGTTACTGATAGCTAAGAGTATAATTACCTTGGTAAAATATCATGACTATTTTAAGCAATTGAAAATTGGCTTCTGGCACTTGGTGAACACAAACCATTTTCCTATTTGAGGCACGCTATTTCTAGTGTGCACTAATATTCTACACCATAGTTGCAGAATCATATTTATAGAATGTAAGCAAGATTTTTATTTTTTTAATGAAAAGGCCTTCTACTTTTCCAATTTGGTTCCCAAAGTTCCCAGGGTATCAGTCACTAGAAAACAGGCCTAGAAAGAGGTTACTTGCTGGACCTTTGGTGACCAGTCTCATCTTTGTAACATGGTAGCTCCAGAGGTCATTTAGTTGTCATGGTGGAGTCCTGTCTTAGGACCCTTCAAATTGTTTTAGTAGTCTTAGGTGTGTGTGTGTGTAAATCAGAAGACAACTTGTAGGAATTGTTTCTCTCCTTCCTTGTAGGATCAACACAGATTGTCAGGCTCAGCAGTGGGTACCCTCACCCTGTGAGCCCTTATCTTTTGAGACAGGGACTCTCATTTGACAGGAGCTTACCAATCAGGTTTGATTTGGTGGCGAATCCCAGAGATCCTCTTGTCTCACCCTCCCCAGCTCTAGGGTTACAAACATGAACCATTGCATCTGGATTTTTTATATGGATTCTTAGGTTCTAACTCAGGTCCTCATACTTGCAAAGCAAACATGTTACCAACTGAATCATCTCCTGGACTTTGCACTCTGGATGGTGAGTGTTTTGTGCCTGTTCTGCCTGTGTAGCTGTGAGCAAGTTCTTGGAGTAAGTTTCTTGGGAGGAGAGGGCTTGTCTGTCCTTTGCTTGTTGGAGAGACTGTCCTTTCTCCTCCTGTGAAATGTCCCATTGTCTCATGCTAGTGGACAGCTCCCTGGGTCACCAGGCCCTGTCCTTCTCACCTGCATGGATGGTGGGTGTGGAATCAGGTGGTACTCCATCCAGCACCTTCTTACTTTGAGGCAGCACATGCTTGTGAAGAATGTTCTGAAGGCAGAGTGGTTGTGAACTAGCAGGGTTCCATGAGGAGGAACTAAGAACTCTATGAGGAGCTGCTTACTCAGCTAAGCAGGTAGGGAGATGCTCAGTAGGGCTCCTCAGGGTTGCCATGTGCTCAGCATGTGTGTTCATTGTTCACTTTCCCTCGTGTGTTTACTGGTCTACAGTGTCTGTGGCCTCTTTGCTTTTGTCACAGCATTATGCTTTGGAAGTCTGTTCTCACTGAGAGGGCTCCACGGTCACTCCGGTGCCCATCCATTTTCATCTGGTGTACCTTTGGCCTTCGTGTGGCTGTGCTGTGGAACAGTCTGAACATGATAGTAGTACTTCTGTCCACTGTGCCTTTGCTCTGCCATGTGTGTTTCCTCCTCCCCAGCAGGTTTTGTGCTGATGACTGCATGTGCACATTGCAGCACAGGGAAGACTGTGGCAGGCTGCTGCCTGTCCCCCACCCCCATGACCTTGTGCTCTTCTCCAGGAGACCCACCCCCTCCTGACTTTGAATGTTCCCAGCCCTGGACAGACATTAATGGAGTCACAGGACCCCTGCTTTTCATGAATGGTCTCTGTCGCACGAATACATGAGACTCAGGGATAGATCTCTGAAGAAGTTGGAGATATTAGAGAGAATAAACACCACAGTCAGATCTTACCCAGCTGTCTTCCAGCTTCCTCAGCCTCCCTTCCCTTGGAATGGCTTCCTCAACTCTATGCCTGCCTTCAGTTTAAATACTCTCTTAGTAAATTAAGGCGTGGCCCCACCACTGCCTGCTTGGGAGCCTGGAATTCCTTCTATAATCTAAAGTGACCTATACTCAGTTGGGATTAAGGGCATAGGTCACCACTCCCAGGATACTCCTTATTTCTGGGATTGAAAATTTGAATCACCATTCTCTGATTCTCCTAGACTAGAGCTCCTGACTGTGGTTAGAGCTCTGGAACTTCTGCAGCTTTTATTAAATCCCCACATAGACTGTGGGTAGATTCGCTCTGATATCTCGGAAACTTCTGAAGCTTTTATTGAATCCCCACAGGTTTCTGTTATCCTCAGTGAGATTTGTGTTGCTCTTGTGTGGATCTGGAGTTGCTAGATTTTTCCATTGCATATCAGTGTTCTCTCACGTGAATGAATTGATTCTTTTGTGTAAATACTTGAACACAGTGAGTGCAATGACTGGCTGCTCTGGCCTTGGGTGACAATGGCTTCCTTCGGTTAGAAGACCCCCTGCCACTGAGTAGCAGGTGAGGGTTCTACTTGCATGCGGCCAAGAGCATGAACATTCTCATACTCTAGATTCACACCAACGCTCCAGTTCATGGGCCTCTCGGCTTTCCCTAGGGATGAGCAGGGATTGTGGATTCTGGGAATAGCCCCTTGCTGGGAGACAGAACCCTCTTCACCTGTGGCTTGCCTTTCCACTCCCGTCACTGCCTCTGGGTCTGCAGGTGAACAGACGTTCTTCATTTTAATTGCAGTGCAGTGTATCGATTTTCTCTTTCTGCTGGCACTCTGGGCGTCTTGATTAAGTATCTCTCCCAACTGAAGTCAGGCAGATATTAAAGGGATCTCACAGCTTCCTCCAAGCAGTCCATGGTTTTACCTTTCATGCTCGCATCTGACAGGCATCTAGAATTGGGTTCGGAGTGTGATATGAAACAGGTGCCCAGGCTTGTTCTCTCCTCTGTGATTTGCTGCTGAGTGGCTCTGCCCATGCATGGATGGGGATCTTTTGGCTGTTCCTTAAAGGGCTGCTGTAGAATCTTCACTGTCAGCTCCTTCCGTCTGTCTGCCGGTGTCACCCAGTCTGAGCTTCTACTTTAAGTGTTGATATCTGTCCATGTTCTTTACAATTCCTTCACTGCAGTGGCCCAGGCTTGTGAGCCACAGAGTGAGTCCAAGGTCAGTGTAAGCAAGCTAGAAAGACCCCACTGCAAAATAAAGCATGAAAAATTACCCAGGGGAGTAGTTGGGGAAATGGATAAAGAGGTGAAGTGCCAGGATCTGAGTGTGACCTTCTAGACCCATGTAAGAAGTTGGATAAGTGGGCTGATGAGGGACCGGGTTTGGGAAAGGTACTTGCTACCAAGCCTGATGACCTAGTGCCTGGGACACATATAAAGGTGAAAATGAGGACTGAACTGATTCTTCCGAGTTGTCATCTGACTGACACATGCAATCAACAAACAAATCAGAAAAGGGAAAAGGGGCAGGAGAGATGACTCAGACATTAAGAGCTCTTGCTGTTTCCAGAGGACCCAGGTTCAGGTCCAGCAGCCTCACTGGGATGCTGCGTCTGCCTGTAATCCTAGCTCCAAGGGGCTCATCATTCTTTGCTGGTCTTTGCTCATGCGTGCACACATACAAAATAGAAATAAATCTTAAAAATTTTGTTTTGTACTTTTCATACACGGGCAGCTCCACCCCACAAATTCCTCAAGTAGAATGCTTTCCTAACATGAATAAGACCCTGGCTTCCATCCTTGGGATAGATAAATAATTAAGCAAGTGCTCCCCCAGATCTCTAGGTCCCTTACACCTTCCACAAAATGCTGCTGGGATACAATACAGACTGAAAAGAGTTTATGAATCATTTTGGGAAGAAATCATATCTTAATGTTGTTTTTTATAAGTGGCATTAACCATCCCTCATTTACTGAGATGGTCTTTAATTTTTCACAGCAAGTTTTATAGATTTTACGCTAAAAATCTGACATGGCATTGGATTTTCCTTCCTGACAATTTTCTACTCATGGTGTGTGCTCTTTTGAAAGACTTATTTTTAGTTATGTTTTTGTGCATGTAGGTATACATGTGAATGGGAGTATTCGAGGAGGCCAGAGGCTTCAGATCTCCTAGACAGCTGTGAGCCTCTGGACGGGAGTGTTGGGAGGTCATTTTGAGTCCTCCCTGAGAGCAGGAAGTGCTCTTGTCCCCCAAGCCATCTCTCCAACTCCTTCTGGGGGGTTTTAATGCTATCTTTTGACTTGGAATTTATTTATCTTTTGTCTGATGGTATGATCAGGCCCGGGTGATACCTCCTATGGTCGACTCTGCTAACCCTCTGTGCAGCCTGGGAAAAGCATGCTGAAGGAGGACGCACCTACGCACTACATGGCCTGAGTCTGAGAAGCACACATACTGTGGGGGTTTTGATTGTTGGTCAAGTGATCATGGAGTCATAGGAAGCCATGATGATGGAAGGTTCCTTATGCCTGTGCCCGAGCTTCTCCTGCAACACACCTGCAGGGTGAGCATGGCTGACTGTGTCATCCCATCACCCATCTGCTCTTGCATTGCCCCATGACCTTCAGGATGTAGTGCTGTCTGGCCATGCCTGTAATTGCGGGTTCCATTCCAGCTCAGTCTAATTTTCAAGGCATCTCATTAATTGTGTATGTGTGCTGGCATGTGTATGGCATGCTGCAGAGGACAACCTTGTAAGTTCTCTCCACCTTTATTGGGTTATGAAGGTTTCACTCAGATCATCCTATTAAGCCCCCTTGCCAGCTCCAATTTTAGGTTTCAAGCAGGGAGCAGCAAACCAAGTGTCGCGCCAGCACTTTGCCTTCTGCATGGCCTCCCATCTCTGACTCTTAGGTTCTGGGTCCCGTGCACTGTTGTGGTCATTGTTCTAGTATGAAGACATTTTGGCACTGTGAGGCTCACTGTGGCCATGTCATCTGTGAGGCTACATGGATGTATGGTTCCCACTCTACAGGTGGCCCAGAGAGAGCTTCCTCCACCCGGACACCGGACACCGTCTGGGCCTATCTGATCACCCCCCTCTCCTCCTGCTGCTTTGGATGTCTGGCTGCCCTGCTCTCCACTGTCTCCCAGCCTGTGCTTTTGGATGGCATACGGTCCTATTAGGCTAGCAATACATCTCTGTGATCATCATTCTTAATGCCCGGGCCCTCTGCTCTGTTGCTTACTCTTACTATTGTGGCACCTCTGACCACTCTGAGCCCTCCACAGAGCCTCTCTCTGGTCACGTTCTGGACTTGTAGTGAGTGGCAGTCCCCTGTCTCCAAGGCAAGTGTCAGTGCTAAGTAGAGACTGGTGGGTACTAAGGTTGTGCTGTTTGCTTAGCCATCTTCCAACCAGTGGTGGCTGTCCTATGGACTGGGCTTGGATCCATCTTCAGGCCCTTCACCACTGACCCCATCTTCATCCCTTCCTCACTGGCCTTGGGGTGTGGGACTCCAGCCACAAATAAGAGAATCTCCCTGCCCATTGCCTTCTCTGTGTGGATGATTCTGGATCACAGGAAAGCTGTTGTTGTTTGTGAAATGGTGTTCTCCATAATTCCGCAGCCTAAGTCTGCTGCAGAGCCATCCTTTGGCAGGCGTACAGGCTGCGGGATCGGCGCCGGAGGCCTCTCTTTAGACCATCCAGTTGAGGGTTTAAGTGGGGCTGCTTGGCAGGAAGGGATGCTCTGTTTTCTTGTCTTCTCACTGTGTTCCCTGCACAGTCTCAAGCCAGAATCTGTGTGCGTGCAGTGGTGCTTGCTTCTGTGCACTGGTGGTCAGGGGTTCCCTTATATAGGACTGAGCTATTGGCCTTGAGCATGGTTGACAGGGACCCTGCTACTGAGCAACATCCCTAGCCCTTTGTAAAAAAGTACTACGTTACCCAGACTGGCAGTGAGCTCAAGATCCTCTTGGTTTGGTCTTGGATACCTGGGACAGTAGGTCTTTCATGTGACCACTGTTGAGACTGGGAGTCTTCTGTCCAGCCCTTGGCCCGTGGGAGGATCTGGCCTGGCTGAGCAGACCTTTAGTCCTTGAAGGCCTCGGGACCCTTCTGGGGTTGCAGCAGCTGTCCACATTGCAGCTCTGTTCTCTCTTCTCTTTGGGAAGCTGCAGGACCTTTTCCAGTGCACAGGTGTGCTTACAAGAACTTGATTCCATGTGGGTCCTCTGTGTTCCCTGGGAGTGGACAGAGGGACAGACTTTTTCTGGGGTGTGGCTCCTGGTGTGTCCATCTTCTCTCTATCCCTGGTACCCAACCTGACTCCTGCTTGTTGCAAAGGAGAAAGAGATTCACTATGACTTTGGGCCTTTCAGATCTAATCACTCTAATTCCGGCACAACTTGAATTGGACTCTCCCTCTGCCCCCCACCCGTGTGTGTCTGTGTGTGTGTGTGTTTTCTAGTGTGGAGGTCAGAGGTTGACATGGGATGTCTCCCTCCATCACTCTACACTTTATTTACCAAGACAGGCTTTCTTGTTGAATGTAGACTTTGCCTATGGGATCTGTCACTACTTTCTGACATTTGATCTGCCATGCCCACCTGGCTTTTCACGTGGATGCTGAGGGTCTGAACTCTGTTCCTCATTGCTGAGCCATCTCTTTAGCACTTCATAAGATGACTTTAAAAGACGGAGATGTGCCTGGTGAAGGTGATCCACACCTTTAACCCCGGCACTTAGGAGGCAGAAGCATGTGGATCTCTGTGAGTTCGAGAGCAGTCTGGTCTACAGAGTGAGTTCTAAGACAGCCAGGACTATATGGAGAAACCTTGTCATAGAAAAACTTAGAGAGAAAGGGAAGGAGGGAGAGAGGGAGGGAAGGAAGGAAGGGAGGGAGGGAGGGAAGGAGGAAGGAAAGAAGGAAACATAGAAACATGAGAGCCAGCATTAGAGATGCGTGAGCACACACATACTCACACTTGGGGATGCATGCACATGCACACCACACACTTGAGTGCTTCTCTTTATTTGAGGAAAGGCTGGAGTACCAATAGGGTCAGTGGCCATGGGGACACTCTCCTTTGCAGCTTGTTTGGGGATCAGTGTTGTAGCTGCTCCTAGGGTGGAACCATAGAGACCCCTTAGTACTCTGAAAGGAAGCATGCATGTACCATGGGTTAGGATGAATAGAATGTTCACATCATTGGCGAATGGTCTGTATCTTCTTGAGTTGGGAAGTCTCCTTCATCTCACAAACAGCTGAACACAGGGGTGGGAAGAGTCCTGGAACTGGCTATGTAGGTGTCAGAACCCCACTTCTGTTCAAGGTTTCATGTATGGCTAGCTGGCTCTGGGTAGAACTATGACATTCATTGCTTTCCATCATCCCCTTCCTCCATCAGAGACCATATGTTCCTTGTGGTCACTTGTTTCTCTCCTGGTGTGGCTTTCTGTCTGTTATAAATACATGTACTGTGTGCTCTGCTGGGTTAGAGGCAGCTGTGCCATCCCTGCCCCTTCAGTCCCCCTTCACCTTTTTGGCTGCTCTGCCTCTGCACCTGGGTATTAACAAGGTGCTCCCCATTGGTTGGTTGGTTGCTTGGTTGGTGCCTTCCTGCCTTCCTGCCTCCTTCCTGCCTTCCTGCCTGCCTGCCTTCCTGCCTTCCTTAAAAAGATTTATTTACTTTAAAAATTTATGTGTATGGAGTTTATTATGCCTGCATGCATGTGTGTGCACTGCTTACAGAGACCCAGAGAACACTGTCAGATCTCCTGGAACTGGAGTTACAAACAGTTGTGAGTCACCATGTGGTGGTGGGAATTGAACTGGGCCCTCTGGAAAAGCACCAGTGCTCATAACTGCTGAACTGTCTATCTATCCCACCCCCACCTCCAGGTTTCTGCACTCTGCACTGCCAGCTCTGAGCCATACTGCAGGGAATTGGGGCACAGTGGGATGGTTCTGTCACAAATGAGCTACTCAACTAGGTTTGGGTCCAAAAGCCTATTGGCTTCTTACTTAAAAGTTCCCTCCAATTCTGCTGACATTGTCAATCAGTTTGGAGCAGCTGGCGGGATGTTCCCTAGCCTCAGCTCCTGCTGGGGAGCTGCTCTGTGCAGCATGATGGCCCTCTATTCACAACCTGCAGGGTTTAGTCTGAGCTGCAACAGGCTGGCTCAGGTGTTTGTGAATCACCAGCTCCTGCCCTTCTGGGCCCCATTTCTTTCTGCCTTCCTACCTTTCTGAGGTAGTCTTGTGTGACCCGGACTGGTCTCAAACTTGACCTTGAACTTTGGATTCTCCTTCCTTTCTAGAGGTAGGATTATGGCTATATCCACTTTGTCGAGATTGAACCCTGGGCTTCATAGGTACCAGGCAACCCTCTACTGAGCCGCATTCCCCGCCCTTCATTAGGTCTGGAAAGGTGCCATGTTTTTGCAAAGTCACTTGAAAGCCAGGCACAGTACTTTTGCATTGTCCCACCAAGAGTGCTGTTGGAACTGGGTTGTGACAGTAAAAAAAGAAAAAAAAAGTTTTCAGAGAGAAAAGCAATTTTAGGAAATAAAATGAGATGAAGACAAAATGCCTTTGTTTTTCTCCAAGTTGCAGATGGTTATTAAGATAGGGGCTCCTGGGTGTGTGGGCAGGAGGGGCTTGCCTGTGGCCACTGTAGCTGATCCAGGAAAGCAAGGTGACCTTCATGCAGACCGTTCCCTGCCTCTCTAGGACCCAGAGCTGCCCAGGGAAGGTGGTCTTCTCCAGATCACCCTTTTGCTGTCCACCATGTGCCTTAGGGCCTTTGCCTGGGTTTTCTTTCTGGCACTGCCATCATCCTGCCCAGCCCTGGCTTACCCGCTTCCCTCTTCTCTTGTTTTTTGTTTTTCTTTGTTTTTTTGACCTTTCCTATCCAGGCACAGCTATTTGCCGCCAGTCAAAATCTGGCAAGTGTTGGGCTACTTCTTCTGATGAGTGAGGAAGCTGGGGGCACAGGGAAGCCACCTTCACAAGGTCATGTGGCCAGGGAGATTTCTGACCTTGCAATGAGGATGGCCAGCCAAGCCTCATTGGCTGCTTCTGTCTGCTGTGGCCTGCATTCATGGAAGAGCAGAAAGGTGTTGTTCCCAGCCCCAAAGATAGGTGGTGCTGTGCCTGCCCTCCATGGCATTTCAGGGACATCTGGAGGCACTAGTACCAGGCAGCAGTTATAACTGCTTTGGTTTCTGGTGCCATGGCTGGAATGTAGAAGCCATTGTCTATTCAGTTTCCCAACAATGGAAGAAGTGGAGCTATGAGTGATAGGGGAGAAGGTGGGTGATGGAAAATATGGCATTCTGTCTCTGCCATCATCTATTCTTCCCTGTGATTGGCTGACACATTTTGGGTGACAGTGATAGCCAGGCAGGACGTTCTGTGGCCTCTGGTTTTGGTGGATGATGTCCGAAAGTGTTGAGCCCGTGTAGTTGGTGTCTGTTTGCCATATGCTACCCCCCATATTGCTCTGCCACTGTTTAGTTCTTCCCTCCCCAAAGGGAATCCTCTAGAACACTGGTCCTTTTAGCCCTCTTAGAAAGGCTCCTAGAGAAGAATTGGTATATGCAGTTGGAGGCTGCTACACTCTGCTGACCCTGTCATCCATTGTTTCTGAAACATCCTGGGGGAGGGGAGGCTACAGGATGGGGGATGGGGCTTAAGGGACAGCTGGATGGCAGGGTGATTCTGGCAGGTGCAGGCAGAGCCTGTTTCTAGAGGGAAATGTTAGTAGGATGTTTGTGGGTTTGTTTTCTATTAACCTTGACTTTCTAAAATACTGCATTCATGCGCTATTGATCTGGATCTTCAGAGCTGTTGTGAACATCCTCAAAACCCAAGCTTTGGGTGTGCACTCTGCTGCCCTGCATCATCCTGGTCCAGGGCACCCTTTTCATTTCTGGTATCCACATCACAACTCAGTTGGAGTTTATAGCACCAGTGCTACCACATGCGGTGGTACACTCCTTTAAT